>PVJA010000131.1:0-213150 GCA_004027025.1 Myocastor coypus | reverse complement strand
GGGGAGATAGCTCTGTGGCACAAGCGCCTGCCTGGCAAGTGCAAGTGCAAGGTCATGAGTTTGAACCCCAGTCCCCCAAAAAACAAGATGCATCTAAATGCCGACACTTCTTCTCTGTCCACTAGTTAGGCAACACTAAGCTTTAGACTCATAAATATATGTGTGTGTGCGTCTATGTGGATGTATATCCGAAGCTTCTCAAATCTAAGAGTTTTCACTGTGATTTACTATAGAATAAAAAGGTTAGAAAAATCTGAGCTAAAAACTTCATTGATTCATTTTCAGCAAAGCGGTATTTTGATGATAGGTTTTTGATGACAAACAACTATTATTGATATAATTGCAGTGAAATATAAAAACTGCATCAAACATTAAGGCCTGTTACAAATAATGGTTTTAATGCATGAACAACAGAAAACTCCATCGCTGCTTGGTTTCCCCAGTAATTAAATAGTGTAGCCTCTGTTCTACCAATATCTCACAGTCAAGGTATATCTCACATATAAAAAATACCACAGAAGAATTCTGTTAGAAAGTTTTATCAGTTTTTATTCTTTTCATTATTTTTCAAGTTACTAAATATTCATTTATAAACTAAAGACCTTAGTTTATAAATTAGATCATTAACTATAAATCTTAATTGATAAACTTAGCTGTAACCAATTAATAGTTGCTCTGAACTTTAACATTATGTTACAGCAAAATATGTCTGAGAGTCATGCGTTTTTTTCTTCAACCTTGTTTTTTTCTTAGAATCTTTCATGTGCCATGAATTTTTTTTTCTTATTTTATTATCCTTTTGAAGCCTAGAAAGTGAAGCATTCATGTTTCAGTCTTGTTTGCTGCTAGATCTGCAGAACTTTTGGAATCCAAAGAGTGCTACGGGGCAGGGAGGACATAGGGGGACCGCGGGGGTCTGGTAGCTCTGCTGCTGGCCTGGCAACGTGCAGCCCATGACGGTCCAGGAGGGGAAGCAGGGCACAGCGGGAACAAGGGGCAGAAACCAGAGTCGGGATGTGTGGAGGTTCTGCAGGGCTGAAGCTCAGAAGAAGGCCCACAGAGAGACGTCGGGGAAGAGAAGCGGTGGTCAGAAGCGCAGGGTAAAAAGGAAGCTTACGCGGAATGATGTGACGTACATTCGAAGGGGCTACTGCAAGAAAGGCATAAGGCATGAGGGGCACATATTGATGAGGGAGACGAGGTGGCCACGGGGAACGCGGTGGAAGGTGGAGCAGGACCTGGGAGGAAACACGGAAAGGTGTCTTCCTGAGAAACAGGATGTTTCAGCTAGCAGAGTGCATTCATATTCCTAGACGCAAAGGGGAAGCGTCTCAGGAGGATCGGCATCTATAACACCTTGCTGCGCACTGCGTAGGCCTTGAGGATTCCTCAATCCGCTTCATAGAGTCTTTTCACATAGAAAGAAGACAGTTATCACGTCCGCCCAACCTAGGGTTGTCCCGTTAGAGTGGCGCGGAACCCATTCATCGCTGAATGATCTCAAGGTGAAGGGTGAACCCACTTTGATCGTTTTAAAAGAAATCACCCTAGGCCTCTGGAAGGAGCATTTGCTGTCCCATCACCTGGTCCCTGCCCCACCCAAAATCTTTGTGGCTAGAATGCAGTGTCGTCTCACTCCGGCCTTCTGCTGCTGGGTCCTGATTTTAATCCTGAACAGAAACTTTGTTTGTGTTTCTTCTAAGATTTACCTGTAGCCCTTGGTGTTGGCCCCAGGTTGCCCTCTCTGCCCTGCCTCTCCTGTGCCCGCTGTCTCAGCAGCTGTTGTGTCGATTGTCTCCTTCTAAGATTTCCTGCAGTTTTTACTTTCCACTGCAGGCTGCCTGGGACCAGGATTCCACCCCTGTGAGACCCACATAGAACCTGAGCCTGCTTCCTCTCCAGCCCTGGCAGGAGAGAGCCCGTCACACTTGCCCGGACTTGCTGTTGGCCCAGGAACTGGCTCATGTTTCCTCAGTGATGTGGGAGCCCTGCTAAAGCAGGCAAGGTGGGGGAAGCGGCGTGTCTGCGGCGCTGGTGCGTGCAGTACACGGGAGGCAGCAGGGCTCCGGGCCGGACTGCCAAGATGAAGTCCCGGATTTGCCATTCATGAAGTGCCATCTGGCCAAGCGCTCTGGCCTCCGCATGCCTACTTCTTCATTTAGAAGTGGAGATGGCAGTTGTGCCCAGCTCCTCAGAGTACTGCCAGGTGCATGGCCAATGGGCCTCCGTGTCCTCTGGGCTGTCCCCCCTCCCGCCCCCCAGCCAGTGACCTGAAGCCTGTGGAAAAGCAAGGTGTATACTGGTGTATACAATCAGGACACCAGGACTGGCTCAATTCAAGAAAAAATGTATTTAAGGAGGAATGGCTGTGGTTACTACTACTTTATCTGAATTTGTACCTTCTATCCTTGTCCCCAGAAGCCTCGTGAGGCCCAGCATTCATCTAGCTTGAGAATTAAGGATATAATCAAGCTTACAAGATGGAGTAGACAATTTCCTTTCCCTCACAGAGGCATGGAGATGGACATCCTAGCTGAGGAGTAGTTGAGGTCTTATCATTGGCTGTACAGATCAGTTGTGCTGACCATGTATCAATTTACTGGGGCTTCCACGGGAAACACCTAACTTTTCCTGGCTTATTTGATCCTGAACTAATCTACAACAATATAAATAACAGAAATTCCATTCTGATAGGTACCGCTTGGGACTGCTCTCATTAGGAAAAAAGAAATCAGTATTTCTAGGAAATCAACACATAGCCTAGGCTTCCTCCAAATAAAATTTTTGTTAAGCTAGTTTGTTTTATGGATCTTAATATATTTTGTCAAGTGAAATTATAACTATGGGCTAGCCATGTTCAATGAGAGGTTTATAGAACCTAGCAAAGTAATGAAACAAATCAGACCTGCCAAGGTCTACAGTAAAAACTAATAATAATAATAAATAAAAACCAGTTGCTCTTCATGCTACAGGGTAGTTTATTCGAAGTGCTGACTAAGCAGAAGGCTTCCTTATCCCAGGGGAGCAAGTCCAGGTCCTGTAGAAACTGCTTATTTTCAGAAATTGCACACTTTTGCAGGGGCTTAAATCCGGGAACAAGGTTTACTGAGAAAAGGATAAACAGTAAGGAATTTTAAGCTTCAGGAAGTAATTGGATTGGTTTCAAATTCAATGGAACACAACTATAAAATTATCATCTTACTCATTATGTATTGAAGGCAAGCTTTTCTTTAACTTTATTTGTTTATGTTATGGCCAGCTCAGGCTGCCCTGGGGGTGGGGCTGGCGCAGCAGGTGGTGCTGGGGATCAAACAGTGTTCCCTCGTCTACCTAAGCAGGTGCTTTAGACTGCTGAGCTATCTTGCTGGCCCCGTAAGGGCAAACTTGACCTCAGGATGCATAGTGTGCGCGTCCACGATTCCTGCTCTCCTCTCTGCCACACCTATGTCGTTGTATCAGAATGCATAGAATCAGAGAGCAAAAGTGAAGATTTATTTTCAATACTTTTAACTCTGGTCCTGGGTAGAGCAAAGCTATAAGAAAATAGCACCTTTTTGCTTGAATCTATACGTAAATAAATACACATGTTATACGTACTGTCTCAGTATCAATGCTCTGGATTCTGTAACTAATGGCATAAACTTTCTTGTGTACGGAGGATGTTTTCTTTCCGTCTGCTTTCTAAGGGATCTTCTCAGCATGTCTCCCTGACCATTACTTGAGAGTGTAAGAGGTGCCACTTTGAATCTTATGTAACAGTTTTAGATGTAAAAGCGAGAAACTGTGTTGTCTCTTCAGGCCCCAAGCAAGAGCTGGTTAATGTCTCGGGAACCGTGCTTGCATTGGCAAAACCAAATCATGTTTCCAATGGATAGAAGAAATCAAATCTGCATCCATCCTAGTACTCCTGTTAGCATAGCTCTACAGTAGACCTTCCATCCTTGACTCAGAGGCAGAGGCAGATGTAGCTGCAAAGCAGGAGCACAAACGGAAGGAAGAAAAGCAGGCTACTAAATTAATGTCAACCAGATGTCTACAGAGAGGTAGTTGAGTAGCAAGGATAAAGATCTTCTACTTGTGTCTCTCCCTCTGATCCCGGTGGGACATATAAATCACAGGAAGAAGATATTGGAAGACAGCTTCCAGCACAGTCTAATTAAAATCAGAAGGAAAGGAGACAGTCTCAGACATAGCCCAGCCTTGTTAGAGCAGGTTGTAGATAAAGTTAACTATCACAGCTGGCTAATGACAGGGCGCCTGTGGTCTGTCGTGGCCGACCTCCCCAATTAGTGGTCTCTGTAGGGCACTGAAAATAGAAGAGACAAAGTGCTTTAGGAAGACTGTCAGGGAGAAGAAAAAAAGAAAAACATTGATAAGAGTTTGTTCCAATGATACTAACATGGATAGAAAGCCATAATTAGCAGTGGTTCTTATCATCACGGAAGTAAAGAACCCAATGATCCTCTTTGCACTGGAACAAAATAGCCTTATAAATCAGCTCTGTTGTTTGAATAAGTAAAAAGGAAGTGTTATAGAGTCTTTCAAACAGTATGTTGTCTCTGACTGGCTTTTAATTTATGTGAGTAGACACAGAACCAACCTCTGCCAGGGAGGAAGGATGCTGGCCCTAGGATTTCCAACAGGGAGTTGCTCAGTTCGGTGCCTGAGACCCAGAGAGATTCCGTGAGGTGGGGGAGGGGGAGGAGCCCGGAGCCACTTCCGGAACATTGGCTCATCACAGATTTGAGTAAAAAGGGAACTAGGGCTGCATTCCAGCCTTCCAACTGGGAAACTGAGGACCAGAAGAACACAGTTTCCCCAAGGCTTCAAGGCTCCTCATTATTCTCTTTAACTGTTCTGTGTAACGACAAACACTATGTCATGGTCCCACACCAAGACCCAGATTTATGTAGAAAAGTATTAAGCAAAGAACATTGCCCAGGTGTAGTGCCACAAGCCATGCCAGGCCACTGGGACGTGAGCACAGGGTCACAAGTTTGAGACCAACCGGAGTCACCTACTGATTGTCTCAACAACAACAAAGAAATGCGCTGGGGATCTAGCTCAGTGTGAAGGCCCTGAGTTCATCCTTCATGCTGCAAAAAGTAATAATAATATTAGTATAATATTAGCATTATTACGTTATTAGTAATAATAACAATAAATAAAAATAAAAATATTGGAAATTTAACCAATGCGTGAACTTTAAAAAACTGCTTTGTCATTTTTATTATTTAAAGCAAATACAAAGTAGTAATTTTAAAAATCAGAAATGGTTCAGAATCTACTAAGCAAAACAATATAAATTTGACAATAGTTGTCGCGTTGCGTAGTGTTGTCTTCAACTTAGTTGTTCAGATTGCCAGATATATGTATGCAAAATTGGAAAAAGAAAAAAGTTATAAGAAATTAAGAGAAAAGATGGGAAAAATGTAAAAAAGAAGACAGAAAAAGTAAGCATTGACTGCTCCTTTCCATAGACCGTCAGAAATGTATTAGGATTTTTTTCTGTTAAGACCGGGCACATAGGGGAGGAGCGTACGCAGACGCAGTTGACCTGTTGTGCTTGCTCTGTGTTGAACCCTGCGCCTTCTGTCCCTGCGCCACATGCGTCCTGCACCAGCATCCAGGCGGCAGCTTTGCCCGGTCAGTGGGCACCTGCGGGTGAGGGTCAGGCCTGTTCCTCAGCCGTGGGGTGGGACTAATTGACGCCTTCAGACCACTCACTCCAAACTGCTTTCTAACTCTGTCAGGCTCCTCACAACTTAGCCCTCAGGCCTGTCACGGGACTTAGCTTGAAGCTCTTCACATGCATTTTGGTGGCAGGAGTCTAGTGGAGGTCTTATCAGTGTTCCCCATTTCACCTCACAAACACTGACCGAGGATGCAAGAGAGAACGCCTCCCTGCCGGGGTGGAGACAGGGGGATGTCCCTGCGAGGGGGTCTTTCTTCAGCACATCACACTGAACTCATCAGTAACTGCTTAGTGAATTTTCCACTGAAAATGTCAAGCAGAATGTCATTCATCCACTTGAGAAACAGTGAATGTGTGTGAGTGCTTGCCAAGCTTGAGGATTATTCACAAGTTATTAATCAATTTGCGAAACAAACACATGCACATTTTCAAAACTGCAAAGACATTTGGAGCCTGGAGTGTTTGTTGGCCTAATGGCACTGGAAGCCAGAACTGTGTGTTTCTGATAAATAATGAAGTCCTCAACTCTGAAAGCCTCTGTAGCACTTTCAGGCACCTAAGGCATTAGCACCAGATTCTCAGAGCAAGTTTAATTTTAGGGGATTTTTTCCCCATCTATTATATTAAAATTCTCAGAAGAGAGTAGCAATTACAAAATAAATGCAATGCAACAATTCTAGGAAAAGCGGGAGATTCCTGTTCTGTGGGATGTAATTATAGTGTCTGGGGAATACTAGAGTCATTCTTTAATTCAGCAGAGATTGCTTATAACCTGCTTTTGCACATTTGCCTTTGGGACTAGTACATTTTTATCTGGGTTCCTCTATGAATGATTATGAACACATTTGATATCCACGTGGCATTTTTAATATGCTCAGTACAAACTTACACACACATGTGTGTACAGGCACTGGTATATCATGTTATCATTTGTCATTCCAAAGTCACCAAATAATGTGCATCTTGAATTCTGGCAAAGATTTTGTGTGCCACGGAGGCCAATATTGCTGAATCTGGAACTGTAAGAAAGAAAGAATAGGGAGGACTAAAATGCCTACCTAGGTAAGCTTCGGCAAGCACAGGGATCGTGGTTCGATCCCCAGCACCACATGCCATGCCACGCCATGCCAACCCCACCTTCAGGGCTTGCTGAACCACCAAAGAGTCCAAGAGTAGTGGCACATGCCCATAATCCTAGCTCTGGGAAGGCTGAAGACAGGAGCATCACTATGAGTACAAGCTGTGTAATGAGACCCTGTAACAACCAAATCCATTTTTTATTTTTTTTTTGTACTGAATTTTTAATTACTATTTCTCTTGCAAATTACTATTTCTCTTGCTACCTAAACGAAAACAACCCCAGAAAATATCATAAAGAGAGAAAGATACTATTGGCTAAAATGATCACTCTTCTCTCTCTTCCTCTGTCATGTCAGAAGCCGTATCTTCACATTACCCTTTGACCATGGATTTTGTACATTGCTCCAAATATTTTTGCAAAAACAATTCCATAACTTTGCATTTATTCATTCACATATGTAGTTGATCTTCAAAGGTATTCGAGTGTCTCATAAGTGTCATCAAACCAAAATCTTCACGCAGAGAGGAAGACAAGAGTCAATTAATAGGAACAGGACAAACACAAAAATATAGCAAGCCAAAAAACAATGCTATTGAGAGAAGGAATTGTGTCTGAATAGAAACCTTCCCTTTGAGAGCTCTGAGGGCCTCAAAACCATTTGCCTGTTTTGTGTAAAGTACCCTGGACAGTGGATTAGGGTAGACTCCCCTGAAAGCAGAGATGAGGGCTGTGTTTTCTTCCACAGATGATTTATAGAAGCAGCTTATAAGAGACTGAAAAGGCAATGAGGAGATGTGAATTCAGGAGAAATCTATTCTCAGCCTGATGTCACGGTGCCTGGTGGAGCATCGTGACATTTGTCCTACCTGGGGAATGCGGCTGTGGTTGAGCCACTGAGTGGAGGTCCCATCTGGATAGGGCCCAAGGAGATGCCAAGAGCAGCCAATACAATAGCCACCGAACCCCAGTGAAGGCTGCCTTTATGTGAGAGTTGGAGTGAAACCCAGTCCTCACCCCCACTGACACAGCGCTCTTGGTAGAGATTGGGCAGAGTGAAACAACCAATCTGACAACGCAGCAATAGTGAAGGGAGCCTCTGCCCTTTGAGTTGCCACAGATGACGGAAATAGTGCTTCAGTCGGAACTGACTGTGATGCCTTTAATCACAGTGTATGAGACTAGAGGAGAACTTTCTCTGGGACAAGTACGAGTTTAAAGGCGACTCTGTTAGCACTGCTAAAGGAAAGTGCTAGTGACTGGAAATTTACTGTGAGAGTCGTCAGAGTAGCTGAGATGGCCAAGGTGCAAATTTTGTGGAAGAAAGAAAATAGCTGAGAACAGGACCCTAAAAATGGTGTGGCCCTCTCTGTAGGAGCAGATGGGGAGGTGAATCAGTTAGAAGCACCAGACAGACACAGCCCATTTGTTGATTCTTGCTGTTATTTCTTGCTCCAATGGAGTTCTGTCCAAAGAGCCACTGCCTATACCTGTGACTTCTGGTATTTTATTTACTTCTAGTTAGTTCATGAGACAATTATTTCAATAAAACAACTGATTCTTCAATGAATCCACTGCTTTCATGTTTAGATTTGGATCAATCCATCTAGATAATGGATCTCTGATCCATTTTGATTTTTCTTGATCACATGGTGAGAGATAGAGGCCCAGCTTCAAACTTCTGCAAATTCCAAGAAATATTTGGTAAAGAGGCTTTCTTTTCTCTAAAATATGTTCTTGGCCTCCTTCTGAAAGATCAAATTCCAATGTTTCTGTATCCTCTGTTCTGTTCCATTGTCCCTCATATCTGGCTTTGTGCTAATGCCATGCTGTTTGTTTCACTGTTGCTTTGTAGTATAACTTAAAATCACGCATTGTGATGCTTACCACTTTCTTCATGTTTTTTCTCTTCTGTGTCTCTCCTGATTCCATACGAATTTTAAGTTTGTTGTGTTCTGTGAGGGATTCTGTTTATACTTTGATTAAGCTGCACTGACTCTGTGTATCAGTTTTAGAAATATAATCATTTTGATAACATTGGTTCTGCCTACCCAGGAGCAAGGGATGTCTTTCCACTTTCCAATGTCTTCAATCTGCTTTTCCAGGGTACTAAAGTTTTCTTGGTATAGGTCTTTCATTTCCTTGGTCAGATTAACTCCTAGGTAATTAATCTTTCCTGATGAGATTGTGTATGGCATTGTTTAAATATCTTTTTCATTAAGATAGATTATCATGGATATACATGGATGCTATAGATTTATGTATATTCATTTTACATCCTGGTATGCTACTGAGAGTTTTTGGTGAAATCCTTTGAGTCTTCTCCGTAGAGGCTCATGTCATTTGGAATAATTATTCTTTGACTTTGTGCTATCCATTATGCATCCCCTTTATTTCTTTCTCTTGCTTGACTGCTTCGACTAATATTTAAAGTACTCTGTTGAACACAGATTCCTACAGTAGCCATCCTTTTCTCCTTCCTGATTCTAAATATAAAACTCTATTGATGGGGAGATAGCTCAGTGGTCTAAGCAGCCGCCTGGCAAGTGCAAAGTCCTGAGTTTGATCCCTGGTGCAGGAAACCCAGGCATACTGTGCGGGCCACTAAACCTAGGTGTGGTGGCGCATCCCTGTAATCCCAGTGCTGAGGAGGCTGAGACAGGAGGATCGTTATGAGTCCAGGCTGCATAGTGAGACCCTGTCTCAAATAAATAAATAAATAATCTTTTAAAAGCTCATAAATGGAAAGCTCTCAACTTTTCCCCATTTACTACGATTTCTGTCACTTGTTATAAGTAGCTTTTATCAGATACAGATAAGGTTATCTTATACTTATTTCTTCAACTTTTTCTACTTCTTCAATGTTGTATTTTTTTTTTCCTTGATTTGGTGTGTTACTGAGTTTCCAAGTGCTTCTAAACTTTCTGTACTTGGTTTCTATTTTCATGGTGCCATTATTCAACAGTAATGTGGGGAGATTCTTTGGTATTTACTTAAACAGGTCTCGTGGACAAGCATATGATCTAGCTTAGAGACAGTGGTGCTACGCGCTACATGGGAGAGTGCGTACTCTGCTGTACACGGTGAACTAGTCTACAGATATGATATAGAATCCATGTGTCAAAGCATTGGGTTTAATTATTCTATTTCTTTATTTTTATTTTTATTTTTTGTCTTTTTGAAACAGGGTCTCGCTATGCAGTTGAGGCTGGCCTTGAGCTCACTTTTGTAGCCCAGGCTGGTCTTGAACTCACACCAATCCTCCTGCCTCAGCCTTCCGAGTGCTGGGACTATAGGCGTGAGCCACCATGCCCTTCTTTCTATTTCTTTATTGATTTTTAAAATTTAATTGATCTATCTCCTTGCAAACATAGAGCACTGAGATTAATCACTATGATCGTGTTAGTCTGTATTTGATCTTTCATGTCTAGTAGTGTTTCGTTTATGATGATAGGTATTACCATATTTGTGGATGTTACCAGCATTATCTTTCTTTGTGGGTTAGTCCCTTAATTAGTATGCAGGGACAGCCTCTGTCTTTCTGATCAATTTTAGCTTGAAGTTTACTTTGTATGAGTTGGGACTTGCAGACCCTGCTTGTTTGGGGAGATTGGTGCGTGACGTACTGTTTTCCATCCTTTGATTGTTAGTCTATGCGTATCTTAAGGAAACAATTAATAAGGAACAAGCTACAGAATGAGACACATTTTTCCAGTTATTCCTTAGACAGAGGACGAGAGCATATTTAAAAAAAAAAAAAAAAACCTCAAAATAATGAAACTACCAAAAGTAAAAGACCAATGGAAAAGTAGGCAAGTGAGATGAAGAGTCAGTTCTCAGACCAAGCAGTACAAGTAGACAGCAAACATGTAATAATATCCCACATCTAGCCACTAGAGAAACATAAACTGAAATAAAGCTAAGATTTCATCTTATGCCAGAAATCACGGCAATCATAATGAAACCAAAGTACCAGTGTGGCTGCAGTGTCCTGGTGGGAATTTAAAATACTACAACATGTATCAAAACCAGTATGGAAATTTCTCAAAGAGCTAAAGGCATCATATTGTGGTAATAGATGCTCACGGATGTTTATAGCAGCACACTGCATAGTAGCTAAACCCTGGAAGCAGATGGTACGCCTATCAACAGATGGTGTTTATACATGTTGGAATACTACTTGGCTATAAAGAAAGATAAATCTGAGACATTTGTAGGAAAAAAAGGATACAGCTTGAAACCATAGTGTTAAATGAAATAAATTAGGCACTCAAACTTAAGTATCATATGGTATCTCTCATTGGAACAAGACCAAATACAAATAGAGAAAAATAAAGTATTGTTAGAAGGCAACAGGAAGACATGGGAAGGACTCCAGCAGCATGAGGGGGAGGGGAGGGAGAGGGCTAAGAGGGAGTGAAAGAGGGAAGCTGTATCGCTTCATGTCCCAAATGGCCTCAGTGAATACGGACAACCTGTGGCATGGGCCTGAACTGAAATGATGCTCAGCCCAGGAAGAATGAAAAGCGGGAAAGAGGGATTGGGCACATGCAAGCTGAGCCTGCCCGCGCCTGCTGCCCAGGGAAGGCGGGCGCATTCTGCAGACGTGCACTAGGAACGTAAAAGGAGCCAAGAGACATCCAGGAAGCTGTGGTCTGAGGGCAGCCTTGGTTCCAGGCCTGGCTGTGGTCGGCTGAGGCAAGGGTAAGTTTTTCAGGTCTTGGGAGTGCAGTACGTCGGGAGAAAGCCATAGACTTGTGGCTTATTGACCTCGGAAGCTGGGACCTAGAGAAAGATGGCTTAAGAATGCCTCTGGACAAAAATCAAAGCAAAGGCTTTCCTTTCACTCTTGAATACCGTAGGGAGAGAAAGTCAATGTCTAGGAAGAAAGCAAAGGTTCACTGGCAAAGGAACCTGGAGCAAATCCTCCACATGTGCCCCGAGATTGGAAGAGGGCTCACGTGTGAGCCCAAGTCAGCAGCCTTACCTTGGGGACACTTGGGAAGGAACAAAGGAGCATGAATGGTCATTTTAGAAACAAAGTAGAAATCAAAGTGTATTGCATATTCATGTTACATATGCATATTCATATCAATATGCATATTCATGTTGCATATGCATAGTTACCTCATACAGAAAAATTGTTCAGAGCAAATATGATTTACAAAAACTTTTTCTACTTTTTGAAGGAAGACTTCTCTGTAGCCCAGGCTGCTTTAACTCACAGGAATCTTCCTGCCCATCCTTCCAACTGCTGGGATTATAGGCATATGCCCCCACATGTGGCAACTTACGCTATTTCTAAGAGGCATCTCTCTCAAGAGAATTCATTGTTTTCAGAAGTAATAAAATGTGTAGCTACTCAGGGCCAGGGAGATAGCTCAGGGGCATAAGTGCCTGCCTGGCAAGTGCAAGGTCCTGAGTTCAATCCCCAGTTCCACAAGAACAAAAAAAAAAAATAAATTAATTTAAAAAAAATAAAAAATAAAAAATAAAAAATAAAAAATAAAAAATAAAAAAAAAAAAAAAAAAAAAAAAAAAAAAAAAAAAAAAAAAAAAAAAAAAAAAAAAAAAAAAAAATATATATATATATATATATATATATATATATATATATATATATGGCTACTACTTTTCTCCAACATGAGCAGCAAGCCCGAATCAGTAAGGTAAACACAGAAAAAAAGAAGTTGAGCAGACTGGCAAGATAGCTCAGTAGAGTAAGCACCTGCTTTGGCAAGCATGGGACCAAGGTTCGATCCCCAGTCCTGCATGCCATGCTGGCCCTGGCCTGGACCAAGTCCAGCCATTGCGGTGCACGCCTGTAATCCCAGCACTTGGGAGGCTGAACGCAGGAAGATCACTACGAGTCCGAGCTGCACAGTGAAATCCTGTACCAAAATACATAAAAATGAAGAAAAAAAAAAGTTGAGGAAGACAAGCTAAAAGATAGTGGGGGAAGAAAATAAAAAACTCAACTAAAACATGGACAACTGAAATGAACAGATACTTCTCAGAAGAAGTACATAAAGCCAATAAACACACGAAAAAGTATTTATCATTTTTTGCTATTAGAGAAATGCAAATTAAAACAACACGGAGAGTCTGTGTTGCTCTGGGTAAAGATGGCTGTCACCAAGAAAGCAAAGAATCATAAATGCTAGTGAAGCTCTGGGGCAGAAGAGAAACCCTTTTATGTTGTTGGTGAGAATGTAAACTAGCACATCCACTATGAAACTAGTGTAGAGATTCTTCATGAACCTACCAGTAGAAATCCCATGCAACACAGCTACTCCTCTTCTAGTTGCCTTCCTGAAAGAGTTAAGGGCAAGCTTCGCAGTGACACAGGCAACTCACAGCAGGCAGATATGTCCATCAGCAAGTGGACGCGTAAAGAAAATGTGGTATTCATACACAGCGGAGTACTACTGTGGCATAAAGAAGGAGAGACCTGAGTGATGTTCCGATGGACACGTTATGGCCACAAGACTAAGAGAAATAAACCAGACACACAAGCTCGAGTGTTGTGTGGCTCTTCCTGAAGTGAGACACTCAAAACATCAATCAGTTAAAGAGAAAAATGAGAGCTCGAGTAATAGGAAATAGAGACGTCACTTCCGCAAAACAGAGAGGGACCAAGAGATGAAATGAACGGGCAGGGAAAGAGAAAAAAAAATAATTAAATGTCCTACATGCATGTGTCAGATCCCAGTGGTGGATGTGATCACTATATACAGCAGCCATGTATAATAAAAAAAAATGTTTAAAGGGCAAGTGGTTTCCTTCGCAGGAAAGGTCTGCCACACTAATTTCAGAATTTCTCTAGTTTCTTCAAGCAGCTCTTGGGCACACGGGTGTCCCATGTTTCCGTTGCCATCGAAGCATTCTTTTCTTCATCAATTACCAGTGGCGTCTTTGAAGCCCCTTCCACTTTTGGCCATTGCCGCGACTACGTTTATTCTGTTTGACAAATTCACTTTGCTAGGATGCCATTCCAACTTCTTAGACAACCTTGCTTTACGAGAACAACATAGCTGATGTCAGGGTGAAATACTGTCCAAATTAAATTCTTCTTACCATTATTGCTTTTGGCAATTTTCACATTTTACATCCCCCCTCACACACTTTATGAACTGTCACTTGTTTTATCTCAAATGATGTAGAAGTTTCGAAGCATATTAATTACATCTCTTCCCCAAAGTAGGAACTGTTAGGGGCCAGTTTACATCCTACCTTTGGCTCCATACCATGACCCTTATGATAATAGTTATAGAGTTTTATATCACATAGTACAACTTATTTGAGCCTCAAATCTTTTTCACTGGGAGCTGATAGGAATAAATATGGTGTATTGCTTTGTAGTTGTGGTCATAGAGATTTTTAAAAAACCCTCTTCAGAGTATAATGGCGATGGCACAAAAATTACTAGTTCAAAAGTTATGCCTCTAATTTAATATTAAAATCCTATATGATCCCCTTTCATTTTTACTTTGTCAAAGTTGCTTGACTTTGGTGTGTCTAATATACTTTTATTGGATAATGTCTCATATAAGAAAAAAAAATTGAAGCACAAAATGAAATTGGTGAGCTGCCCACAGCCTGAAGTATGGTGAGGCTTTCACTTTTAACCTTTTGTTCTTAAGATTCACCATATCAGGGCTGGGAGATGGCGCAGGGGTCTAAGCGCCTGCCTGGCAAGCTCAAGGACCGGGCTTTGGTCCCTGGCACCACATGCCGTGTTGTGCCTACCCCCGGGCACACTGTACCAGCCACTGAAACTGGGCATGGTGTCACAAGGCTGTAATTGCAACACTGGAGAGGCTGAAAAGAGGAGCCTCAGTCAGAATCCAAAGTGCATTGCAAAACCCTGCATCAAATAAATTAAGAAAAGAAAAAATAACCCAGAGCATTGCTGATAACCTCTGTATGCCCCTCCTCCAGGCTTCTTCTGTGTATTTCTTAATTTAATTTTAGATCCAATTATCTAGAACGAATTTTCTTAAAAACAATGCATTTATTTTCTTTTTGGTTATATTTTCCAGCACAAACATAATCAAAAAGATGAACAAATCTATAAAAATATTTGTGACCTTACTATTGCTCATGACTCAGTTTTGAAAGTTTTGTCTTCTTCCTTCAGAAGATCAAATTAAGACAGGCTTGGAAATAAATATTCTAGGAATTAGGATTATTTCACTTAATAATCGCAATCTGATTCCATGACAAAAATGTCAGATCATCATTTTCCAGGGATATTAAAATGAGCCTGCTAAGGGCCCGCGAGATAGCTCAGTGGACTGAGCACCTGCTTTGGCAAGCTCAGGGACTAAGGTTCGCTTCCCACTCCTGCATACCATGCTAGCCCTGCTCCGGGGGCACAGTGAGCCAGCAACAGAGTCTGCGCACGGTGCCACATGCCTGTAATCCCAGCGCTGGCGAGGCTGAAAGCAGGAGGATCACTCGGAGTCCAGTCTGCGTAGTGAGACCCTGTAACAAATACACCAATGAAAAAGTAAGTAAGTAAGTAAGTAAGTAAATAAATAAATAAATAAAATGAGCATGCTCACTCCTAAGACTGATGATTAATTGCAGGAGGAGGAGCCAGCCAGTCATAAAAGGTGGCCGCAGACATTCTACCTAAGTCCCTCTGAGCATAACGAGATGACGAAAGAGCTAAGGGAACAAAGACAGGAAAAATAGTCCCTCGTTTATCTGCGTTTCCCTCACCACCACCGTTCATTTGCTTTAGTTTAAAGCCCAGGCTATTGCCCACCTAGTTTAGAAAGGATTTAAAATAGAGAGGAAGAACTCCGAGGATCTTTCCCCTGTGACGAGACAGGCGTGCGCCAGCCATCGAGGTGGCGCGGTACAACAGCTGCAGGCGATTGGGCAGCCATTGCTAGATGGTGACAAGGGCAGAAGCTGAAAACGCAGGCCTAGAAACGGTAGCGACAGTGTCAGCGCGCGATCTCAGCGGGCGGTTATGGAGGCACGCAGGCCGAGGGGTCTGGCGTGGCGCTTCGGAGTCACAGCAGCCGCTGGTGTGTTCCGAGGCTTGAGAAGCAGGTGTCTTTTCCTTGTGACACTGTAAAAGGAGACTGAAAACTGTAATCCGCAGAAAAGCTGAGACAATGAAGTCACTTTTATAATTTGTCTTTTGTTATTTACACTTTTAAGCCAGCTAAAGAGGACATTTACTTTAAAACATAATTTATGATGAAACAAACTTTGCTCCATTTTTGACATTTCATTACAGTACAAATACATGAACTGAGAGCCTAGGAGATGAATCCAAAGAGATGAAAACTCGCTCAGCCACGCCTAAGCCAAGTCGCCAGTTGAGGGTGACGCGCTCGCCGCAGCCTGCTATTGGCTGTTGTGCTCTGGCTCCTGTAGCAGCAGAACCGTAATTATCCAAGCCGCATTTATACAAATACATAAACTAATTCACAACCAAAGGATTTCTGAGAGAATGGACATTGATTTCAGATGCCAATTAAAGCAAATGTTTGAGGGGGCAGCCAGATAGCTCAGCGGACTAAAGCGCCTGCTTAGGCAAAGTGCCATGGCCGGGGTTTGATCCCCAGGGTGCTGTGCCAGCCCACCCCTGGGGCATGCAGAGAGGATGACTGAGACTGGGCATGGTGGTGAATGCCTGTAATCCCAGTGCCTGGGAGGCTGAAAACAGAAAAATCATTAAGAGTCTGGCCTGCGTAGTGAGACCCGTAGACCTTGTTCTAAATACATACATACATACATACAGTAAATGTTTGAGGCTGTATATTTCAACATTCCTGCTTCTCATCTAGCTTGTAAAGTAGTTCCTCAGATTGCTGATTCTAAAAAATAACTATAAAATATCTGAAGCAATTTTGAACAAGGACACCAGTGATGTTTAAAAATGTTAACCAAATAGGTATCAGAGATACCAGCCTGATGAGCTTGCACCAAATGTGAAAATCTGTAAAGATTAATATGCTACGTTTGGGCTGGGCAGACAGCTTGGCAGTCTAAGCGCCTGCCTGGCAGCTGCAAGGACTTGAGTTCGATCCTGGCACCACATGCCTTGCCAGTCCTGCAACCCCGGGCATGCTGTGCCAACGCCCCAGACTGGGTGTGGTGGTGCATACCTGTAATCCCAACGCTGAGAGAGACTGAGGCAGGAGGATCAGTATGACTCCGAGATGCATAGCAAGACCCTGTATCAAATAAACAACAACAACCAAGAGAAGCTAACTTTGAGATACTTTTATTTTAAGATTATATAGAAAATGACCGTGATAACTGTTGCTTTATGCTAATTTCTCTTAACACCAAATGAAAACACTTGTTTGAAATCGCTTCTCCGGCCCTCTTTTCAATAATGCTGCTAAGTTCCTGTCTGTACTGAATGTCATTACAACAACATGAAGTACGATTATTCCAGACAGAAAACATTGTAGTCAGTTCAGCAGAGATTAGGAAGACAACAAGAAGAGGCAATCTTGATTTTCACCTTAAAAACTTAATGTACAGCACTGGCCAGTTTAGTGGATTAAAGCAGTTGCCAGCAGGCGTGGGAACCCAGGGATGGATCCCCAGGACTACCAGGCTGGAGCCAACTCCTGGGGACTCACTGAGATGGCCATTAAGACTGGGCGTGGTGGTGTGTGCCTGTAATCCCAGCTCTTAGGAGGATGTAAACAGGCGGATCACTGTGAGCCAGATCTAGTAATGAGGGCCTGAACACCCTGTAGACCCTTCCCTAAAATACAAATTAATGAATGAATTAAAAAGCTTCATGTACAGATATAACAGTGTTTGCTGGTTTCGAGCTAAAACAGAATAGCCGATGGCTATGGTGAAGGAAAATGCTTAGGTCGTGGAGGCCGGAAACCAGCACAGGGAAGAATGCCAGGGAGGATAGGTCAAGCACTTGATCTACTTCCCAAGGTCCCAGGTTCCCATGGTCAGGGGCACAGATCTGCCTCCCCACTGGACATGACCTGAAGTGTGTCATAGCTAATCTACTGGGTCACTCCCAAGCCAGTCAAGCTGACACTTAGGTATAATTGTCACGGACACTTACTATAGAGACCAGCAAGCACACTCACAACTTCCTGTCCTGTTGTAGTGGCAAAATGATGTCAAGTTGCAAATGTCGTAGAGACTGCAATGTCCTATGTACACAGGTATAGCTTTTGTCATTTTTTCCTTTTTCCCCCTCTGCTATGTTTATTTAAATTTATTAAAACCTAATCTTATTTTTTTTAATTTTAATTTTTATTTACTTCGTCCTTTTTCCTGTTTTGTTGCTTTATTTTATCACTGCCCTTAACAGCGTTTCATAGAGGGTAAGCCCTGGGTAAGCATCAGAAAGATCACCTACACAGTTATTTATTTTTAATTTTATTTTAAGGAGGACAAGGCTGGGGAGATAGCTCAGCTGACAGAGCACCTGCTTTACCAAGCGCGGAGACCGGGGTTCGATCCCCGCTCCTGCATGTTGCACTGGCCCCGCCCCACCATGCCTGACCTCATAAAGCCGAATTTTATGCCTGCTGTCTCTATTCATAAATATGGGAACTTCTAATTAATATATTATTTTCTAGTTATTTACTTTTACTGTAGTTCATAAAAGTTCTTGTGCATGACAAGATTTTGCAACCTGGTCCCTTACTATTGAGTTAGAGACACACTAATATAAGTTGGACTACGGGTAGGCTATGAGTTGTTTATAGATAGACTAGGAATATAATTATCGAAACTTTTATCCAAAGCAGAAAAACTTTTCACTGAAATTTTAGTTATGCTTTTTTAAAATGGTTTAATTTTGTGATAATTAAGAGCAACGTGCACTGAGCGGGGACAGTTCTCAGAATTGAGTGAAATATGCAAGGAATTCTCAGCTATGCAGTACGTGCTAACAGGGCTTAGCACACAGACGGCCGTATTCTATTTAAAGTGTGGGTGACATGTTCACCTTCCATTCTGGGTTATTCCTGGCCACCTAGAAGGATTCTGGAATCTACATGCAAGGCAACACCACCAACGGGTCCAGATGAGATTTTGTACATGGAATCTCTGAAAAAGCATTCCAAGAAGAGAGTCCACACCCAGCCCAGGAAATGGAAAAGAACAAGTGGGGCGTAACCAGCAGCCTGACTTGCCTTCTGAGATCTGAAGATCCATGTCACATGAAAGATTTTTCAAAAAATGATTATTTCTGCTACCAACCAGAGCTGAACAGTGCAAAAGCTTAGCAAAATGGGCGGTTCTGGGTTGGGTCAAGGGAAGCCAACAGCGACACCAAAAGACACTGTGTAAGGCACCCCAGGGACAGAAGTGTGAAGGGAGCTAGGGCTCAGGATAGGCGTCTCCTGACAGGAGTGTTCTGGTTTATTCCGTGCGCTTTTGGAAGACTCATCATATTCAATTTTGGCCTGACTAAAGGTGACTTAGTGCCAAAGTTGCTGCGTTATGGCCTGCTACATGTCCTGTGAATGCTGATGGTATATGGAATACGATAGCAACGAAAATAGCATAACTGAATATACCATAGCATTCATAATACACAGTGTGTTCTTACCCAGCATCCTTCTCTGTTATGGATTGTCGCGTCCACTTTTCAGGTGAGGACACTGTAATTTGCAGGAGTGAAAGTGCTTCGTTAAGGTGGTAGCTGAAGAGATAGCTCAAGTCACGCTCTATAGTGAGTCTCCTACAGATTTTGCTGCCACCATAGAGATGTTTTCTCAGCTTTGTGCCATAATGTATTAGGAGACCAGACAGCACCACAGAGGGACATAATCAGATGTTTTAAAGGATGAGCAGAATACAAGGGGATATGCAGGAGAGCTCAGCCACTGCACATGAAAATTAGTCATCATAGACCCTAGCTGGTGCAGCATGCAAGTTCTCCACCTGTGCGCCTGTGTCCAGCCCTCTCTACCTCTTCAGCTTTCTTTCTTTGCTTTAGTTTTGGGCTGGGTTTTTCTTTTCAGTGTTGAGGCTTAAACCCAGGGCCTTGCATGAGTCGTACCACGGAGCTACATGCCTGTGCTCATCTGGACTCTCCGTTTCTTTCCTGACCTGCACTGCATATGTAGGAATGCTGAGTAGTGCTAAAGGGGAGTGCTCTGCAAACCTTTCGCACGGAAGGAGAACCATGCATCCTTTCATCAGTACAGGATGCGTACTGTACCCTTAGCCAGGGATGTGGTTCCCTGAATTCTTCATTAGTGAAATGTCAGTCTCAGGGCTGGCGGTATAGCTCAGTGGATTAAGCGCTTGCTTAGGGAAACACAGGGGCCAGGGTTCAGTTCCTGGCCTCACCTGCCGTGCCAGCCCTGCTCTCAAGCATGCTGAGCTGACGATGGAGGATGGAGACCAGGCGTGGTGGTGCATGCCTGTAATCCCAGCACTTGGAAGGTACAAGAAGGAGGATCGCTATGAGTCAGTAGTGAGACCCTATACAAAAAAAGAAAAAAAAGAAAAACAGAAAGGAAGGAAGGAAGGGAGGAAGGAAGGAAGGAAAGAAAGAAAGAAAGAAAGAAAGAAAGAAAGAAAGAAAGAAAGAAAGAAAGAAAGAAAGAAAGACAAAAAGAAATGTCAATCTCTGTAACTTCAGTGCAAAGCATGGATGCTGGAGTTGTTACCAGCTCCTGGGTGTGCCCTGGCTCTGTCATGCGGGGAAGCTCCTTTAGATCTCACCTCCTGGCTTCTCCAGATCTCAGACCTTCAGTTGGAAAACAGAAATAGAACTAAGGATGCCAATCCTGAAGCAAAGGTTGGAAAAATAAGCGTGTACATAACATAGCCAGTACAAGACTGGCTATCTGTTACAGGGCTGGCATCCACAGTGGCTGGTTACTGGGTTGTTATCCTTAGGATATAGCTTCTGTTTTTTGGGCCCGTTGAAGTCCTCTAGTGCTATAACCAGAGAAAGACTTTGTGTTTTCTTTAGAATCCTAGAGATTGTTCTCTGGGATTTGGTGCTTAACGTAGCAGCTCAGATCATACAGAAAAGCAGTGTAACCAACCAACAGGTATTTAGGAAGTGAAGTCCATCCCAAGCCACCCTCACCTTCCCTGGCCCTCACGCAGGGGTGCAGCTGATGAGGAAAGGTGCCATCCGCAGTTAGCACAAAAGCAACAAAGCCACTGCCTAACGACCTGGCTCCTGGCTTATAGAGGCAGTTCCCAAATGTCCTCTGTGGCCACTTGGAAGTGCCTTGTGGTAGACGTTTCCATTTAACAAAATGCTGGATAAATAAACCCTTCCTATAATCAGTTCCTAAAAAGTATTTGTTTGTACTTCTACTGGTATTCTAGAATATTCTGAGAGCTTTTCTTTCTCGTGTCGTATAGACACTTGTAAAACCAGAGCGTCAAGATGAAACTATTCATAACATGGGATGACATGGTACTTCTGAGATGCTTTGTGGACTACAGGTGCTCCCCAGAGACTCCTAATTTGCTTCCACCCATTCCTTGATGTGATGAGCTATGTCAGGAGGGACTTGTAAGGCCACTGTAGACCTAGCTTCTTGGAGAGCTACGCATTATTTCAAAGCTCTAAGAATTCAGACCTTAGTATGAGCAGAGCTAGATGTCACTTCCTCTTATTGTTTATGTTTTAAATTCCATTTTAAAGTATCTTCCAACATCGGGCATGGTAGCACATGCCTGTAATCTCAGCACTTGAGAGGCTGAGGCAGGAGGATCAATGTGAGTTCGAGACCAGCCTGGGCTACAAAATTGAGCTCAAGGTCAACCTGAGCTGCCCAGGGAGACCCTGTCTCAAAAAGATTTTTTAAAAAAAGAAGAAGTAACGGTTTGTGTGTGTAGGCACACTCTATCCCAGCATTAAAGTAATGACAAATGCCTCCTGAAGGTTTTTCAAGACATAATTAATGTCAGTGTTTTGATACCAGTGCTATGGAAAGGGAGAGTTATACATACAATCCACATCACCCTCTTCAGCAAATGCTCCTTGTTTTTCTACTTACACTTCTTTCAAAAAGTTAACATTTAATTCCATTTTGTGGTCCACTGGGGCCAGGAGCAAGAGCAAACCTTTAATGAACACCAGTTGCTTGTTGGGCACAGCTGTGGGCTCTGACAATCAAGCAGTGAGCGCAACAGGCCAAGGGTCATGGAACCGTGACCCTTAGGCCAAATCTGATCCACCACCTGTTTTGTATATAAAGTTTTATTGGAACACATCTACCCTTTCTTGCTAACGTAATGTCAGTACCTGCTATACAACAGTGGAGATGGATAGCTACAGGAAGACTCTAAAGCCTAAGCTATTCACTGACTTTCCCAGTCTCGGCCATAGACGAACATCTCTGCCCGTGCAGGCTTGCATTCTGTTACAGAGATGGACAGTAGGAAGACGAATGCGTTTTGATGGGTTCTGTGGTGATACGGAGTCAAGAGTAAAAAGGCAGTGAAGAGGATAATAGCTATCATGAAAAGGCCAAGAGCTAATGGAGGTGAGGGGTAGGACCCCGTGGGATTCTGGGAAATCTTTCCTGTCAGGACAGCAGCAAGGGCATAGCTGTCAGGCAGAAATGCTAAGGAGCTTCGGGAGGCCAGAGAGGCTGGGAGGGAAGGGGAGGAGGGGCGGGGAGGAGGGGAAGGAAGTCCTGGCGTAGGGATGCGGTCTTGCTTCACAGCAAGATTTTTACTTCCAGAGCCGGCCGGAGAGCTCAGCGGACTAAAGTGCCTTCTCAGGCAGGTGCAGGGACCGGGGTTCAATCCCAGAGTGCCTTGTTGCCCCTGCCCCAGGTGTGCGCTGAGACGCTGACTGAGACTAGGTGTAGTGGAACGTGCCTGTAATCCCAGTGCCCGGGACGCTGAAAATAGGAGGCTCGGTACAAGTCTGATCTGCATAGCGAGACCCTAAAAACATTAAAAAAAAAAAAAAAAAAAAAAAAAAAAAAAAAAAAAAAAAAAAAAAAAAAAAAAAAAAAAAAAAAAAAAAAAAAAAAAAAAAAAAAAAAAAAAAAAAAAAAAAAAAAAAAAAAAAAAAAAAAAAAAAAAAAAAAAAAAAAAAAAAAAAAAAAAAAAAAAAAAAAAAAAAAGAAAAAAAAAAGAAAAGAAAAGAAAAAAGAAATAAAGATTTCCACTTGCACTGAGTCATGGCTCTCATTTATTCAGTGTGAAATCTTAAGTATTCTGAAAAGATCAAGGCTAAAGGTATGGAGGCTACATCCTGAGGTAAAGCAGTATTCAATCCCAAAAACCTCCCTAACACCCCAACCAGCCATCCTGACTGACACTAAGAAAGAAGAGAATGAGAGAGCTAGAGACCACATGTGCCAGCCTCTGGCCATAAGACACACTCTGTCTGCATGCATTTTGGATACATAGTTTTCCTTTAATATGATTTTCCCCAATAACCATCTGAAAAATAAATATATACATGAAAGATAACAGCACGACTTAAATTTAGACCTTTATTTCATGTGGTTTATCAGCCAGGCACCAAGACTGAACCTTGTCTGTATGTCATTACCTTCCAGAATTCTCCTGTCATTGGAAGCCTCTGGTCATGTTAGGGCATCTTGCTGTCTTCAGAGACCTCTAAATCCATGGTATTCCATCTCACAACTCAGTGACCGGTTCCTCACAATACGAATTCAATTATAGACTGTATTTGCATATTCCTATAAATGAGATTAAGCAGCCTTCTCTCCCACTCCTGTGAGGTCTTTCACTTGAGTTAGGCCAGCCAACAGACACACTATGACTCATTAATCATACACAATAACTGGAGGAGTTAATGTCTTAAGACCTAACTCACCACTCTGTCCACAGGGACAACTTGTGTTTTAAATGTGCTGACATATGCTTCAGACACTGCTAATTAGGTCTTTCCCTTGAAAATTCATCCTGACAAGTTCCAAGAACGCTTTCCCCCCTTGAGGACAAGTTCATTAAGTTATTGATATCCTTGAATAAATCTTGTCAGAGGGCTACACACTGCAGCTCTTTATTTTCAAAACCGTAGTTCATAGTAAATAAGCCTCACATCTAAAGATAGTGGAGCATAGCAGACATTGCACTCAGTAACATAATGTAATGGGGAAAATGCTTTGCCTAGGCAAATAGAGAAGCATTATAGACAATCGATCCCTGATTGATTATAAAATATAGGGTAGCTGAAAAATATAGGGAAGCATTGTTGTAAACAACCTAAGTCAGATAACTTAAAATCAGTTCTATGGAGTTTTCTTAGGAAGTGATGACTTTATCAAACAGTTACCTTCTAAGCATCTATCTACTTGAATACCTGCTTAGATAATTTTATATTCTATGACCTTTGTAAGACAGAGCTCCCAATGGCTTCCCATCACAATGACCCCTGAGCCCCCACCCTAATCCGAAGGCCCACCTGACGGCTCATCTGCCCTGCCCTGGCTGCCTGTTCCATCTGCTGCTGGCGCTTCTCAGACCTTCCTTGGCCCATGCAGTGCTAGGGTCAGGAGTCTCCTGGGGCTTCACCACATGTTTCTTTCCAAAACAGCTCACCCTACCCTGTAATTCTACTTCCTTTCTCTGTTTTATTTCTTATCATTCCTATCGCCATCCAAACTCCATACATACTATTAATTTCTTTAGTTATTACATACGCAATAAGTAGACCATAATGAGCACTAACAAGATGGCACAGCCATGCAGCGTAGACTCCAATCCTGGCTCCCTTGCATTCTGCCACACAACCGTGGGTAAATTACCTGTAGCTCACCTGCACATCTGTAAAATGAGAATATCTCAAATATACCCTTGAGATTAAATGAGTGAATGTGTATAACTTTTTTGAGCAGTGTCTTGCATATACGAAGGCTGTGGTGTCCTCTCTTCTATTATGTCCCTGTTATGCTTGGTGTCTAGTTGTCCCCCCCAAAGCCTCATGCAGTCACGGGGCAGACTTCTAGAGTTTGTGATTAACTCATGATCCACTGGAATTATGGGAGTGTCAGTGCTGCTGGAATTATGGGTGTGAGTGCTGACCCAGCCTTGGCAGAGAGCCTGAATCAACATAAGGGAGACAGACTCACTCTCCACAGCCACTGTTGCTACTACTCACCCTTTTGCTATCGGCTCTTTGCCATGGAAGGTTGCTCTCTACCATGTGCTGCTCTGCCTTGGAGCCAGCTGAGTATGGACTGAAACCTCCAGTAACTGGAAGCTAAATAAACCTTTCCTTCCTTCATTTTGGGTGTCAGGTATTTGTCCCAGCAATGAGAGAAGAATAACTGAGACAGTCCCCATAAGCTCCTTGACGACAGGATTTGAGACATTTCCAGGGCATCCTTGGCAGAAACTCCATAAATGTTTCTCGGAGTGATTAATAAGTGGCCATGGGCATGTGCAATTCTATGTTGGGGATCTGTTCTACAAAAACACAGTGAAGAGGCGGCAGGTAAACTACAGAAGAGCTTTAAAGTTACAATGGCAAGGTTTTGTAGTTGAGAAAGCTAACCTGGTTATGCAAGCTGTCATGTGTATGGCACATGTAATATAAGACACAGCAAAGCTGCTATGAACAAGATGTATTTTGGGCTTCCATCTACAGGACACTTCCCTAGAGGGGAGCAGAGGAAACAGCAAAGAATGTCAAAGACATCTGGCAGGTGGTCTGCATTTTTAGCTGATGGGACTAATGATGCTACCAGTTTTTCCAGGAGCTCCTGACCTTATTCTGACAAGAGGAACATGGATAAAGGCAGGGTCCAAATTCCTTTTACCCAGCTATACTTTCAACTGACAGGAAATGTTAAGTTTAAGGACATGAAAAGTAGCGTTTACATAAAGAAAAACATACCTGGCCTTTGTGCAGCGGTGTGTCCCCAAGTGTTCAGCCTGAAAGGTCACCGATATGTTTTCCCAAAAGAAATCAGTTGTTCAAGAGAAGGAGGCAGTCAGCAGGAAAATGCCTTCCCCACACACGCCATTGAAAGGTTAGCACTCTGTCACCTGGAGGCCAAGTCAGTGCGCATGAGTCCAGCTGAAGTTCTTCCCACCCAAGGGGCTTTTTGGAAAGGGACTTGTCTACTTTTTCTCACTGCAACACATGGCCTGTAAGCCACCTAGACCTATGGCTCTCCAAATGAGCAAGCCTGTCCAAATAGACTTACAATTGTCCCTCCTGTTCTTCAAGGAAGAACCCAGCTTTTAGCTCATCTTAACCCACCGTACCACAGCACCAGTGTGTAAAATAGTTTTTGCTGGATAAAATTTACACAGATGATTTTCATGGTATTTATCTTTGAAGTCAGTAAAAGATTTAAATGCAATACCATACCCTAAATTCACCCCCATTCTTTAAGAGTTCAGTCATAAATGATTTTTAGTTTTGCAATTGGGTGACGGGACTAAAGAGATAGCTTGACAGTGTAAACACCAGACTGGCAAGTGCAAGGACCCAAGTTCAATCCCTGGTACCACATGGTGTACCAGCTCCAGAACCCCAGTTGCCCCGTGCTGGCCCGAAACTAGATATAGCCTCACACGTCTATAATCTCAGAGCTGGTGAGGCTGAATCAGCTATGACTCTGAACTGCATAGCAAGTCCCTGTATCAAAAACAAAAATAAACAAATACATTGAGCAGTCTTTCTATCATTTTAGGAAGCCTCTTCACTAATAGGACACGACCACAAAATGTATTTCTATGCATTTATTTGGTCCTATGCAGTTCAGTCCACCATCCCTAAATACCAGCCTATGGAGATGTCTTTTAAAGGCAGTAACTCAGAAATACTGAAAATATATCTCATGCCTGCACCCTAGCTAGACATCAGGACACGCAATGTCACCAACAGTCTAAGCAGTAACCTGTCTGAGGTTTGTTGCTGGATCTCTCTGTGTTGTTTCTAACATTTCTAATAAATAAAATACCATCATGTAATGAGCATTATTTGTCCCTTCCATGTTGATTTTATCTGCTCTGAAACTGGAAGCATCACAATTGCCTTCTTCCAAATGAAAGATAAAATTCTGTATTAGTGAGACCTTATGGAAGTGCTTGGCCCTGGACAAATGAAAGCCAACTGGCAGGGTTTTTAGACAGGAGCACAGTGTATATATCTGGATTTCCCATCTCCGGATGAGAATATTTCTATGAGCATGGTGGTCAATTTATTGGCAGTTTACAGTAGAGCCGAGTCAGCCTGGTGCTGGGTGTGAAACACTCACGCTAAGGGGGACTGTTGTCGGAACTGTACACAAGGAGAACTGGAGGAACGTTTTCAGCTGGCTTCCCTGAGAAGAGCTTCACGTGGCCTGCACTTCCTCAGAGGAGCTCCCGCTGTTCTCTGCTGAGGAGTTCAGGTCTTTGCCTTTGCCTACAGCTTCATCTCCTAGCTTTCAGCGCAGCTTCTTCAGCTCCTACCGCCAACCCCTCAGGGTCTCTATGCAGACCTTGGATGCTGTGGGACACCGTCAGGGGCTGCAGGCCTTGGCTGGATCCTTCGATCCCTAGGATGGAGACAGATCTTTTCTGCTCTTCTACTTTTGACTCTGTGAACACCCATCGTAAGCCAACCTTGTCAAGTTCTGTATCCTGCATTAAATCTGACTAAGAACCTATAGGCTGGCCTGTGAGGAGCCTCACCCTGGCCCTGTGAGCCCTGCTGAGCACTCACACGGGGAGGAAAGAACATTCTCACAGTGCACTTCTGGCTCTCGGCCTGCTAACATAGGACAGAGGTGTGGAACTGTCTCACTGCCACATGTCACCCATGCTACCAAGATGAGCCCCAGTGCACTGGCAAAGATTGGCAATGCCATGCACAGAAAACACTGCCCAAAGTCGAGGCTGGGAGAGTAGGGATTAGACAAGGCAGCTGGGTGCCCCAACAAATCTAACCTACGTGGAAGGAGGTCTGGCTCACCTGCAGAAGTGAGGGGCGGACAAGCAGCGACCAGGCAGGTACGTCACACTGGGAAGACATGAACCACCAGGGCACAGCAGTCACAAAGAGCCCTGGGAAAAATCTGAGTGCATTGTGAGATCCAACGTTCTCACCGTGAACACAACACATTGGTTTCATAAAAGCAGAGATGACAGAGGTGGTCCCAAGAGACTGGTTAGCGCAGTGAAGGACAATAGCTCACATCACTGGAGAGCAGAGGCATTCACTCTCGCATTCCTATCGCATGTAGGGGAGCCAGCGTCGTCCGGAACGGTCGATCAGATGTTTCAAAATAGCTAGGCGACTCCAGAGGATCCCAGCACACCGCAATGGCAAATGCTTGAGACATAAAAATGTTAATTCCCCCTAATTTGCTTGCTGTACGCTGCATTCAGGTTGCTAATTTTCACACTGTAGCCCTTAAATATTGTGTCAGTTAAACAACGGTACAGGAATTATAGCAGCAAAGTAATCTAAATCATAGCAGCAAAGCCACACCCAGAAAACTTTAATCTTGGTTTACTGAGTGTTAATCGCTCATTCAGATTATCAGTTATTTAGCTGAAAAGCTCAGGGGTTAGGCCCTAGTGTCACAACTTTTAATTCGCTTTGAAAAGCCACATTAGCTACTCATACAGCCTATTTAAAGAAAAGGAAAGAAAGGGGGAAGAGAGAGAATGAAACTGTAGAATGAGTTAGAAAACTTAAGATCCCGGCCTCCATGAAGAAGGTCACAATGCGGACTCATCTTTCTTCGGCTCTCAGCCTGTTTCAAATCATTTGTTCATACTGAATTACAGCCTCTTGCTATGTCCTTACGAGAGCCACTTGTCTGCTCCACGAAGTAACAAGACCTTTATCACTCGTGTGGTTGCTGTCATCGGTGTATTTTTAAATATGCCAAGATATAAAATGCACTTAGGATATTATGCATTCCTTACAGAAATATTCCGTTCCCCTCTTCGCACGTATCATTGATTTCAGAATGTAACTCTTTACCACATTACTCATAAATCTTATTTCCGCTTGCAATGTAAAAAAAGCAAGCTCGACTTCTCCGGGAGTCTGTAATGTTTTCCTGTGTAATTAACACCTCATTCACAGTTGTGTGTGCCAGTCAAGCCTCTGTCTCCTCTTTCTTGACATTTCCTTGCTACCTCATTCAGCCGAGCCAGGGCTGAGGCATGTGCTCTGCACACACACACATGGTAACAGGGAACTATTTGAAGAGGCAGCTGGATTAGCGAGACCTGATGATTCAGAAAGACTCCTTAGACACATGTTTCATTTTCTGGGCTTGGGGCTGCATGCCACCCTTGATTTAAGGCTAATGACTGCCATAACCTCCTCTTCATCCTCATCGCCCTCATCGGCCACAAAAGCCATCTGTCACTTAAGTACCCATGGCCCATTATTTGCATTCTTCTTCTCTTACTATTCCCAGAAGGCCAAGTGTTTATAAATCAAGTGTCTAATTTAAGATACACGTGCTCTCTTCCTGCCACTCATCCTGCGAGGATCAGGTTATCTTTACTATTGAAAGTTTCTACATGTCTTGTGCTTAAATAGCCTTGCTTGACTTTTTATGTTCTTTCCTTTCTGATGACCTTGGACACAGGAAGTGGAGATTGATAACGTCATTAGATCATTTAAACAGCATTGTTCCATGAGGACGATCTCTTGTTTGTTCATTTTTTAAATTTATTGAAATATACATCCTGGAAAAAATATATGTTTGACAGTTGGATTCTCTTTTTTTTTATGTATTTTAGGGCAGGGTCTCCAGGGTCTCACTATGTAAATTGGACTCATAGTGATTCTCCTGTTTTCAGTCTCCCAAGCGCTGGGATTACAGGCACACGCCACCATGCCCAATCTTAATTGCTGTCTGAGCACTCCCAAGGGGCAGGGCTGGCATGGCACACCAGAGATGGAACCCGGGCTGCTGTGCTCTGCCTACGCAGGCACGTAAGTCCATACAGTTGGATTCTTTTCGACAAAATGAATACACTTCTGTAACTAGCACACCACTGAAGGAACAGCATCAAGAAAGCCCCTCAGTCCCTTTCAGCTATCCCCTATCCCCACAAGTGGTGGCTTTAATAGCATACATTCACTTGGCCATAACTTAGAATGTATTGTCTTTTCCATTTTTAACTGTACGCTTGAGTACAGTACGTTCAAGTTGTTGTGAAATGACTTTCTCACATTGCAGAATTGAAATTCCATAGACTTACACACAACAACAACAACAACAACCCTTTATCCCTCCTCTGAGCTTCCGGTAGCAGCACTTCCACTGTTCATCTCTACAACTTCGCATGTTTTAGCACTTTATCTTATATCAATGGAACGGCGCACTGCTGTGGCCAGCGCAGTTCCTCTCACTCACCGTGGGATCCTCACAGTCCTCCGCGTTGCTGTGTGGGTTACGATTTCTTTCCTTCCTAACAATCAACAATGTTCTGTTGTGCGCTGATACCACACTATGATTGTTAATTCATTTATTGGTGGATATTTGGGCAATGTATCATTTGAAAATAGCGCTTTGAGCATGGTGTAGATATCTCGTCTTGACCCTAATGTCAATTTTACCTCATATGTTGTCTGTGCTCTCTGTGTTTGCTTTTGCCCCCATGTTGCCATTCTAATGCACCTTACTGGCCAGAATTTAACAAATGATCTCACTTTGAGCCCTTCTACAAGGCTGTAGCACTGAATAAGTACCATAAAGCAAGATTTCCAGTTGTACAGTATTCTTGCAAGATTGTAAAGCAGGGATTCCTGTCCAGGGACTTCTATGCTGAGCAATGAATATTTGTCTGTCAACTAACAGAGTTTTTTTTTGTTCTGAGCTACATTCATAGAATGGGCTTTTTTAGCCGGGCGTGGTGGCGCACTCCTGTAATCCCAGCACTCGGGAGGCTGAGGCAGGAGGATTGGTGAGAGTTCGAGACCAGCCTGGGCTACAAAACTGAGCTCAAGGCCAGCCTGAACTGTACAGCGAGACCCTGTCTCAAAAAGACAAAAAAAAAAAAAAAAAAAAAAGAATGGGCTTTTATAGGATTTCCTGACATGAAATGTGAACCATGAGCTGGAATTTTCTAGCATGTAGCTCCTAGACTGGCCCCACCACTAGCGTTACTGTGAACTTGTTAGAAACTCAGAGACTGGGTTCTAACCCCAAGCTGCTGATCCAGGAGCTCAGAGAGGGGCGGAGCAAACTATGGGGGTGGAGCAAACTGTAGGGGTGGAGCAAACTTTGACCCAGCCCACTGGGGTGGGTGCTACTGCCTGGTCAGGCTTGGGCACCACTGGGCGTCAAGCAGGTATCTAAGTAGTTGACAAATAATTTTTCACAGACAGAAAACTGACATTTTGAGCACTTTCAAGTTTCCAGAACAGTCTGTTAGGGCCAGCCTGTATCTTGTATGTGCCTCAACTGTCAGGAAACTGTTAGATTAGCCCAATCAGGACAGGGCTGGGACAGTAGGGTTCAATGTGTTTAGAGATTTACCCAGACTCTGATTTATCAGAGCTGCTTCTGAACCACGTGAGATCAGCCTGTCCGGCCAGGACTCCTGGCTCTGCAGCTGTGCACATTTCCTGCCCAGACCCCCATCTCTGTTAGCCTCCAAGCCGTGCTGGCTGCCTCCCTGTGGAGCCGGCCGAGAGCAAGCCTGGGCAGGAGAGGACTGAGAAGCAAAGTGGGGATTAGCAAGCAGTGGCCAAGCTCCACCCTGGCCCTCGTGGCCTACAGCCCTGGCCCCACGTGCTCCCGGGGCCTACGTCAAGCTCCCCAGGGCTTTGGGAAGAAGAGCTGAGACCCGAAGACGTCATTCTCCTCTGAAACCTGGAGGAATCTTGTCTAAGTCCTAGGAGGAAGGTCAAGGATTGTGCCTTTTGTTGTGGTATAATTATTAACACTAAAGTCTGGGGGTGGTGGCACACACCTGTAATCCCAGCACTTGGGAGGTACAAGCAGGAGGATCACTATGAGTCAGTAGTGAGACCCTGAAGAAAAAAAAAAAAAAGACAGAAAAAAGTTATTAACACTGAAACATTTCTTCAAGTTGCCCCAGTTCAATAGTAAATTCACTCTACCCCAAACCCCTCCTTATCCTCTCAGCAGGCCTTTTTCTTGCCTGAATACTTTTAAGCAAATGAGAGATCTAGAAAAACAGGACATTATACTGCTGTACACCAGAGGGTCTGGGGGCCCGTGGTGAGGGACTATCTCCTGAGATGCTTAGGCGGCATGAGTGTGCTAGGACTACTGTGCCTATAGATGCTGCGACTCGGAGAGCACTCTCTAGAGTACTAGGCTCCATTCTCCAGAGGCTCCACCCCCAGGCCCCAGCCACCCACCCTCTGCTTTGCGCTGTCAAGACTTTCAAAGCCTACTCTTGCTTTCTTGTTTTAGAAGATTAAAAAATTTCTATACTAACAAAATTTTCTTAAACAGTATCAGATAGGCCATTAAAGATGTCAACACAGGCTGATCTTTCTGATTTGTAGTTGGAATTGGGCTGGCTGTGAACTTGGGAAAGTTAGCCTTCAGTTACCACAGTGAAGATTAACATGCAGAAGTTACACGATCTGGTTAACTTGTAAGATGTGGAGGGCCATCCAAAGTGGAGAGAAGACCTCGCTGATGTGCCTTAGATACAGCATATAATGATGTCTTAAGACCTCGCTGCACAAACTGAGTGAACATAAAATTACATGAAGTCATTCTAAAATGCAAATTTATGGCTCCTCCCTTCACCAGAAATTCTAAACCAGTAGGTCTAGGACAGTAGTGGGAACCAACAGTAAAAATACCTCAGCAGGCTCTTGGTAATATTGCCATCTCTGCAAGGTTCACTACCCCTGGTTCTAAGATAAATCCCAGGCATATATGTGTTTATCATCCAATCTCACACTAGGATAACTCCTATAGAGTTAGAATTCAGATCTTTCTTTCAGAAGTAGCAAATTAAGATGGGTGATCCATTTAATAGCTCACAATCAAGCCATAGCGTTATCAGACGGATTGCCAGCCTTTGGCCTTCTTTCACATACTTGGTAATACTTTGCCAGAATATTGAGGTACACAGGATACAAAAGGCTGCTGGTGACAGGTAAGAGTCATCCCAAGGGGCATGTTTCTTATGGTGGCTAAGAACTGGTGCATCCCTTTTAGAATTGATGATTGCTTGGGGCTGGGGAGATAGCTCTGAGGCACAAGTGCCTGCTGGACAAGTGCAAGGTCGTGAGTTCGAACCCTGGTCCCACAAAAAAAAAAAAAAAAGAATTGATGATTGCTTAAGAGTCATATAGACTTGAAACTGTTCAACTTTTGTTAATTTCTGCTGTCTTCAGTCTTGCCATGTAATGTGGTCTTACACTAAAATGAAATAAAGTCACAGCATGTATTATGTTTTTCTTTGCCTTCAAGGGAAGAAGAGGAAAGCCAGGACCCCCAGGAAAACCAGGACCTCCAGGGCCACCTGTGAGTAAATAATGGGATCACTGTCCCCCCAGGGGACTCCTTTCTATTTCTGTGCGTTATCTCAAGCCATTTTGCTGCCTTGTAGATGCTAATTTGCCCCCTTGCACTATTTAGAATGATGGACATCAGCACTCGGGTACACAAGTTATACCCTCCGCACCCTCACCCCCATCCCTACCTTAAACCAAGACACAAGGGAAGCTGATAGCTTTCTAATACTTCACCTACCTTGTTATCATGTGAACAGGAATAAGCGTGGTGCCTGCCTAAGCACTCCGATAGAAGCACCCAAACTCATGGGCCCATTCTGAACTCACCGAGGCTCCATTTTCTTACTTTCTTCGCATCCATGTTGGTAGTAAAATAGATAACCAGGGAATCACATTGACTCTTCGTCATAGAATACTATGTCATTCATAAATTTCATGGAATGAACTTGTTATGAAGAACCATAAAGATATTCCAATCTGTTGCCTTGTCTAATTCTTTGACACCAAGCTTCTAGAAAAAAGAATTCTGTGTCTTAGAGTGTTGGTAACTCTTTAACCCACAGACATTAGGTTTGTGTCCAAGCTGTTCTCATTGTTTCTGAGCTTCAGCGGGTTCCACTGTTTGCTCTGCGTCTCCCCAGGAAGGTCTTATGGGGGCTACCAAAACGTCACAGCCAAAGCTTAAACTGGAAAGGCAGCCCTACAAATTTCCATCTCTCCTCCATATGTAGCCAGTCCCTCCATCAGTTGGGTAGATATCCCTGTCTTACAGGAGGTAGCTCCCAGCTTGTAGCTGTGCTGAGTTCATGTCTCATGACACCCAAGAACAAAGGAGGTTGAGTAGGAAATGGTAGCTGGGCGTGGTGGCGCACGCCTATAATCCCAGCACTAGGGAGGCTGAGGCAGGAGGATCAGTGCGAGTTCGAGACCAGCCTGGGCTATAAAAGTGAGCTCAAGGCCAGCCTGAACTGCACAGTGAGACCCTGTCTCAAAAAGACAAAAAAGAAAAAAAAGAGTAGGAAATGGTGAGGGTGACCCAACAAGTTGGAATCTCCCAAACAACTGCTTACTCAGATTAAGAGAAAGCTCCTGAGAGGCAGGCGGGGTCTCCAAAGCAGGTTGCCTCTGAAGCGCCTTATCTAGAGGTTTCATACAGTACAATCTCATCACAGGCTATTTGGCATCAAGCTCCAAGCACTCTGCGGTATTACAAGCACGGTGCCTAGCTAATATTAGCCTAATAGAGAAGCCGGGTGTGTAACCAGGTATGTAACAGAGAGAAGATCAAAGACGTTTCTAGAAGGGGCAGGAGTGAGTCAGCGTGTCTGGGCATCTGGGTTTGCGACAGTGTCTTCCTGGGCTAGATGGTGCTGGTTATGGAGCAGCTCTGAGCTCGTGTCCCCGCTCCAGGTAGACTTGTAGTCCAGGACCTGGTGGCTTCGTCTTGGGGCCTCATTTCTGTCCTCTCGGCCCCTGCCCACAGGCCTGGCTTGCCTCGGCTCGGTTCTGCCTGTCCCGGGCCCAGGACCTTCCCACCTGCCTTTCCTTCTCTACCTAACGTCACTGTCGGCACCACCGACCGCCCCTAAGCTCCTCTCCTCCTCTTCCTGCTCGCTGCACTTCCTTGGTGTAGCCCTGGCCAATGCCCACGTTTGTTCCTCAGCCCTCCAAGAGTCCGTCTTTCGTCTTGCCCTTCTCCACATGGAAGAGGTCCTGCCATCTTGATTTTGACCTCTGACTCAAGCCTCGGCCTAGTCAGGCTGGCTTAGATGGCCTAAAACCATGTAATATGGATTAAAGCGCCTGCTTGGGTGGACTCAGTGGCCAGGGCTCGATCCCCGGCGTGTCATGCCAGCTCTGCCTCCGGGACATGCTGAAAGGGCAGTTGACACTGGGCATGGTGGTGCGCACCTGTGACCCCAGCCTCAGGGAGGCTGAATCAGATCACCGTGAGTCTGATCTACTTAGTGAGACTCTAGACCTTGTAGACCCTTACTAAAAATACAAAATAATAATAATAATAATAATAATAATAATAATAATAATAATATTTAATAGCTTAAGATAACTGGCCTCAAACCTCTTCCTTTTCCTTAAAGAAAGATGCAGTTCAACCTTCCCTCATGCTGCCCGGGGCACCTAGCGGCTTCTGTGAGACTGACTAGAGCCGGCCTCCTCTTCCCGGCCTTTCCTTCTTCCGTAACCCGTGCTCTCATCGTATCCGTCGCAGAGCGCCACGCTGGCGGCTGTGCTCCACCTCCGAGATGCAGCTCCAGGCCAGCTTCTCTCCCTGATCCCGGCCAGCGCGCTGCTGACCCTGGGTCCTCTCATCCCCTGCACACAGCGCATGGCTTCATCTCCATTCTTTTTTTTTAATCTGCCTGGCTGCAGTGTGTTCTTTTCCAAACCTTTGATTTTTGTCCCCGTTGCTCACCTTCTCTGTCACGTGCCACATAACGACAGATTATTTAACGAATGAGTAAACAAATGAACCCATTTTGTAAATGAGGAAACAGAGAAGAAGCTGAACTTACCCCACCTCTAGAGGGCGTCACCGATGGCCCAGAAGGAATTTCCAGATACGTCACTTGCTAAAGGGACTGCTCTTTTATTTCCCATCAGCCATCGAGCAGATTGTCCCATTAGCGCGGCATGGAGTCATTTCACAGTGATTACAAAGGAGACAAAGAGATGACTTGGATATCCCCAAATCCAGTTTTTGAAAGTATCAGCTTTCATTTACTTTTATTCCAAAGTTTTGACAAAATGGAGAACGTATTGCAAGCTGTTGAATATTTGTTTTGTGCTTTAAAGAAAGCTGGTGAACAGACAGGCAGACTTAGACTTTGGTGCAGTTTTTATTAATGTATAAATGATACGTTCACCCCAGCATCAATGTTGCTTCAGAGAGGAATTTGAGGGGTGAAGGGCTTCATGACAAGCCTGCCGTGTGTCTAGGGGACAAGAGGCTCACACACAATTTTGGAAAGAGTTCTCCACTATTGACCCAGTGAGTTTACTGAAGAACTTTAAAGACTGAGAATTACGCACCTGAATGAGCCGCTGTTTGCTAAATGCCTAGAAATGCCCAGTCCTTCAGAGTCCCTTCAAAGTCATAATGGCTAACGCTGCTAGAACGTGCATGCCCAGAAGATCTCAGTCCGCTTCTCCTCGGTGAACTGTTTCACAGACAGTCCTTAGAGGCCTACCGTGTGCCTAGCACTGTGTTCAGGGCTGGGCCAGCGAGGCTGAGCGAGGCCCCCCTTGCCCTCCAGGGCATCCGGCAGTAGTTCACAGAACTATGGAGCGGCCTAGGATGAGCTTCCTGTGACAATTTGTGACTCAACAGTGAGGACTGTAGAGTGTTGGCCAGGCAGCGAACAAGGCAGAAGAGACTGCAGGCTTGGGAGGGGAAGACAGGGTAGCCAACCTGGCCTGGCACCGCCAAGAACACAGCGCCACCGCGAAGGAAGCCTGGGCAGGTGCAGGGGGCTCTGCGGTACGGGGAAGGCGCCACAGCGCGTGCAGAGTTCCTGGGTTTGAGCCCCAGGACCAGGGCAAAGAGAGGGAAAGAAAATAAAGAGAAGTCCCGGGCTGTCTTCAGACAGTTTCAGACGCAGAGTTGTCTATTTGTCTTTTTCAACACTGTGCCCTGTGTGACGCGATCCCTTTCCTAGTAGAAAAAGGATGCACCACTGAGATGGCTCAGCAGTCTAAAGCATTTGCTTAGGCAAGCTTAGGCAACTGCAGGGACCGCGGTTCTATTCCCGGCCCCACATGTTGCGCCAGCCCCACCCCCAGGACAGGCTGAGCCAGCCATATAAGAGGGGTCGGGAAGATAGCTGTGTGGCACAAGTGCCTGCCTGGCAAGTGCAAGCTTGCAAGTTCAAGCCTTGGTCCTGAAAAAAAAAAAAAAAAGGACGAGAGTAAGCGGCAGGACTGGAGGTGGAGGTGGGGTATGTCTCCCCCTAGTGGTCAAGCCTGTGTTAGGTCAATGTGAAATGTCAAGAATTGGATCTTAACCCTCTCATCAAGGGGTGATCAAATAATACTGAAGAGCCCTCAAACAAGTGACTATATGATTTTAATGTTATACTTGAACAGGTTATTGTTAGAAAAGTTACTGAGAAAAACTTTTATTCTCGTCAGTGTAACTGTCTTGTACTGAGGTGTAGACCCAGGCGGCCCAAGTAGATAGCCCACTGTTCTGAGGACTTCCCTTTGAGGATTTAAGGGTGCTGCTTACATCAAAGGTAGCACTGGCATTTCAGAGGGTGTCGCCCGGTCCTTCTGTTGGTGATCCTTCGCTCTGATATCAAATCTGTATTTTCTCACTTTCTAAAGGAATTTTTATACCAGAAACATAAACTGTTTATGAGGAATAATTTCCCACAATCTTCTGTTTAGCTAATCATGTGTGTGAGCATGTGTGTGTGTGTGTGTGTGTGTGTGTGTGTGTGTGTGTGTGTGGCAGTAACCTTTTCTCTCAGATAACTTCTGAAGCAAGTCTATAATAAGTGAATTTTTACTAAAACGGAAATCTTTTGAATGAATATAAAGCTGTCTTTATGAGTCAGTATTTCATGAAAGCCGTGTATAGCATTTCAAATTAACTCCCCATGTTCAATAGCAATATTATCCTTGAGGAAAATTTGTCTTTAGGGAAGGCTTTAGCTGGAATTTAAATGCATATACTACACATATAACAGAATTACCCTTAATCAGAATGCTTGTAATTCAGAAGCAGCTAACCTAGTTAACAAGCTTGGTCACAACCCCTCCTGTTAAACACCCTTAGATTTGCCCACTTCCTGTTGGTGAGCAGCGCTGGTCTACACAGGATAAAAAGTTGCCAAATTCCTCTAAAGACTTCAGCTGTCCTATGCTAAATGGGTGTTCTTCATTGGAGACTGCCTTGGTTTGTTTTCTGTTGCTATAATCGAATGTCACAGACTGGGAAGCTCATAAAAAAAAATAGTTTATGTCCCTCCCAACTGCAGGGACTGGACAATCCAGTGACAAGGTGCCAGCATCAGCCAGTCTTGGCGCGTGGTAAGAATGCTGAGGCCATAGCAGGGTGAGACCAACTGACAGGGCCGGACAAGTTCTTGTTCCTCCTCTGACCAAGCCGCCAACCTGCCAGCGTCCTGACCTCATCTAATGCTAATTATCTTCCAAAGATTCTAGTCCCAAAGGCCATTGGCGTGTGAACTGGGGTTGAGTTTCCCATATGTGGATGTTGGGTCTGAGTACTGCTGGGATTATGGGTGTGGCCCAAGGCAGATAGGCTGAGGCAGAGAGCCTGAATGTAATATAAAAAGAGAGACAGAGAGACAGACTAGGGCCATTGCTCTCTACTGCCCTGGTAGGTCGGTCGCCTCTGTCTCAATTGTTGCTGTTCTGCCGCCATGAACTGGATGCTCTCTGCTCTGTTCCACTCAGCCTTGAGCCAGCCGAATATGGACTGAAACCTCCAGTAACTGTGAACTAAATAAACCTTTCCTTCCTTCAGTTTGGCTGTCGGGTGTTTCTCCCAGCAACAAGAGAAGAGTAACTAAGACGGTCTACATTTCCTTCTCTAAATTTTGAATGTTCTTAACTCTCCTGTCCCCTCCCCCAAGTTGCCGGAATCATCCAGTGGCATTGTGGGAGAAAACATCCTTCTACACAGAAAGCAAGTAGCCCAGTATAACTCGCCGGTGTTATTCTGCACCCCCACTCTCAACGCAGATAGAAGAGCCCCTGCTGCATTTGTAATCATACCGACACATTACACCTCCCGAACCCCACTTTTCAGAAACCTACATGTCTATTAGCAGATTGTTTAAACGAATGAGCACGCCAAGCGTGGCAGATTTATTCTCAGATGTAAATCCACTTTTGAAGGGGTACAAACGTTCTTCCCAAATGAATGATAGCATGATATTTTTTTTTTTTTCTCTCCCAGCTGACAGCCTTTGTCTTGCGATGGGAGCTGCCTATTCAGGATCTGTGCAGTCGCATTTTGTCCCTTGCGATGTTCTCTAAATCTCAACTGTTACTCCTCAAACTAACAAAAAGTTTCTTTTGAAGAAAGCTTGCTAGTTGTCTCGGTGGCATGGGTAGTGGAAAATAGTCGCCTATGAGGGTGTTGAGACGTGGAAATGCTTTATTCTACTGCAGAGCATTCTGATAAAAAGGGCGGAGCTGCGGGAAAGGAGGCGGGGCGAGAGAATTTAACCGCGGAGCCCTCAAAGAAGTGCTGTGCATGGGCCCCCCCCTCTGGGGTCACCAGTACTTCTTGTTCACGGCGGGTGTAAGGACTCTTTGTTAAACAATGCGTTCATTTTAAAATGTATTCTTATTTCTTCTTGTTGCAGGCAGGGTTTTTTTGTTTTTGTTTTTGTTTTTGTTTGTTTCTGGCGTCGTGTTGCGCGTAGTCTCATCATTGCAGTAGGAGAAGAGGGCAGTGGACGCCAACGTGCGGCCTTTCTGGCCACAGCAGATTAGGTTGAAAACAGAAAACTCGAGATCCCTAACGTGGGACCGCAGCGCCCTCTACTGGTCGTGCTAAGACATTTCTGGGCAGAAAGCAAAGCTCCAGCTCTTACCAAGATGTAACAGAACAGGAAAATTATCCAGGGTTTGAGGCTCACAATTCAGTATAATTGTCCAATTTGATATTCAGGATTTTGTTCCATTTTCTGTTTCCAGTGTAGTTTAAATATCAATGTCACCCCCAACATCATGAACTTGATTCTCAAGGTGAAAACCTTCCTCAGGGTGTAGACATTTAAAATGCTCCTGTAACATAAAACACTAAGAGAAGCCTGCAGCATTCATTTTGTAGCAGCTTATTCGAGTGTACATTATATTTCTTTTCTAAAAATCAGACTAAAAATAAAAATAAATAACAATAATTTGAAATATGTACAATCGTTATTTCTTCTTTAACTTTATTATGGAAGAAATTTCTGTTACCTTTAACTTAAGATACAAATTAGAATTCATTTACAATAGCACCTTATTTGCTATTTTGCTTTCTACGGTTTTAGTTACATCTGATAATCCAACAATATGAAGTGGAAAATTCCAGAAATAATCCATAAGCTTAACATCGCACCCCTTGCAGAGTAATGTGATGAAATATTATATAATTGCACTCTGCCCTGCTCAGGATAGGAACCATGGTTGTCCAGAGATCACCCACACTATGGATCCAACCCACCTGTCTCAGTTACTCTTCTCTCACTGCTGGAACAAACACCTGAGCCCCAAAATGAGGAAAGGAAAGGTTCATTTAGCTCCCAGTTACTGGAGGTTTCAGTCCATACTCAGCTGGCTCCAAGGCTGACTGGCATATGTCAGAGAGCAACAGTTCATGGGGGCGGAACAATTGCAATAGAGAAACAATGGCAACAGAGAGAGAGTCTGTCTCTCTATCTCTCTTATATTACATTCGGGCTCCCTGCCTCAGGCTGGATGTAGCCCTCACATCTATAATCTCACACTACTAAAACCCATAATCCAAGCCTTGTATTGCCCATAATACCAGTGGATCATGAGTTAATCTCAAACTTTGGAAGTCTCCACCCCACGATTGCATGAGGCTTTGGGGGTACAGCTAGACACAAACTACAACATTCTGTCTCTGGACACCAGAAGTCTCATGCACATCCCTTTGTGCAAAAGACATTTTAGTCCATCTCGAAGAGTTGCCAACATCCCAACAGTTTCAGCACTGCTGAAAAGTTCAAGTCCCAAGTCTCCTCCAAGATCCAAGGCAAATTCTTCACTGTGAGACCCTGTACAAAAGAAAAGTTAAACGCATCCAACATTCAAAGACACAAAATAAACATCACCATTTCAAAAGTTGCAAACAAAAGGTGAATACAAAACACTGGGACCAACACAAGTCCAAAATCTGGTAGGGCAAACATTACATCCTATAATTCCAGCTGGAACATCTGAACCAGTCTCCGCTGACTTGTGAGCTCCAAAGGCCTTACACAGCTCCGTCCCTATGGCACTCTTGATCGTAGCTTCCATGGCTTCTCTTGCAATTTCTTTAGATGATCCATGTTTCTGGCTTTCCTAAACTTCTGGGGTTTCCACTGAATAGGCTTCTCACTCTCTGTTTCACACACTGCCCTCTCAAGGGCTCACTGCCTGGCCTCCCAGGCCTTTTTCTGAAATCGAGGTGGAAGCTTTCTTAACCTGACAACTCCTGCATTTTGAATGCTCCTAAAACCAGTGCCATGTGGATGATGCCTGGGTTTGCTGCCAGCTGGACCAGTAGCCAGGCTTCCTTCTCCCTTGGTTGTATGGTTTGTGTGCCTGGACTTACAAACACTCTGATCCTGACTGTGAGGACAAATTATCCATTATGACACCATTTTGGTAAGTGGTGTGGCTGCTCCCACCATTCTGGAGCATGGGGCTTTGTGGCTTTCTTCTCAAGGCAAAGTATCTCTTCCTTGCAATTCTGAGGCTGCAAAAGGCTTCCTAGTCTTGGGCCTCACAGCGCAAGACCTAGGGCCTTCCGCGAGCAGAGAGGTGGGGGAGGCGGCCACAAAAGGTACCTGTGTCTCCCTGTGGTGGGCTTCAATGTGCGTGTTTTCATCCAGAATGGTTAGTTGTGGTTTGAGATTTTTCTTATCTTTAATGCAATACAATTACGCTCCATACTGATTCAAATCAATTATTCTGAAGGTGACATTATTTTCCACAATTTTTCGTCGCTCAACTTGTTTGCAATGAGGGAGAAAATGGCCAGAGGACACTGAAGGGCAAGCTGTTTAATTTTAGTCTTCACCCAGATCCACCAGATATCGTATTTTTCATTAAAGACAGAGAACGGTGGCGCACGTAACTCACTCTTTTCTCTCTTTTTACGTTGCTTTCTCCTCCTTCCCACCACTCACACGGGTGTCGCCTTCCTACTGAGCTCCAGTGACGTGAGCAGTCGCAACCATGAAAGCGCGCACCCCAAGTGCCCAAGCGCCCCAAGCGGCCCCTGCGCCCGGGAGCCCGGGAGCCCCGTGCTGTCTCCGCCACTGCCCTTCCTTTGCACACAGTCCCTTCCCCACTTCACTTCCTGCACACTGAGAAGTCAAGGCACAGGGTTTCCATCTTCCCAGGACAGAGCAAGGCCTGTCTTCTAGGCTAGTTACTATTTCCAAACACATTTACAATGCCGAAGAAAGCAGACAACACCTGACTGACTGAAACATTGGATTTCTTCTTAAAACATCCCGTGTGTGACTCCGTGTGTTTGGAGGTCCCTCCGGTCTCAGTGGGGATCCCGTTTGTGTTCTTAGCATCTTGCCTGGAAGCCCTGGCCCGCTCAGGGCATTGCCATGTTCCTGGTCTCAGTCTGTTCTGTCACGCAATGTGGCCAAGCCAGGTACTGGTTTACAGTAGCACAGTTAGTCATAGCTAATTCTCGGGAACAACCCAATGGCCATCAACTGAGGAATGGATAAAAGAATGTGGGATCCTGATATAATGGAGTATAACTGGGCCATAAAAAAGGTGAATTTGAGGCTTTCAAGTTAAATGGATGCAACAAGAGACCACACCCACCTGCGCTCTCTCCCTAGTGTAAGGATCTAAAAGACTAAACAAAGTCTGAAAGGTATAACTGCCACCGTGAAAGGGAAAGAAACTTCTCAAACAGCTGGGATGAGGGAAAGGATAAAAAAAAAAAAAAGAAGGAAGCAAAAAGAAATGTGTATGTAGATGCTCAGGGTGGCTTGGATAATTCTCCTGCTGATTTCTGCCGGTCTGGTGAAAAGAGTAGTTAATGCTCATATTTTTTCTCCTTAATTTTTGTAACTTTTTGACCAATTTTGCATGTGGAAAATATCTGCTCATTTGAACGACTAATGTGGAAAGCAACAATGTGCAATAGAACAGCCATTGCTGAATTCCTATTGTTATGTTTAGTGAAATTCTGTATTTTAAAAAATATTTTTTAGCCGGGCATGGTGGCTCATGCCTGTAATCCCAGCACTCGGGAGGCTGAGGCAGGAGGATCGGTGTGAGTTCGAGACCAGCCTGGGCTACAAAAGTGAGCTCAAGGCCAGCCTCAACTGCATAGCGAGACCCTGTCTCAAAAAAAAATAAAATAAAATAAAAAATATTTTTTAGTCTCTTCAAAAAACATGAAAATATGCTTTCGGGGGAAAAAAAAGGGTAGGCAGTGACATATTAGCATCTTCAAGAAAATGAGTCTCACTGTTTACTGGAGTCAATGGGGATGGTAACGTCCTGCCTTATGAAACATAAGACGCCAGCCTTAGATTTAGAACTATAGACACATGAGACCCATCAGATGGAGACAGAGCCCGTTAATTATTTTTACTGCCACTTGTTCCCCCCTGGGGTCATGGTCCCAGACAACACAGCTGTTGTCAACATTGCTAGCATTCTGGTGTCACCTTGTGTGTGACCACGGAAGACAGGCATGTGCCCGAGAGATAGCTGGGATATCTGGTTCAAGTTTTAAACACTCGCCCTGGGGTTAGATTTCCTAATCTAATCTCTTTTTCTCTTTCTATGAACAGCAGCAGTGAAACAGAAGTTGTCATTTTCTGACTTCCTGGGTTTACTAATGGGGGTGGCATTCTGGTAGAGAATGACGTCCTCTTCTTACGGCCATTTGCCCTACGATCATGTTCCTAAAAGCCAGCATGAGGACATCTGGACACAATTATATTACTTATAGCAATGTTGAGGCACAACATTGTGGATGTCTTTGTTTTTGTTTGTTTTGTGGTAGCAGGGATTGAAGTTGGGACATGGCACTTGCCAGGTAGACGCTTATGTCACCGAGCTATATCTCAAGCCCTGGGACAGAATATTTTGAATCTATACGTAGTCACCGAACTTGTAATAAGTTGCATCAGTGCCTTAATTAAGTAGCATTTCTTTAAATTGGGTAAACCTTAAGGTTTCAGGGCTCAAAGGCCAAACAGATTTTTAGATTCCTTTATGTTCAAAGAAAGAGACTTGTTTCCTAAATGATTGTATAGTTTGCATTTAACGTATTGTTTCCAAAGAGATCACTGCGTAGTGCATAAAGCCACCACTGTGGAGCTCTGCAAGGTAGGCAAGGCAGCCTTGCAAAGTCTGGGCCCTGGCAAATAAGGCACTCAGCTAATCTTAGAGATCAGTCTTCTCCGCCAAGCAATATAATCTGGGGCTGTTAAAGGAAAGACTAAGAAACGTGTGTCTAAGAAGCAATAGCTTTTAGAGTTCTCTTGGAGAGCTGAAATGAGGAAAGGACTCTGGTAGAGCAATAACAACAACAACAAAACAACAATAATAATAATAATAATAATAATAATAATAATAATAATAATATCTGAAGAGGCTCCTGGTGTATCTGTAAGCTTTTGTTAAAAGTAAAACAAATAAGGTAAATAGTTCATATGCGTGGACATTGGATATGGATTCGTGAGACTGTCCTGGTCTGCATTTGTCAGTAAGCTTATTGTAAACTCACTTTAAGAAGCAGAAAACTTGGGGCCGGCCAGATAGCTCAGTAGACTAAAGCACCTGCTTAGGCAGAGGCAGAGACCAGAGTTTGATCTTCAGCATGCCATGTGGGGCCCATCCCCGGGCTCACTGAGATGGTGGCTGAGACTAGGCATGGTGGCACACACCTGTAAGCCCAGCACTTGGGAGGCTGAAAACAGGAGAATCACTAGGAGTCTGACCTGTGTAGTGAGACCCTATACACTGTTCTAAAAAAGCGAGAAACTCATCCAGTGGTACTAGTAAAGTTCACTATCACTAGTTGCTTGTACACTGAACCAAATCGGTATCTTCTTTGCCTGAAAGACTGCGGGCAAAGGAGTTAAGTATTTAAAAATCTCAACCAGTGTTTCTTCCTGGAGCTTCCTTAATAGACTGTTTTTAACAAGATTCCAAGAATTAGCATTGGTAGATTTATCATTAACACAGCATGTATGTACACTGAAGGAAACATTGCTCTCGACGTTGGAGTTCAAAGTGGAAGACTTAATCACCCTCACCCCAAAGTAAAACCCGAAGATGCTTCATGTGGCTTTTCTTCTAGCGTCATCTGGAATGTTCCCAGCTGCTTGAATGTTGCATAAACTCTTGGGCTACGTGTGTCTCACCAAAGTGCAAGCCTGTCTCACTGTCTTATGTTCCCGCAGTGTGCCTTAGAAATCGTATTTTCTCTGCGGAGGAAAGGCGTCTTTGTTCTAGCAATGCTTTTAGAGACAGCAAGCACTGTCAATCACAGTAAACCAAAGACCTGAGGACAGATGCCTCAGGCTGCCTTTGGGTCCAGATATTTTGGGGTTCTGCATTGATTCCTGAGGTCAGAAAGAAGGTGGGGACATAGGGTCCCAAGGCATGGTTCTTGTCGATGCTGATCTCTTTGGGGATAGGACTGGATACAAGTAACTTGTTTCACCCCTCCCTAGCCTTGCTGGCTGGTGTTCGTGCCTCTGTGGCTTTTATCCCTTTTTGCTGGGTCAGTGGTGCTGCTCTAGAGGGTGGCAAAGCACTGTAAAGACTCCCGCAGCTCCTTCTATTTGCAGGAAGCTGACAAATATTTTTTCTTTTTGTAAGACATCCTGAAAAGAGATGAGTAGGAAGTATTTCGTGGATGGATGAGCTGGATAACAGCACAAAGGAAGGAATCATTTTCCCCCAACCATCATGCCATGGAAACCAGTCCCAAAAAACCCCTCCTCTGTCAATAATACAATCAGGCCCATGCCTATTTTACTGACATCTGAAGGAAAAAAAAAAAAAAAAAAAAAAAAAAAGTGCCTTCAGAAATGATGTCATTCTGCTTTGGAAAATAAAGAGTTAAAAATGTATGAGCTTCGGGGCCTGATGCAGCAAACCTGTTTTTATGAAATGGGTTAATTATAACCCCTGAATAGGCTCCCTGTCACAGCCTCGTTCTCTCACTCCTATTCCAGAATGGCAAGGGAAAGCAGGAACTGTACGGTTTGGGAAAACCGTCAGGTCTCCTGTGAAGGGTGTTGTTTATTCATACAACCACGAGCAGCCCATGCTTGAGTTCCCTCAGGTACACCGGTCAGGATACAGGCCAGGCGCACACGGGCCCCATTCAAGCGAGCTCTTTCCTGGAACACCAGGAGGCATGAGTTTAGAAAATGTCCAAGTGGCAGACGTGAAAAACCCTCCTTCAGAGTCCTTTGTGCCTTTGCCGCAAGCCCTTCCCTGGTAATCACTGGGCTGCTGAACTTCGGAGCAGGGAACACTGGCCATGCCTGAGGCTGACACCGCTGGGCGGCCGCAGGTCTCTCGCAGCATGGCACAGGTCTGCACCACTGTGGAAGAAAACTGGCAGGTTAGGAGAGATCATGGATTACAGTGCCACCCAGCGGTTCCAGGGCGTAGTCACCACGAATGACGGTGCAGCGGTGGCTAGGGGGACGGAGGGGGAGGGGGCGGTCCGCAACTGCCTGCAAGGGCTTCTCCATCACAATTTAACAACCACAACAGATTCAATGTATCACAACCACTCCCCGGTAATATTACTCTTGATGAATTCGTCTCTTTTCCCCTTATTTCAACTATTTTAATTTTCCCTTCCCTTCTACTCTCTCGTAAAGGCTAGGACTCTTGTCCCGGATGCGCGGCACCTAGAATCACGACTGATTTAAGGTACTGATTGAGATCGCTAGCATCCTTCACACCTGAGCGCTTTTGTTTCTTTCTCTCGCCTCAGCTTTCTCTCCCATCAGCCCTCAGTGATTTCTCCGGGTCTCTGTGCCGTTCCTTTCTCATTATCGCCTGCCTCAATTCCAGGAGTTCCCTTCTTGACTTCTAGTCATGCAAGTCTCTGAAATGCCTAATTACCTTCACCGTATCTCAAGGCTCCCTGTGCTAAGTCCTCCCTGGCTCTGCGTCTCATTAAGAGATCCTGCGGGCTTCTACCCACTTGATATTTTTAATTGGCTCTAAGAGCATTGATGTTTTATTCTCCTCTTATCTTTTTCATGGTGAAGCAGTTTAGGGGAAAGAGTTAAAGGGTCCAAGCCGGGGGATCAGGCGGGACATGGGGTAAAAAGCTCTTATCCTGTAGTTGTGCGACTGTGGATAAGACAGTTAACCTTTTGTTAAGTCTGCCAGGTGCTCAGGGTCTCATTACTACATCGGGCTTGTAGTGATCCAAATGTTTACAGCCTCCCAAGAGCTGGGAGGCTGTAATTGATTCCTTATTTAGTTTCTGTCTAGAGAGCAGTCTTGATTCTCTTCTCGTCAAAAACTCACCCGTGAACTCTCTCCTACCTAACTGGAGGGCAACTTTGCTTTGCTTTCAGAGAAATAGCTAAGTTCTTTGATAAATCTAAATCTGTCTCTTAAAAATCTACAAGCAGGGCCGGGGAGATAGCTCAGCCATGTAAGTGCCTGCCTGGCAAGTGCAAGGACCCGGATTCGATCCCTGGTACCACACGCTGTGCCAGCCCTAGAACCCTGGGCATACTGTGCCAGCCACAGAAACTGGTGCACGCTGGTAATCCCAGCACTGGGGAGGCTGAGACGGGAGGATTACGATGAGTCTGAGCTCCGTAGCGCGATACTATACCAAATAAACAAATAAGTAAATAAAACTTTAAAACAAAATTTAGAAAACGGTCTGGAAGCAGTGCTCTGTTTGAGACCATGTAGATCTAAAACCAAAAGTAACGAGTAGGAAACGGACTTCCCCACAGAATTTTTCACATAAAAGCAACCGTTGATGGAACCCAGTGGAGATTTGGCGCTGTGGGCGTTGCCGGGAGCAGCGGGTTGGGCAGCTTCTGTGTCCGCAGCGTGGCTTGCGTTTCAGAGGATTCCAACTTCTTCTCCTCAAGGGATTTGCTTGCCTTAAACTTGAGCGTGGAGGGCTGTCTGCGAGTCAGGGCAAGCAGAGTGACAAAGCTTCGCTATGTCGCAGGTGGAAACCCCGTGCTGGAACGCTGGTTTCAGCGTGAGCTCCTGCAGCCCTTCCTAGGTGTTGGTTTTTAATGACTTTTTTAAAAAAATACCCAAGGAAAGTCGTCAAGGTCTCCGTCTTAGCTGCTAGCCGTGGCCACTGGAGACGTTTCCGAGAATGAGCCTGCCCGACTTTCCGATGGCGGTGAACGTCCTAGTTGGTCTAAAGTGCAGCTGTATTTTGAGCACCGTTTGGAGGACGTGGATAGGACAGCCCCCCTCACCACGGTGTGCGGTACCTCAAAGGCTGGGAGCAAAGAGGATGGGACACTTGCAGGGCCTCGGGGGAGGCGCTCGGGGCAGGACCTGTGGATCCGGTAGGCCAGCGGCCCAAAGGCTTTCCAGGGGCTTGGTTAGCCGAGGTGTCAGGACCCAAGGGTGCTTTTGACTGTGAACCTGGACTGGAAAACATGAAACCTCATGAAGAAGTATTAACAGGTACTTTAGGAGAAGAGTAGAGTCCCGGAATGATGTGCAGAAGGGGAGCAGAGAACAGCCAGGGAGCCCTGAAGGTCAGGGAGCTACGAGGAGGCCCACAGCCTACAGCGCACAGGAAGCACGCGGCAAAGACTGAGGGGAAACAGGCAGGTGAGAGCTCTCAGAGCCTAACACTAGGTGCGCTGCAATGTCTCTCTCGCTCCTCTCCCTCTCCCTCTCGCTCTCCCTCTCCCCCTCCCTCTCCTTCTATCTCTCTCTCGTCGATACAGAGTCTCGATACACAGCTCTGACTCATAGCCATCATCCTGTGCCAAACTCCCCAGCACTGGGATTACAGTTGTGCACCACCACTCCCAGTTTCGTGGGCCTGCACGGGGCACCTGGGTTTCTGGGGACAGCACAGCATGTGCTACTGGGGATCTAACTCAGGTTTGCACTTACCAGGTAGGCACTTAGACCACCAAGCTGTCTCCCCAGCCAGAAACATGATCGTAACAAGAGATCCTTTTCCTCTGTGAAACTTGGAGCCTGGACAGTCAGAACCAAAGCCAAGGGAGGAAGACACATCTGAGAATGCCACTATAGCTATCAGGTTCTCTGTTTTCTGCTGTTGTGGTTTTTGTGGAGGCGCCTCCATCCCAGGCCCATGCAGTCATGGGACGAACTTCCAGAGGTTGTGATCAATTCGTGATGCAGTGCTGGGATTGCAGATGTCAACGCTGCTGGATTACGGGTGTGAGTGCTACACCCACCCCGGGGCAGGTAGTCTGCATGCACTCTAAGGAGGGAGAGGGGCCGGCTCTCTGCTCCGCCTCCTTCCGTTTTCCTCTTGCTGTTTTGCTATTTTCTGCTTCCGTGAACTGCTGCTCTCTGCCCTGTGCCACTCTGCCTTGGAGCCAGCTGAATATGGACTGAAACCTCCCCTAATTGAGCTAAATAAACCTTTCCTTCCTTCACTCTGCGTGTCAGGTATTTTGTCCCAGCAATGAGAGAAAAGTAACCGAGACATCTTCTAACAGCAAGATTTTCGCCAACAACTTCTTAATTCCTATGGAACGTATCACACAGAGAATACAGCTCCCAGGTCAGATAAGCTTCAGTTCACTTCAGCATGCCAACGATGGTTCTCTGCAGTAGAAAGCAACCTCAACTTCGCTACCCATGCCAGGCTTTTAGAACTCCCGGATAAAAATTACAAATCAGTACTGTTGTGTTTTGACAGGTGTGCCTTCCCGGAGGTCGCTAGCATTTTAAAACTGTTCTACAGCCAGGCGTGGTGGTGCACGCCTGTAATCCCAGCACTTAGGAGGCTGAGGCAGGAGGATCGGTACGAATTCGAGACCAGCCTGAGCTACAAAAGTGAGCTCAAGGCCAGCCTCAACTGCATAGCGAGACCCCGTCTTAAAAAGACAAAAATAAGCCGGGCGTGGTGGCTCACGCCTGTAATCCCAGCACTCGGGAGGCTGAGGCAGGAGGATTGGTGCGAGTTCGAGACCAGCCTGGGCTACAAAAGTGAGCTCAAGGCCGGCCTCAACTGCATAGCGAGACCCCGTCTTAAAAAGACAAAAATAAAAATAAAAATAAAAAAATAAAACTGTTCTACAATAGTCCACGCATCCCATGTTATCTCAGGTGCCCTGTATCTCCCAATCCAATTCATGTGGCAGGAAACAGAATTCCATAAGAGATAGACTTGCAGGAGATAGACTATCAATGACTTCTGTACACCTGTGTGTGGGGCAGGGTTATGAGAAAGATTTAGGATGATGTTTTTCTTTTTCTATAAGCCTTCACCTAGAAGAGCTCCTGAGAGTATTAGGGTGTGTATGTTCTGGGGCTCGTATCTCCTTTCCAACAGGCCTGGGCCACCTTTCTGTCTTATCCCTGGATCCTTATGGATGCACACCTCAGAGAAAGTACCTTCTTAGGAGTGCCCTGGAGGGGGCACTAACTCCTTCTGTTACGATTTGTGTCTAGGTGCCCCCTCAAAGCCTCATGCAGTCATGGGGCGACTTCTGGAATTTGTAATTGATTATTGCGGAAATGAGTGCTGCACCTCTCCGGGGGCAGGTGATTTGCATTTCAGTGTAAAGAAGTTAGCTGCTTGAGCTGCTGCTAGCTCTCGCTTAGCACTTGCTCTTAGCTGCCACCATGAAAGGGGGCATGTGCCTCTCTGCCTTGGAGCCAGCTGAATATGGACTGAAACTTCCAGTAACTGTGAGCTACATAAACCTTTCCTTCCCTCATTTTGAGTGTCGGGTATTTGTCCCAGCAATGAGAGGAGTAAGTCAGACACCTTGTGATTGCAAATGATGTGTCACTTAGCATAGGTCTTTAACCTCGCCTTCGCTGAAGTTGACTGACAGATTGCAAGACCGCTAGCCCTTGCTAAGCTTGGAAACAGGTGGCTGACTCCTGAAGACTTCTGCAGCCATGGTGCGAATCAGAGTGGAAGGTAGGAAACGAGCCCATTCCCTATGGCGACACTGCAAGCCCAAGTGCAAGACCAGAGAGTTGCTACTGGCATGTGGGTGCCATGGTTTCCCCATGGTCAGGATCCCTGCTTGGATAGAGGGCGTCCTTTTCCGGCCATGTCAGAGAAATCAAGTGAATCAGTAGAGATTCCCCCTCCCCGGCACTTCTCCTGTTGGCCCCTGCAGGGCTCCTTTCACCCTCCAAGAGAGGGTGAGGCCCTGCCCATGAGTAGCCCATGAGATCTAAATCTCTATTATTCTAACCGGAGAATTTACGGGACCCCAAGTACTCTGGAGACTCGAAGAGAAGAGTGCCATCGTAAATGCTCATCATCTGATTAAGCGGTAGAGCCTAAAGTTTCTCATCAAAATTATTTGGCAGATTACTCGGTAGATGTGACATTTTATGACAAGAACAGAGCATTTGAAAACATGGAAGTCACTTTCAGGAGCCTGTTCATCTTTTAGGTGTCTGAAGAAGCCCGCTTAGACTTTCCTGGTGGCCGTTGCTCTTTTCTGTGAGCCAAGCGTTGGTCATTATTTTTTGACAGGCGTGCAGCACTGAACTCTCCCCGTCAGTATTGTCCCACCCCACCTCCAAGAGGAAGCTCAGGATTCTAGTTGAGAAATATGTCTGAGATTATTGAAGTCAGCTGTACTGGGTGAGCAGATAGCCAGTCTAGAAAGGGTCATGCCCAATTCACACTCGGTTTTTTAAATACTCCCATCATTCTATTGATTTTATAGTTCTCATCCAAGCTGCATTTCTCCGTCCCATGGGGTCTCCACTGCCTGGCTTGCTCCAACTACCTTTTCCCTTGCTGCCTGCCACTTTGAAGACCCTCTCCTCTCACAGTCCCTACTCACCACTCTTCTGGAATGTTCTAGAGTGGAGTTGGGCTTTGGATATGCAAGCACAATCTCCCTGTCTGCTGTGGAGAGGCTGCCTGCAGATGGGTGGGTGAGGTAAGGAGGAGAGGGGGCAGTTCTTCTGGCTACATAGTAGGGCTACAGTGAAAGGTAAAGTGCTTGTGTCACCCCCTCCTGCTGCAGAGATACTGGGGTTCACATGTGATGTAAAAGGAAAGTTGTGGTGACTGTTTTGTGCCACTTCAATATGGCATGTAGACCACAGAGATTCTCCGTGGCAACTAATCACCGTAAGAGAAAGCAAGGTGCTTAACACACCACAGCAACATGCGTGCACCCATGTTTATAGCAGCACAGCTGGCCACAGCTAAATCTTGAGAATAATGCAAATGACCATCAACTGAAAAGTGGATTAAAAAAAAAATGGTATTTTTCATACAATGGAGTACTGCTCAGCTATAAAGAAATGTAAACCTGAGGCCTTTGTGGGTACATGGATGTAACTAGAGACCGTATTCATAAGCGCAATCCATTAGACCCACACATACAAACATGGTAGTGTCTCCCTAGTGTAACAAACGGAAAAGGTAAACGAGGTCTGAAAGTACAATAGATACATGAACGGGAAAGAAACTGCTAAGAAGGAAGAAACAACTGGGATGAGGGAAAGTAGAGGAGGAAAAGGAAGGGGATAATTTCTTTTGGCTCGTTGAAAGGAACAGTTAATGCTGCGTATGTATTTTTTTTTTTTTTTACCAATTTTATACATTTATCTCTGATAACCTGAACAACTGCTTTGAAGATAACATCGTGCAATATAACAACCAGCTTGGGTTTGCTATCTTCTTGTTTTGAAATCGATCCCATTTTTAATGTTTTCTTTAGATTTTTTATTCTCTGGACGATAAAGAAAAGGTTACTGCAAAAGTGATCTTAGGCTGAGTCCACTTTATGTGAAGACAGTTGAGTAGATTGCAGCTGCCTTTGGGCCCCTGTGATGTTGAGTATTAGCTCTGCTGCTTAAACCAGAGGCAGGGCTTTGTGACAGCAATTCCCAGACCTCATCTTCTTTATCTTTGAATCAAAAATACTGAGAGTCATTTCCTTATGGGGTGACCCTAGGGACCTAGGGATTTACTGAGTTAATGCAGTGCAGAACTGTGCTATAATCCCTGGCACATGATCAGTGCGACATAAATACCGGCTATTAGTAGCTGCCTCGTTATTCCGCTGTATTCAAGAGACTGTTTTAATTGTTCTGCTCTACTTGGAAATCCTCATAATTAAGAACCATTAGGGCTGGTGAGATAGCTCAGCAGACTAAGCACCTGCTTAGGCAAGCACAGGGACTGGGGTTCCATCCCTGTCACCACATACCGAGTCAGCCCCACCCCCAGGGGCGCTGAGCTGATCACAGACACGGGGTGAGGTGGCGCATGCCTGTAATCCCAGTGCCGGGGAGGCTGAGAATAGCAGGAGGATCACCATGAGTCTGAGCTGCATACTAAGACCCTGCAACAACCCCACAGAGCAGGCCCACTTTGACCCAGACAGGCAGCCATGGAAACTCTCCTTTGTTAATACTGAAGGTCCCCCACAGACCAGCCAGCCCTGCTGAGATTAGCTCTCCCACAGCTATTCCAGCTGCCCCCACGACCTGTTACCTGGCTGTTCCTGCCCATGGTCACCCTCCCTGAAAGATCCTACAAAGTCTCCTGATTCCCTTTGCTCACTGCTGTCTTGGTCCGCTAGACAGCCAGCCTGCTTGATGCCCCCAGTAAATCCTCTACTCGCGTCAGAAGGCCTGGCCTAGTTGATTGTGTGAGTTTAGACCTAGCACTACCCGTGTGCCTAAGATTTCTCTATGGCTCATGATCTTCTTGCAGAAAAATCAATATGCAAGGAACCTCGTGTCTCCTGGGTTTCCAGAACAAGTTGTTCACGTGGATATTCTTGGCTAGAAGCTCTGCACCATCCCCGATTCATTGGCTGCTCTCATTATTTTACGTAACTAACCTGAAGTACATTACTCCAAGCTGGCTGGTGTAAATGTGGCATGTGACACGGTGATGCACAATGACACAGAATTCTTTTCCCTACGCTACCTGCTTTTATTTCAGCACGGTACCAGCATCATTTATCTTGACTGTAGTTGGCCGTGGGACTCGGGAGGCCCTTAATTTTCTCAAGAATCAGAGCAGCCTCTTCCCAAGAATCCCTCTCCACTTCCCGTGTCCTTTCTGCTCCGTGCTGAATGCCAGGGTTTCCTGTGAGGAGGGCTCCCCGTCAGCCGGAAGCCCTTCACGAGCAATATCCGGATAAATGTCACCAAGATTAATTTTTATGTTAACATCAAAGGTGCTAATGCATCGAGCGCTGCATCTAGCAGTGGCTCCTTAAATATTTTTCTTTGATTTTCAAAGACTGCACTCCTCCTTTCAAGATAATTTTTGTACAACATTGTGATTTATTTTGCTCAGTTATGCTTTGGATCTTGCCTTCCAAGGTAAAATAAGAATTTTGCCTCAATATTTTCCGTCCTTTTGGCTTTCAAAGTCTGGATGGAATACACAATGTCTCTTCTGAGGTAGCTGAATTGTCTTGGCTTGATCTAAAATGATCCTAAGCTTTTTGTTTTCTTTTATTGTTTTTTGTGGAGCCGAGGAACAAACTCAAGGCCTTGCACTTGCCAAGTAGGCACTTGGGCCCCTGAGCTATCTCCTCGGCCTGGCCCTCTCCCTGAAGCACGCTCTCTGAAAACTTTTCTTTTCCTCTCTCCTAGATGGGCAGATGTCTTAACCTTTTTCCTATCTTGGGGCTTATCACAGTGTATAGGAAATATTTCCAAGACAACTAAAAACAACCAGAATTTAGAATCACCCAGAATGACATTTCATAACAGATATCTTTGGGCCCCAAAGTCCCTGTGTGCCCATTTGCTGAGAGAATCATTAGAAAAAGAAATTCCTGCATTAAATAAGTGAGGGCATACATTTCTATAATATATCTATTAAAACCCCAAGAAAAGTATCAAGAATAAACTCAAGTCACATCTTCCTTCCTGAAAGAATCTTATAATTCGTTTTATTTTATTACTGGCACTAGGAATTAAACTCAGGACCTCACACTTGCCACGAATATTTTTTTTTTTTTGATGGATCGGGGTTTGAACTCACAACGTTGCACTTGCCACGCAGGCACTTGTGCCATGGAGCTACCTCCCCAGCCCCATAATTCCTTTTAATAAAGAACACTCAGTTGAGTTCCTGAGAAACTGTTGCACATTCTTACCCAAGACCTGTCTGTGGGTTTGTGTAAGACTTAACTTAGAAAAACCTGTATGGGGCCGGCCAAACAGCTCAGTACATTAAAGTGCCAGCAAGCAGGTGCAGGGGCCAGGGATTTGGGCCTGCCGTGCCAGCCCTGCCACCAGGGTGCGCTGAGATGGCAATGGAGATTGGGTGTGGTGGCACGCATCTGTAATCCCAGCTCTTGGGAGGCTGTAAACAGGCGGATCACTATGAGTCCAATCTAGCAGTGAGACCCTGAACTCCCTGTAGACCCTGACCTAAAATACAAAAAAAAAAAAAAAAAAAAAAAAAAAAAAAAAAAAAAAAAAAAAAAAAAAAGCCTATATGAACCTGAAGCTAAGCTCACATTTCTATAACTCATTATCAATCAGAATAACAGACTTTTTTCTTGATTGTAGAATTTTCAGAGTTCTTAGATATATTAGTTAAATGCTTTCGTAGTTGTCTTTAGTTGGTTTCTTTCCTTCTTCTTTTTTTTTTCCGGCCCACTCAACCCACCCTGGGGGTGGGACTGGTGTGGCATGTGGCGCCTGTGATCGAACCGCAGTCTCTCTGGCTTCCTCAACTTGCCTAGACAGGTTTTTCAGGCCGCGGAGCTATCTTGGCAGCCCCTGTTTGGTTTCTAATACAAGAGCCCAAGCCCACCTGTAGTTCAAGAAGTGTGGCAGACTCTTGGTGGACGTTTTAACAAGGTGTGGCTTCTCTTCTTCCCACAACTTGCATACATGAAGATTTTATGGCATGATTTTTTTGGAGGAAAAAAGCTTGCTAATTCCTCTTTTCTCAGACCCTGAGATGAGATCACATATACTTAAATACCTTTCTATTCTATGGTTTCAAAAATCTCATCATTCTGCTATGAACCCAGGGTTTTACTTTTTACAAAACAAAAAGTTTAATTCAAAGTTTGCCCAGGCCTTGACAACAGCTGGTGCTCAAAAAACTATTGGTTAAATGATGATTGATTAATTAATTAATTTACTGACTAATTCATTAACAAGTTCCAGTGCCTCATTCATCAAAACCAAGGTCAACATGAAATCATGGACATTTTCTGATTGACAAATTTAAAATCCAATCTTGAGATCCTGTCTTAAAACTATACCTTAAATTTAAGATAGGTATCTTATTATAATTTAGGGAGTCTGTTCGATTTTCTCATTTACTTAGGTTTTCTAGGGAATATTATAGCAAAAGGAGTGAGATATGTTCTATGATTCTTCATTAAATATTTTTAATAAGGCCATATCAGCTTTTTCAAAATCTTACAGCTTGGAACAAGTAAGAGAAATAAGCTGAAGTGTACCTAAATTTAATCAAGGTAATGGTATCTCCTGTTACAAAACAAGACTGACTGTAAATGCTTCAAAATAACGAGAACAAATTGGTTCTGATGTCACAATGTCACCTAGAAAAATGTAAAGAATACACTCTATTACTATTGCTCTTGGCAAAAATCTATCCACCTGCTACTTGGCCACTTAAGTATTTGCTTACCCTTGCAAAATGATTAAAGCTCCACCTCTACCAGCCTCCCAGCGCTCCTTGGATGTCTACTTTATCTTACCAATGAATCAGTTTTCCTTTAAATGGAAACAAATAGAGCCTTTGTATTTTAGAGCACAAAGTCACGAGTGTACGTGGTTAAGCTTAAAGGCTGTAAAATTCCCAAAACCTCAGAGCTGACCCCAGCAGCTGAGCAGAGAGCCTTGATTGAAACAAAGCACCGCTTGGAAATTAGCATTGTCCCACCTAAAAGAACCGCAGCTGTCACAGGACCAGAGCTCTTCAAAATGACTATACAGGGGCCAGTGAGACAGCTCAGTGGTCTAAAGCACCTGCTTAGGCAAGCTTAGGCCTTCAGGGACTGCGGTTCGATCCCTGGCACCACAGGCTGCGCTAGCTCAACTCCCAGGGCAGGTTGAGCCAGCTATAATGTAATTTTTTTTTGGGGGGGGGGGGACCAGGGTTTGAACTCACGACCTTGCACTTCCCAGCAGACACTTGTGCCTCGGACCTATCTCCCCAGCCCCCTATAATGTAATTTTTTTAAAAAATGGCTGTATAAAGAAGAAGAGGCCTCGCTTCTCAGCCTTTTGACTAAGATCAACTATAGTGAAGAAGAGGAGCCATAACTTTTCCTTCTCTCTGAGTGATACAGCTTAACCACCAATGTAGGCTCAGAAGAATAGGGGCCCACTGGGGACCTGGTCAGAGAAAATGCAATAAACTCTTGATTCTGTCTTCGGGGAGCAGTTAGAGCTCTCACTCTAAGAGCCAACTGGGTGTGGGCTAGAAATTGGGGAACCCTTTCCAGCATCCACACTGACTGATGTCTCTGCCCTGAAGCCTTGTCGTCCTCACCCTCAGCCTCGCAAAAGAGAGAACTCATTGTGCTGCATCGGGTGAGATGCAAGTTTTTCTCTCAGCAGTGCCCTCACCCCGCCCCATCCGGATTTGGGGACCATCATTGTTCTATCTTACAGTCTGTCAGGAGCCGAGCGGTGTGGTTATAACCACTGAGCAGAGAGTAGGGGCCGGAGTGAAACTTTCCTGGAGTCTAAATAATGGACCCTGTACTGAAACACATGAAGGATGGACCCGCCAAGGTTAAAGTAATCTTCCCTTTTAAATTGGCATTGATGGATGTGATGTCTGCAGTTGGAGCCCTGGGCCTTGGCTCCATTTGCGGCTGGCAACAGCTCCAGCTGCTGCTGAGGTTGGTGCCCAGGCGGCAGGGGCACAGAGCACCCCTAGCTGCCCTTCCTATCTAGGTGGGAAGGCCCTAGGTGTGTCCTCCTCTGGCTCGGTCTTTGGTCCTCATGCACAAGCTGATCTTTTCCCTTTTAATTCCTTATGTCACTTAGAGGTGCAGCTCAGGCATGAGAAATTCCCGGTCACAAAAGAAGAGAGCAAAAGAGAGAGAGGCAGACGCTAAGGAGTGGAGTCGCAGATTCTGGGAGTATTGATGTGTGTTTTCCTGAGCTCGCTTAGGGACGCAAAGACTAAAAGATAGAAGATTTCCATCTCCATCACAAAAATAATTTGCAAAACAGCTGCTTCCATTCTGCAAGATTGTTTTCAAAACAGGCAACAATACCAGCACATTCCTCCCCTGAAGGAAAATTTCCTCTCTACCCTGCAAAGCACTCTTCTAGCTCTGGGGATTTTTAATGAAAATTTGATAGGTTCGGTCAACTTTAAGAGCCATCGTCTCCCTCTCTGGGCCAAAAAAAAAAAAATGTGCTATCTGTGGAGGCGAAGCGCTGGTGGATTTTACACTAGATACCGCCTTTAAAGGCCCACGTTGGTAGTGCATAGCTGTACTCTCTTATCCCACACACTCCATCTCGACTCTTAGAGGTCAGTGCCAGGCTTCACAGCCACAGCCCTAGCCCTGACTTCCAAGTTGTCTATCCAAAAACCCAAATGTGCTCCCAGAATAATCCTTTCCTTCCCTCTATCAAGTCACAGCTTCACTTTAATATCCACAGGTGAGGCTGGGGAGATAGCTCCGTGACACAAGTGCCTGCTTGGCAAGTGCAAGGTCATGAGTTCAAGCCCCAGTCCCGCAAAAAAATTAAAATAAAATAAAATAAAATAAAATAAATAATAATAATAATAATAATAATAATAATAATAATAATAATATCCACAGGCTAGAAAGCATGGAGAACCAGGAGCCCAAATCAAATGTTCAAGGTCTTTCTAAACAGTGAGTCAAGTCCAGCAGTGGCACGTAAAGGTAGGGCCTCCTTGGAGGCACGGGAGGCAACTCTGTTCAGCCCAGAAGACCCTAAGTTAGACTCTAAACCCTCCCGTCCTCTCTCTGTGTCCCTGTGCCCCACCCCAAGACTCACTGGCCTTTGCGAGCGCTGCGCACTTGGGCATGGACTGACGTGTGAATGCTTACTCTTGGCTTGGTGGTAGAGAGTTCCAGAAGCCACTCAGTTCTCCCCTCCCGCTACGACCGCTAAAATGTTTCCTTGCCAGTAGCTGACAAGTGGGACTCAGAAGCCGTGCTCAGGTCTAGCTTCAGGCGCCGATGGCTTTCTTAGGCCACAGATTCGGCTGTGACTGGCAAGGGACACCCCAGCCAAGCATTCCACACAGTGGCCTCCTCACCGAAGCCTACCGTGTCGCCGTTCTGGAGGCCAGAAGTCCACAGCGACTGTGCAGCTGGGCTCTGCTCTTTCAGAACGCATCAGGGACGGCGTATCGCATGCCCTCCCTGCCCTCTCCTAGCTTCCAAGAGTTCCTGTTGAGGTCTCTGTGTCCAGATTTCTTTTTCTCTAAGGACGTTGCTATATTGTGTCAGGAGCCCACCTGCATTCCACAGTAGCTTCACCCTAAGCAGTTAGCGCTGTTACAACTCAGCAGCCAACCAGCTCATGTTGTCAAATGCTAGGCGTTAGGAAGTCAGCCTATGGACAGGGGTTGAGAATACACAGCCATCCCCAGTGGAAAACCGGGTGGGTTTCTTGTTTGCTTTTTAACTTTACATCCCCTCATGTCTAAAGTATTATATCCTCAAGGGTTAAAGTGGGGGATTTTTAATGGCTCCGTGCTCTTTGGAAGAGAGCTCCTGTCCTTGGTTGTTTCACTAGTTGGGCCATAGAAAATTAATGATACGCCACACTCAGACACCCAAACAAATAGCCATTTCCTACAGTTCAACCACACGTGGACTCTCCTCTTTCAGAGAATACCTTCTCTGAGACAGAACAGCTGGGCCCTGCCCACTCACCTGACCCCAGGTTGCAAAGTTCTGGCTACCATTTCCCATAAAAAAAAAAAAAAAAAAAAAAAAAAAGCAAAAGAGAGTGCTGACATCGCAAAATTCTTGAGGTGAGCCGACAGATCAGCACCCCTATGCACATATACCGTGATGCTCATGACCTACTCGAGAACTTTTAATGAACACATTCCAAATTGTACGACTGTTACATTCACTTGGAAGGTTTACAAGAACTGTCCACATGACACTGTAGGTCAAAGTAAGCTAATAAAATCAGAATAGCACCTGAAGCAGAAACCCTCGTTTCAGAAACACGAAGACTGTGTCTCTTATTATTTCTGTGAAGGCTGTCTTTTCCCATTAGCTTCGAGAAAGTGGGAGAAGCATCTTATGTGCCTATGACCACACGCTACTGAAGCTCAGGTTTCAGTCTGCCCCAAGCATTGTTAACCCAGAAATGGAGAGCTAGCGCCCCACCACCACTGGGTTTCCTCAACAGCTATTGCAGTCAAGGTAGTGGTGCTCACCTGGCACCTCTTCTTTTCTTTTGTCCCCAAATGTAAAATGGAACTACTGCTCATTTCAATCAAACTGCAGAGATACACTAGAAAGAGGCTAATTATATTTCAGCACCCAAAAGGCTGAAGCAGGCAGATCGTTGTGAACTCAGGACCAGCGTGGGCTACCAAGAGATCTCAAGGCCAACTTGAACTGCATAGCAAGACCCTGTCTCAAGAAGACAAAAGAAAAAAAGCTATTGCGTAAAACTTGTATGTAGCACTCTGATCGGCAGTAAATGGCTCTGTTGTTTTCTGGGTGCAAAATCAACAGAAAATCAAGATGTTAGACTAAGCTAGTGACAGAGCCACATGATTTGATGCTGCAGAGGCCTCCGATGCCCTGTGCTTGATGAGGTATGGGCTGGAGGACACTGGATTAGTCCCTCACCAGCGACAGTCTGTGTGTGACAACCTGCGTATCCTTCTACCCCCATCCCAAGAGCGTGGGTACTCCCGATCCAAGGGCCATCCCGTGCTCCCTTCAGCCGCTCATGTACCAAGGGCCATTGCTAAGCAAGTTATGCCTTAGCCTAAGGCCTGTCCCTGCTCCCCTGAAAATGCCACAGCAGAAGCCCCACCAGGATGGGAGCCTGACCTTTGTGGACACTGATTGGTACCAGACCCAAAAGCCAAGTATTTTCAGAAAATCTCCAGAAAAAAAAGACATGTTCTGCACAGGTGGTACCGACGCTGCGACTGCCGCTGTTGTCCGTGCTTGCTTGACTCGCTTTATTATTTCACTTTCGAACATGTTCCGATAAATCGTGTTAAAATTTTGGAAGTATAATTCTTATGTTCAGTTCGAACTCACAGAACAAAACAGAACATGAAAAATGAGAGAATTCCACAAGACCAATAATAATGTGCATTTATAAACTACTTATTTTTGTATTGGAATATCAACAAACACCACGGAAGGCACATGTAGCATGCTAAAATTCCACACTTGCGAGTGAGTGGCTGTTTTCTTGTCGTGATTTTTTAAGTTTTTCTGACAACACATATTTTTAATCAACGAATTTTTAATGAGTTAGAATTATTGACTAAATTGCTCAAGAATTTATTGAATGCTTCCTAAGTGCTTTCTAATGATCCTGGGCCAGGCATGGTGGTCTCAAAATCTAGCACCAGGCGGCTTCACTTCCAGTACTAGAGATGCAGAAGTATTTAACCCAATACAAAAAATAGAAGTCTGAGCATTGTAGGGGAAAATACAGCATCCACGTGGAGGTCTGAAGGGGCCCGGGAGGAGTTATAATGGGCGGTACTTTATAATGGTTAGCACGCAGTTGAGAACTAGAGGTTGGCCAGATGAAGAAACAGGAGAAGTGGTTATCTAGCGGTGAGAGGGGGAGGGTCTTGGTCCATGTGAAGAGCTGAGAAACTAGGAGAGCTGGAACCTCAGAGGGAGGACGGGGCCACGATCGCAGAGAGAGAAGGGAGTTTAGATCATACAGGAATTTGATAGCTACTAGGTTTGAAGAAAAGGAGTCAAAATGTCACAGAGAGGCCTCTGTGCACAGAAACCATGTGGGTGAGGGGAACAAGAATGAATGAGAGAGTTGCCAGGGCCGCCATCCTGGCTGGACACCACAGTGACCCCCTTGGGGTGATGCGGATGGAAGAGGCTGGAAATGCAGGTGACCCATTGTCCCGAAGAATGAGAAGTGGGTGGGGGCCCAGATTAAGGAAGGAAGAATTCTAGGGGAGGGAGAGAACGAAAGTTCAGGCTTTCTTTTTTTTCCCCTTTTTGTTCCCAATTATAAAATGGAAAATGGGAATAAATTACTGCTCATGTTAATCAGAGAAACTGCAGAGATACTTTGGCAAGAGGGCAATTATCAATCTCGCCTGCGGACTAGCCAGGGTTGACAGTGCAAGGTAGTACTCCCCTCCCTTCTCCCTCCTGTGTGACACCTCTGCGTAGCTCTTCCGTATATGTGTACATCTGCTGCGTATTTTTACTTGAGCTTTGAGTTTATTAAATATGAATCACCTCTCGAATTTTCAAGTGAATGCATAAATGCAATATATGAGTATAAAATTCAGAGGAGAATTATACAGGGGGTGTACAGTTTTGTGTCAAGGATGCCCAAGCCCTGGGATCTCAGAGAAGCACACAGATGGGGAAAGGGGCTGGACGTGTGCAGAAAGGTTGGGGCTCAACAGTTGGGGGAGGGAGGAAAAGGCAGGAGGTGGGAGGGGAGGGGAGAGGGGGAAGGGGCGGGGCTTACAGGGAAAGGGAGTGCAGGAAGCATGGAGAAAGAGGAAGGAAGGCGACCTCATTCGGGCCAAGCGAAGCGAGTGGCAGCAACAGCCAAGAGGTCGTTAGTGAAGAGTCCATTAGCTGGAGGAGCTGCAGAGCCCCCCCTTAATCCCATTAGAGAGCCCCGCATCAGTGGAGTGGCCCTGGTTGAAGCCAAATGGCTGTGAGCTTAGGAGTAAATTGGGATGGATAAATGATGTGAAAAAAAAAAAAAAACAAAAAACAATTGCACCTGATAAAATTAAGCAGACAAAGAATTGGTTATGTAAGGCTTTTGTGGTAGCCGAGAAGCCAGACTGGATCTGAGCCTAACTCCAAGGAGACAAAGGGGAAATCCGTCAGTGCTAAATGCAGAGGGAAAACCGAAGAGACCTGTGCTTCCAACACTGCTTCTTTTTTCTTTTTCTTTTTTTTTGTGGGACCGGGGTTCAAACTCATGACCTTGACTTGCCAGGCAGGCCCTTGTGCCACAGAGCTATCTCCCCAGCCTCTAACCCTGCTTCTTTAAAGCCACATCTTCATGGAGTATGCGTAGGCGTTTCCCCTTCTCATCGCTTCCTGAGCAACACAATTTACACTTACGTTGGGCGTGGTGCTGCTCCCCTGTAATCCCAGGGTGCAGGGAGCTGAGGCAGGAGAAGCCTGGGTGCGTGAGGCCAGACTGGGCTGCCAAGTGAGTTCAAGGCCAGCCTGAACTGCATAGAGAGACCCTCGCCTCCAAGAAGACACCACACACACACACACACACAAAGGTACTACAGTAATCTAGAGATGCTTTAAAGTATAGGGAAGGGTGTCAGCAGGTTCCATACAAATTACTACGCCATTTTATATAAGGATTTGACCTGCCAGAGTTTGGCATTTGGTTGAGTCATGTCCCATAAATACAGGACAACCATATCCACCTTTGTGCACTGGTGTTAACTAAAGAAAAAGTGAACTTTTTCACCTTTGTAACAACAACAAAAACTTGCTGATACCACAGAACAAAGCTCCCTCAGAGATGGAAGGGCAAGCGTCTGGTTCTTGGTGATTACATTCAAAAAGCATAGCTCCCACCTCCTCGAGGAAGAAGCTCCAGAGTTGTAAAGCTAAGCAGAGGCTCTTGAAAGGACTTACATTTCCAAAGTGTTAAAAAAAAAAATTACAAGCGTGAGTTTCCTAATGTGAATATTCTAGCAAAGGGAGGCTGGGTCCCAGAGGCTGTAGGAAGCTGTCTACAGTGGACTCCGGCTGACAGTGGCATGAAGGCCATCTTGGTCAGTAGACAGCAAGAGCATTAGCGGCCCTTTGGAGAAAATTGGCCTTGAATGAAATGAGAGGGAGGGAAAGCCTACCCAGGGAGCTGTGTGTTTTGTTTGTGTTAAGTTTGAAAGAGACATAGTTAAGTAGACAAAGAGAAGTATAAAAGCTTAAATTGACCAATTTTAATTACATTTTTACTTCATTTTGCCAAATTGGCCACTTTCGTCTGAGGGCAGAGGTAACATTAATAAGGAAATTGTGCTAAAAAGGCCGAGGTGCTAGAGTCGGAGGACATCCGGAAGCAAGTGCTGAGGACAGGAGGGACAGCTGTCTGGCGAGGGCAGCCACGCAGGGATTCGGGGGCTGCCCAAGGACTCGTGTTTGGCTTTCTTCACTGTAGAACCGTGGGAGTCGCTAGCCCAGGAGAAAGTGCACTCGAGTTAGCAATCTGAAGACTACACAAGAAAATGTTAAGAGATCTGAGGGCCAAAGAAGCTGAGATGTACAGAGAACCAGTTGAGGTTGCCAGAGACAAAGTTGGGCACAGAAGGCTTTGTCCTCAGAGATGTGACGTTGCTGCAGAAGCGGAAGTCCCCTAGAGGACAAATGGGGCCGCCAGCGCTGAAGTTATCTAGCAGGGGTATTTAACAAAAGGGAAAAGACAAAGAGGGGGGCGCCTGTAGCAGTGCCAGTGCCCGACTCCTCTTACCTTGCAAGTAAAAACTAAAGGCATTAAAAAGCAGACTCTGTGTGTGTGTGTGTGTGTGTGTGTGTGTGTGTGTGTTTTGCGATTCTTTTTGGTTTTATTTTTACCTCTGGAAATGGTGAACAGAAAGTGAGTGTGTCCCTAAAGGAGTAAAGGTTTTATGATTGTCAAAGTACATAAAAGCTTCCTGCGTTTTCTAACCCCCTACATGTCCACCTTTCCCGGAAACCTTGCCAAGGCTGTGGTCTGTGTCCCAGTGTCACCTACAGGGACCAGAACCCTCACCGCCCCCAGACCAGGCTGTAGCCTTGGAATCCAATACCCTGGACTCCTCAGGGAGCCTGGTTGGACTACAGTGGTCATCATGAAAGATGAAATAGCGAGGGGAAGATAGCTCTGGTGAGGTAGAAGAAACCAGGATGAAAGATTTGGCTTGTAGTTTGATATGAGAGTACCCCATGTAGGTGGGAAAAACAACACGAAGACCCCTTTGGTGAAATGCTCAGGCCTAGGCCCACTGCTCTAAGCACCACAAACCTAGGCCACTATGGAGCATTGGTGGCAGGGTTTTATCAGACACCAAGAATGGTTTAGCCAACTCAAGACTTCAAAACTAGTTTTAAAATTACACCATGGATAAATTCCGAGGCATTCTCCTTCTGGTCATCCAGAGACTTGATTTTATTGGTCATAAACATGACAAATGCACTTTTCTATTTAAAAACATGTTTCATTCCCACTTGATTGTCAAATTGGGGTGACCTTGGTTGTGCCCTGGTCAAGCAAAGAAGTAGCACGCGCTAAGTCACCAAACAGGGACGAGTAGACTTGAAAACCCTCAGAGGGAAGGTGGCCCAGAGTGGCTGCCTTACTTCCTTACCCAGGAAAAACTGTCTCTACTGGGAGCAGCATGACTCCAAGAAAATAAGACTTCTATGCCTCATCAGTTGTTGGGAGCGGCAGAGAGCTAGGAAATTGATGAAGGAGGCGGGACTGGGCCTCAGTGCCTAATGCAAACAAGCTACCCCAGTGCTGAGAAAAATATCCTGTCTGGTTCAGGCCAGCTATTAGTCACTAAGTAACCTTGTGTCGTGTGATACAAACTTTGCAAAAGTATAAATAAAGGATCCTTTTTGTGTGCATTGAGTTAGTCTTGCCCATCGGGCAGATTGGCGACCACCTAGCCTGACTTTTCGTCTTCTTGTCTATTTTTCTCCTTCCTACTGCCGTGTCTCCCCGGGGTACCACCGTTCGCAGTAAGACCAACAGATCCCTACAATAAATCTGTGCAACCAATCTAGTCCAAAAAAAAAAAAAAAAAAAAATCATACATCCTTACCAGAACATACTACTAAGAGATAGCCTCAATAGAAAGGCCTTTCTTATAGCTTGACCACTGAAACATGAAATTTTTCTGCTAATAAATGAAGAAAGCCTTGGCACTCAGAAAAAGATTAAAAAGGAAAAGACTGCACAGCAGTGCGAGTCCTGTGTACATCTCGGGTTTCAATAAGTGGCCCATTTGTACTATTTCCTGTCACCCGGCAGCTTGCAGAAGGCACACTCCACGGTGACAGATGCGTTCCAGGCTCAGCAGTTATTCCTGAACACGTGCAGGGAAGGGGAAGAAATAGAAGAAAAAGAGAAAACCACTAAGCTCGTCCTGCAGGACAGCTGAGCGAGGGAGGGAGCTGTGACCCTTTGAGAGCATTTAAATGATGACTCATTCCTTGCGACAAAACAGCTGGCTTCTCCTCTGCTATGTTCATTAGGAAACACATGTCGCTGAGGCATCCTTAGGACCTCGCTGATGAGAAACTTGATTCCGTGAAACAGGTGTGTCTCAAACCCTGAGGACCTTTGTTATTGCTTAGAATCTTCCCTAATTGCTTCAGAATCTTAAGTGGAATTACAGTAAGCCAGTGGCAAAACTGCTACCTCTTCCCAGCCCAACAAATTACCTACAAGAGTCTCCAGGGAACTTGATGTGGTACGTGCTATAAACGAACACATAAGAGGGTTTTTACAATCATAATTAACAGGAGAAAAACAGATGAAATGTACTGCATAAAGAAATGTACGTACAGGGCCGGCGTGATAGCTCAGCGGACTAAAGCACCTGCTTCAGCAGAGCACCATGGCTGGGGTTTGATCCCTCCCCAACCCCCGCATACCGTGCCGGCCCTGTCGCTGGGGTGTCCTGAGATGGCCATTGAGACTGGGTGTGGTGGCTCGCGCCTGTAATCCCAGCATGCTGGAAGGCTGAAAAACAGTTGAATCACTATGAGCCCGATCTACGTAGTGAGACCCTATAGACCCTGTATCCCCTGTCCTAAATGCAGAAGGAAGGAAGGAAGGAAGGAAGGAAGGAAGGAAGGAAGGAAGGAAGGAAGAAAGAAAGAAAGAAGAAAAAAGAAAGAAAGAAAAGCATAGCAGTTACAGGAAGAGTGAGACCGGCCCTACTTATACACATTCACTTTCTCTTTTGAATGAATATATTTTAAAATTAGAGTATCCGTGGGTCTCCGGGTTGGAAGTTAATAGCTTCCTACAGCTTACCTTGTAGGCCTTTGCTTCTCTGTGTGGAGGGCTCTGGGCCTGCACTGCACGTTAGAATTACCTGTGCTCAAGCCCCAGCGCCCCCCCCACACACACACACACTTAGATTTTGGGGCTTGGGGGAGAAAACTTAATCCATGAAAAAAAAACTGCTTTAGAGAGTTCCGACACACCACCAGGGTAAGAACAGCTGAGCAGCAGGAAGAGCGTAGTCTTAGGGAGTCACGGTTCCTCATGTGGGAAAGCCACTGAGCTCTTGAAGCATCAGTCTTCTCATGTATAAAATGGGCATGACCTGTCTTGTGCAGAAAGCTGATGGGTGGTCTAATATCAGAAAATGTGGATCCGGAATGCTAAATTTCATGGATATTACTTAAAAGAACATAGTAAGTTTTGAAATTTAAAATGCTTAAAATATGAGTAAGTCCAGAGGGAAAAAAATGAACTATTAATACATAGGTGGTATGTGAACTGGGCAAGAATTATGCACTAAGTATACAGATGCCAGACCTTGAGAAACTCGGCCTTAGAATACACACTCTACTACCAAGTCTGCCAACGGACTTCTCTTCCGTCAGATTCCATCACTCTACCAAGCAAGGCTTCAGTGTCTCTAGCTAAGAGCTTGCTAATATGAAAACTTAGCATTGAGTTTTAAACTACTTGACAAAGTCATAGTTATTCTTACAAAATTCTTCCTATCTAGATGAATGACTCTTTTTAAAAAATGAGCATAATGATCTGTTTCATAAAATCCCATACTATGGTTGATGACAGAAATATAGAAAGAAGCCAAAGATCTTAGGACTATAAGAAAAGTGTATCTGATGTACTCCCAAGCACAGAACTTTCAGATAAAGACATGTGCACAGACGAGACACCCACACATGCGCACAGGAGGGAGATGTTCACTGCTGCTCTGTGTGGAGCAGAGCTCAGGGCAAGCCAGGTCCCTGTGTAGGGGACTCCTGTCAGCCTGAAGCACTGGCCATTAGAAAAAAATGTAATAGGGCTGGGGAGATAGCTCAGCAGTCTAAGCCCCTGCCTGGAAAGTGCAAGGACCCAGATTCAATCTCCAGTACCACATGCCATGCTGGCCCTGGAACCCTGGGTGCACCGTGCAAGCCACCAAAACCAGGCATGGTAGAGCATGCCTGTAATCCCAGTGCCAGGAAGGCTGAGACAGGAGGACCACCACAGGTCTGAGCTGCATAGTGAGACCCTGTACCGAAAGAATAAAAATTTAAAAAGAATACATCACAGGGGCCTTTTCAGAGGAATTCTCTTAAAAAAATAAAAGTTGAGCAAACACAAAAACTCAGAGAATGCTGTATAAAAAGCCATTTGTAGAGTTGGTTTGTACTCAGAATCATGTAGTGCTTATGATTACACTTATACTACAAAACTATAAAAGTATGGGCTGAAAAATAAGAAATTCAGGAGAATGACCCCAACCTATGCCAGGTTAAAAACAGAGATATATTATAGGGCATTCCTTTGACTATAAATTTTTGAAGGTATTTTTAAAAATTTATTTATTTATTTGGTACAGGCTCTTGCTATGAAGTTCAGGCTCCTGTCTCAGCCTCCCCAGTGCTGGGATTACAGGTGTGCGCCCCACATCGGGTTTCAATGACCAGCAGAACATGTGTGGGGCTTAGGGACTGCCGTGCTATTCAGTACCAGGGATTGAACTCAGGTCCTTGCACTTTCTAGGCAAGCGCTTATACTGCTGAGCTATCTCCCCAGCCCTGACTATTAATCTTAAAATTTATTTCACTTTGAGTGCTTGCTTAGTACTTATGAAGGCTTGCCATTTTGTATGCTGTTTACTGTGTTTTCAAAATAAGAAGAAATATGGGATAAGAAAGAAAAATTCTCAGGAGTGCAACAGTGAATATCCTTTTACCAAACAGCTCTTTCAGCTGGGGAACAAAAAATCAGTTATGTCTCTGTTGATAGCTGTGTTCAATTTAAGAAGTAAGAGGTAATCTGGTGATCTTGGCAAAGGATAAAAGGAAACACAATTCTGTAACTCCTTTGGCGTCCAATTAGTAATAAAATTCCTTTCTAGAACATTCCATGCTCCCTCAAATTGTCTTTTCTGAAACTACACTATGTGTGCACGTGGAGATTCCTCTGTGAGATTTCTGACCAGAACATCTCAGACACTGCTGAGCTGCAGCTGTAGCCTCACAGACCCAGCACGTTCTGGCAGCAGCCAGGCGTCCAAGCAGCTGCGTGAGAGGTATGCGCAGCAGGTGGCCCTATCCTTACCCTATGACACTGACTGCCCCTGTGTCCCATAAGATGAGTCTGGACAATTGTGTCCCCTACCGCTCTGACCTGAGTTTTTCAAATACGTGCACCAAAACATTTTCTTCTCTAGATGTTCTTCCTCTGAAAGTTAATTAGCATTGTCTCTCCTTAAATTTAAATACCCTGATGAAATGCTAGGGTTTTCTAACGGACCTCAAGTTGCTCAGAAGTGGGACAACATATTATTATGCAAATAGCCTGACCACATGAAGTACATACATGGCAGTACATCTTAGATGCTAGCAGACACTCCCTTGCTGGTGAGAGAGAAAGTAGGCAGTCACTCCGGACTGGCTGTCGGGCAGTACTTGTCCAGCCTCTATAAACTCTCCCGTCTGCTTTTTTCTCAACAGGGTGAAACTGGACTGTCAGTATTGCCAGAGTCCTTTGGCCCTAAACGACAAAAAGGAGAACCTGTAAGTATTTTAGCTTTGAGGGCAGAGACTCTCCCCAAAATAGAATTAAATATGTTTTTTCCAAATCAGCCCCAACTTTATCGACCTTGGATGACTCTGTCGTATTGCACATAGAACATATTTGTAAGTAATTGTACACAGTGTGCAGCACTAAGGCCTTTGCCTGTATTAGCTAACTTCATCCATCAAACATTCCATAAGGTGGGACATCCTCCTTTCTTCTGAGAAGAAAAGTGAAGGACAGAGAGGTTAGGAACTTGCTGTCTGTGGTCACATGGCTAAGAAGCTTTTGAGCCACGCATCATACCTAACTCTGGAATCCACAATTTAAAAATCACCAAGAGATTGTTATACAGATTCAATGCAGACACCATTAAAGTACGATTAGTATACCTCACAGTTCTAAAGAACACCTTCCTAAAATTCATCTGGAGCCAAAAGAGACCTAGAATAGCAAAAGCAATCCTAGATAACAAAGAAAAGACAAGTGGCATTATAATTCCAGACTTGAAATTATGCTACAAGCTACTATGACAAAATCACCATCGGGGCTGGGGAGATAGCTCAGTAGAATAAGTGCCTGCCTGGCAAGTGCAAGGTCCTGGGTTCAATCCCCAGTACCCCCCCCAAAAAAATCACCATGGTATTGTAGGAAACAGACCAATGAGGATCAGTGGAATAGATTAAAAGATGCAGGCACAACCACAAACACATTCAGCCGCCTTACCTTTGACAGAGGGGACGAACATGTTCACTAGGAGAAAGACAGCTTTTTTAAATAAATGGTGCTGGAAAAAACTGGCTTTCCACATGTCAAGAGATAACATTAGAGCCATGTCTATCATGATTCACTAAACTAAAACCAAAACCAATCAGAGATTTACACATTAAAACAGAAACACTAAATCTACTGGAAGAGAAAACAGGTAGAAATCTGGAAGACATAGGGGTAGGGAGAGCATTCATAAAACAAAGTACATGGGAAATACTTCAAGGAATCAACAACTTGGGTCACACCTTTCTGAAAAGTTTCTGCAAAAGAAATCAACCAAGTAAAAAGGAAACTTAGGCAATAAACATTCAGACAAAGGACTTCTTCTATGTAGAACATGTAAAGAACTTTTTTTAAAAAAAACCAGGCCCCTAAAATTCAAAGACCCAATCCAAAAATGGGCATCTAAGATGCATATGCACTTCTCAGATGAAGATACACACACAGAAAATAAATGCATGAAAAATTGCTCAGTATCACTGGTTATTCAAGAAATACAAATTAAAACAACACTGAGGTCCATCTCACCCAAGAAAGAACGGCTAACATCAAGAAGTCAGCCAGTAACCAAAGCTGGAAAAGCTGCAAGGAAAAGGGAACCCTTCTCTACTGTGGGGAGAGTGTAGACTGCTGTAACCACTATGGAAATCTATGTGGGAATTTCTCAAAAGACTAAGATTACAGGTTCCATTTCATCCAGTGATTCCTCTCCTAGGTATTTTTCCAGAAGAACTGAAAACATTATACCACAGAGATTAATGTACAGCCATGTTTATAGTGGCATGATTTGTAAAAGCCAAATCTTAGAAACAACCCAAACGACCGTCAGCTCAGGAATAGATAAATAAGATGTGATTTTTTTTTATGTAATTGAGTGTTACTGAGATACAAATATGGATAAACTTGAGGCTTTTATAGGTGATTGGATGCACTAGAGACCATACATGTTAGTGAAATAAATCGGACCTGCCCGTGTGAACATGGTGTTTTCTCCCTAGTGTAAGAACCTGATAGAATAAATAAAATCTGAAAGGCAAAATGTACACTATGAAAGGAAAAGAAACTGTTCAAAAGGAAGGAACAACTGGATGAAGAATAAGGGAACATTAAAAGAAATATAAATGTGTACGCACAGGGTAGCTTGGATAATTGCACTGCTGATTTCTGCTGCTCTATTGAAAGGAGTAGTTAATGCTTAATTTCTTCTCCACTTTTATTTTTATTTTTTAACCAATTTTGCATACTTATATATGGTAATTTATACAACTAATTTGAAGGCAACAATATGCAATAGAACAACCACTGTTGAATTCCTGTTATCTTGTTTTGTGAAATTCTGTATCTTTTATTGGGGTTTTTAAATTTTTGGCTACATTTTATTCTTTTTAAAATATAACAATCAAAAGTTGAAAGTCACGAAGATCCCTGCCATAACTGAATGCTATATCTGAAATTAACAACAAAATTTATCACAACACTGGTATGAATTCATCTAAAAATTTGGAAAAAAGTTTACAATCTTCCCAACCAACTTTTCTCACTTAACCTTCTGAAGTTATTTTCTGGTTTTGTTACTGTAAGCTCCAAAGGACTTTCCAGGCCATTTTTCCATGTTGCTCTGCCAAACTACTTTTAAAACTTAGCACTTTTGGTGGAAAAAAAAAAAAAAGAAGAAGAAAAAAAGAAAAGAAAATCTACTCTATCATTTATATTCAACAGGGCCACCTAAAGAGAGCGGGAAATGAACTTAACAAGAACTGGTTTTTCTACTCATAAAGAAAAAAAAAAAAAAAAAAAGACCCAGCAGCCTCCTAGAATCAGCAAGAATCAGGATGACCATATATTTCATCTTTGGTTTTTAAAAATGTACCATCCCCACTTCCGTGGTCTCGCCGCCATCGGCCTCCTTGTTCTCCTTCTCAGCCACCTGTGGTTCTGTGACAGCGAACTCCATTTTCTTCTTGTCCCTTATCGGGCCTCTGTGAAGTGTTGGCAGCTTCCTTCCTGGCTGCCTTCTTCTTCATGGGCAGCGTGAGGCCATGGTGCTGAACCACAAGGGCACTCACTGTCCTTTTAGGGACTCTGGCCTCACCATGAGGCCCCAACAGTACTGATATCCCTGCCATCAACCTCTCGCTCACTTTCCACGGTCAAGAGCTGCTCAGTGACACCAAACTGGAATTGACACCAAACTTGGGCCTCTGTGGCCTCACTGGCTTAAATGGAATGAGAAAGACCTTGTTGCTCTTAGCCATCAGGAAGCAGGAAATGCCCCTCCCCCCAAGTACATCGACATCTACCACCTGACTTGCGAGATGCCCCCAAGTGACAAGATGCCCTTGCACTGTCTGATGGATGGAGGGAGCCACACTGGAGTGGTAGGCCAAGGGCCTGGCTCATGAGGACACGGAGTGTGAGAAGCTTGTGGAGCTCTACGAGCACCTGGAGGAGCTGAATGCTGACAAGGCAGAGGGGAGAGCCCTGCGAATCTTGCATGGACTCGGTTTCACCCCTACCACGCAGCACAAGAACCTAAAAGACTTCAGCGTAGGCTGGAGGATGGGGTTGCCCTAGCCAGAGTCCACTGTACCCTGCCCTTTATCCTGCTCCTAAATGAACCCACCAACCATCGGGACCTGGACACTTGTGTGTGGCCAAAAGAGGAACGGGAGACTGTTGAGCGCATCCTGGTCCTCGTGCCCCGTTCTCAAGATTTCCTGAATGGAGTCTGCACCAATATCATCCACATGCACAATGAGAAACTGAAGTAAATATGGCCAGCATGTGAAGACCTGGCTGGAGCTGGAGGAAAACCAGACGAAGACCTTCCAAGGGGAGCAGATCAGACTACACATGGGAAGAACTACTTTGCTCGGTTTGGTCATGGCAGCGCCAAGCTGACCCAGCAGGCCCAGAGCAAGAGAGAACAATGGATTTCCCTGCTCCACTGGGCCCCATGAGAGCCACTCTTTTGTGGCTCTACAAAAGATGCGACAGAAAATGATGGCTTTGGGGCCGGGGAGATAGCTCCATGGCACAAATACCTCCCTGGCAAATGCAAGGTCATGAGTTCGAACCCCAGTCTCACAAAAAGAAAACAATGGCCTTGGGACAGACAGAGAAGGTTGGGAGCAACAAGACACTGTCACTTTACATTCCCCTGTGTGGCAAGGTCCCTCCGCCTGTCATGGTGCAGAATATGAACCTGAAGTGCACAAAAGATGGTCCTTGCATCTACAAGAACTTAGAATTCAGTATTGATCCCAACACAAGAGTGGGCCTCATGGGGCCCAGCGGAGGAGGGAAATCCACTCCTCTAAAGCTGCCAACTGGAGAGCTGGTGCCCACAGCAGGGGTGATCTGGAAGCACTCTTGTGTCAACACAGGCCATCACCATCAGCACCTGCAGGAGCAGCTGCACTTGGACCTCTCACCTTTGGGGGGCATGATGATGTCAAGGAGAAAGAGGAAAAGAGGAAGACGATCGGGTGCTACTGCCTCACTGGGAAGTGGCAGGTGAGGCCAGCTCGGAACCTGTGGGACGGCCAAAGGGTCACGTGCGTCTGGCCAGGCTGGCCTGGAGGAACCCTCGCATGCAGTTCCTTGATCAGCCCACCAACCGCCGGACATCGAGGCCATTGACGCTGGTGCTGCCAGACGCTATCAGTAGGTTTGATCGTGGCATGAGGCTACTCAGCATGGCTTCTGGCTCACTCAGCAGGTGGCGCAGGAAGGTTGGCTCTGTGAGAAGCAGACAGTGACCAAGTGGCCCAGAGACATCCTGGCCTACAAGGAGTACCTCAAGTCCAAGCTGGTAGAGGAGGAGCCCCAGGTCACCACAATGTGTGAGCCCCTGGCTGGGACTCAGTCAGGACCAACCGGCTGCTACCTGACCACCACTCAGGACAGGGCCTGTGGCTGCATCACCACACTGCTGCACTGCTCCCCCAGCCCCTCTCCCCTCAGCCTGCCGGGCTGCACCCTCACCCACTGCCCAGCCATACCAGCCAGCCTCCACACCTTTCCAGCTCCATCTGTACATTGGGCTCAGCTGGCTGCCCCCCCTCCAGCTCTCCCTGGCCTCCTGGCCTCTAGGGAGATCCTGTGAGGGGCACCTGCAGGCTGACCCAGGGCCCACAGCCTGGAGGTGGGAGGGTCCTACGTTCTAACTCTGATGGTGTCAGAGGAAACCCCAGCCCATAGGCCCTGTTCCTTGCGGCTTCTGGTTTGGAGCTGTGGAGCAGGCCTTGAGCCTTGGTCCTGGGCAGCTTTTAAATAATTATTTAGCAGTGTAACTCAGACGTTCATCACGTCTATAAAGCATCCAATAGAGAAAGAGAAAGCCAAAAGAAAGGAATGAATGAATGAATGAATGAAGTACATTTTTAAAGTCACTTTTACCTATCTCCTGCCAGGATGAATTAGGGATATTGGTTCACCACACGATAAAGAATGAAAAGGTCGCTAATGTTTAAATGGCAAACACAGATAATGATAAAAGTATCACTAATGTCACAAAGCTAAATTTTCCCAAAAGCTTCAGCCATAATACTTGGGTCTGTGAGAAGCAGACAGTGTTGGGTATTGGATATTGGGTATTGGGTATTATCAGCAATGATGGTGCTCTCTCACAGGCAGTGTTTTGTTTTGTTTTGTTGTTTTTTGCTTTGTTTTTGTGATACCAGAGAGCGAACTCAGGACCTGGCGCTTTCCAGACAGGTGCTTATGCCACTGAGCTATCGCCACAGACCAGGCTGGGATTTTAAGATCAGTACAGCCCTGATTTTATCAGCACTGATTAAATCAGCACAGCGCTGCACCCGTGCACCTCCTTGACCTCAGCTTCTGGGGCCACATTGCTTATCCTCTTGTCCGAGTCTCCGACTGTGTCCCAGGACCTCACCAGCTTTCCCAGCTGGATATTTTCTCGAGCAGCCTGTGAGGGCCCCAGTGGCTGCTGCTTTTTCCGCCCTCCCTCTTTCTCACAATGGAAGCTTTCCCTGCCATGCTCTAGTCGTGGCTCTGGGTTCCAAGGATGTCACCCCCCACCCCAGCCTGAACGCTAAGTCCTACTCACCGGCTTTCTCTTAACTTCTGTGGGAAACATGCAGGACTCAGTGGTAAGATTCCACGGGAAAAGCAGGGAATCCCAACCCAGAAAATAATAACTTCCTCTAACTTAGAACTGTGTTTGCCAATGTAAGGGTGTGCCTGAGCCGTATGGATTCCAGTTCTGGGAGTCTGGTGCAGCTGGAAGGCTTGTATTCCTCACCAGCCCCCAGTGCAAGCTGGTGCTTAAGTCCATGGAGAACATGCCGGGAACCCAGGGCTGGGGGATTCACGGTCCCTAGGCACAGGAGGCCTTCCCCTTCCTAGCGATTGGCTCTGGCTTTCTCTCCCACTACCAGTATTCAGAGGGTGCCATTTCTGGTGACATCGCATTGCCAGAATTAGCTACTTGGCCTTATATAACTGCAAGGGACCTGGGCAGTATGGGAAAGGAGGGCTCAGGTCATGCCTGGTCACACGTGCTCAGGCCACGCCTGGTCACAGAAGAGCTTTTGCAGCTACCCCATCCACAAGTGATCTGTTCAAGCAAACAGCAGTCCTTCCTGGGGGTGTGGGGGGAGCCACAGTCCTGGAGACTGAAGTCTAGGTCTTTGCACGGAGCTACATCCTTAGCCCATTTATTTATTAATTCATTTATTGACTGATTGATTGATAGGCAAGACTAAATTGTCTAGATTACACCTAAAATTGTAATCTCTCACCTCAGCTTCCCAGAGTGCTGGGATTACAAGCATGTGCCATTATGCCCAGCCTTGGGGAAAATTATTTCACTTTTCTGTGCCTATTTCCTCCTGAACATAGAACCAACCCCACTGTTACCTGAGGGTTAGCTATGCTAATATGTGAAAAGTGATTAGAACAGTGCTTCGTATGTTGCGCAGAACTTGAAAATTGGCTAGTGCTCTTACATATACATTATTTTTAGGGGCTGGGGAAATAGCTCACTAGAATAAGTGCTTGCCTGGTAAGGGCAAGAGCCTGAGTTCAATCCCCAGTCACGCAAAAGGCAGCAACAAAAACAACAACCAAGAAGTAGCTAAAAGAATTCGTAAACATACACATCATTTTAAATTAACCAATCTAATAAACTTAAATTAGACCTCAAGAATGGAAATGTCTGTCTGAGACACCAGGAGTGCTGTGATGGTGAGAAAGAATTTCATCCCTCCCCCCAGAGTGTTCGTAGCCGAGACAAATGAGGGAATTGGGGGGGGGGGGGAGTAGGTACTATTTTAGGGAAGCCAAGAGAGCCATTTCTTTAACTGGTACCTCTTTCTTCACTGTTAAACTGGGACCACAACGTCTTTTGAAGATTACCGTGTGCACGAAACTTGGAGAATAGGAGCTAGAAAGAAAAACCTGTGTGCACATGTGTGCATGTGCATGCATGCGTATGCGGGCATGCGTGTGCATGTGCGTGCATGTGTATAGATGCGCGACTGTGGTAGGAATAACTCGCTGATGAGCAGAACATTGGTTCAGAAATGGAGTCCCCCAAAGCTGCCATCTCTCCTCAGTAAGAACCATTATACGTCTGTCCTTTGAATCAGTAATTAACTAGCAGACAACAAAAGAAAGCTAATAGTGCGTCTTCTAAGTGAAGAAGATACTTATTTTTAAAATTCTACTGAAAATACTGATTTTTCACAGCTGTAGAATAGAAATGATTATTGTGTATGAGACTTTTAGAATTAAAAGGAAATAGGGGTCAAAAAAAGGAATTAATCCCTTTTGTTAGAGTCAAAATGAAAACTAGGAAACTATTTTCTAAATTATGACTTCGTATGCTCGGAGGCAGGCCACTGGAAGAACTCCGTGGACGCCTTTGTGGCTCACCTTTCGTGGCTGTGGCCTCGTGGTTTCCCGGAGAGTACATTGTGTGGACGCATTGCTCTAATTCAGCGTCCACTTGGCCATACACAGGAGTCTGTGAACGATCTCGTACCCTCCTTCCAGCTGCAGCTGTACTAGATGCAAACTGTACGCAGCTGCGCTGGGTCTGACCTCCGTGACTTATCTGCACACAACCGTGGAGAGTTTATTTCCAAACCTGTTTATAACTGCATCTGTTCCCCATCCATTTTCCTAGGGGGAACCCTTTACAAAAGGTGAAAAGGGAGACAGAGTAAGTTGCTGTTTTATCATCGTCTTGGGTTTTCTGTTTCATTGGTTTCTCGTTCTGATTTCCGTTATGTTTTCCTTAGAGCCTAGTAGATTTGCCAAAATAAGCTTCCTGAATATTTTACTTTTTCTTCTGTGACTTTTTTTGTTTTTCTGCTTTAAACTATTCTGAACGTTATCGTGTGATAATACTTTAACGATGGTTTCTTTTTTCTATAATTTCTTTAAGCCATTTCTGTTAGTGACTAGGCATGAGCATTAGAAAAGACACCCACTTAGGGTGCCTAAGCTACAAGACTAAAATAGAAGATACTGTCTTTTTTAAAGTTAGGCTAAAGGCACAAGTCAGACTTATCCAGCAGATTAATGATGAGTTACGAAAATCTCATTATAGACAACATTGTCCTCTTTATATAATCTCATTTTTTTCTGTTTTTTAAATAAAGTGGGCCTGGCAGGATGGCTCAGTGGTCTAAAGCACCTGCTTAGGAAAGCTTGGGCGGCTGCAGGGACCACGGTTCGATCCCCGGCACCACATGCTGCTCCAGCCCTGCCCTCGGGGCAGGCTGAGGCGGCCAAAAAAATAAATTAAATAAATAAATAAATAAAGTATGTGTATGGCACCTAACAATAGAATTGCCAACACATAGCACCTTAAAATCTGTTCTCCCACCCCTCCATTGAAGTTTTATTTCTCTGGGAAATGAGATTACAGGAAGTGCCTGACTTACAAAGGCATTGCCTTCCGGGAGAACACAGATAAGTCAGACTCACTCATAATCTGACAAAGTGAGTTTCGTGCAGTACACCTGTGAAAGTTTGTCATGCAAATGCTGGGGATTTATTGTAGTTGTTGGCAAATCCTAACTATCATGTCCACGAAACAGAGAGCAGTGATTTCTAATACAACATGGTGTAAAAAATGCTGTTGAGAGGAAAAAAAAAAAGACTATAAAGAAAGAACATGAAGTGTTACTGGGGTACTCGCTCTAAGTGTTCGGATTCATGGTTTAGAATGAAATCTTGACTTAGCATCACGCCCACAATATCCCCTTTGTTAGATGCTAATTAGCAGAAAGGCCATTAAAGCGTCAGACACCCAGTGTAACGTGAATTTATGTGATACCTATATGGTGATTATTGTATTTACAGGGAGAACCTGGGATAATGGGATCACAGGGAATCAAGGTAATCTTCTGGCAGTTTTCAATTGCTTCTGAAGACTTAATGAGATCGGGAAAACTATAGTAACATTTATCTTTCTTCCCCACTTGTATGTTTAGGGAGAACCTGGAGACCCTGGCCCACCTGGTGTAATAGGAAGCCCAGGACCGAAGGTACTGAAGAGGTCACTAAGATGTATTAGGAAATAATTTGGGAATGGCAGCTATTCTGTATGTTCATTTTTGTTTTATTTTTTGTATTTTTGTGGGGAAGGGTCTACAGGGTGTTTAGGGTCTCACTACTAGACCAGACCAGCAGTGACCTGCCTGTTTATAGTCTTCCAAGAGCTGGGATCACAGGTGCGCCACCATGCTCAGTCCCAGTTGCCATCTCGGCATGTCCCAGGGGGTGGGGCTGGCATGGCAAGCCCTGGAATCAAACCCCTGACCCCTGAGCCTGCTTGCTGGTGCTTTAATCTGCTGAGCTATTTGGCTGGCCCTGTTCTGTATTTTTAAAGCTATTTTGGTATGTCATTAATTTTCTTCACAATGTTCTGACATTTACCCTGTTTCCTGTTTCTATAGTCACACACACACACACACACACACACACACACACACATACACACACACAAATACACACACACATTGCATCTATTACACAGATAATAATTGCATTTTTTGCTTTACTATAGGATTTTAAAGTTAATTTTCAGACCATGTACACAATAGTATCCCCAAAAGTTTTAACAATACACATCAGGGGCTGGGAACTAAAGACCCTGCTTAGGAAAGCTTAGGCAACCCACAGGGACCACGGTTTCATCTCCGTATACCACATGCCACAGTCCCTGCCCCAGAGTGGGCTGAGCTGGCCACAAGTAAGCAAGCAAGCAGGGAAGAAATAAGGATAGCGGTAAGGCTCAGCGGACTAAGCACTTGCTTAGGTAAGCACAGGGACCACGGTTTGATCGCTGGAGCCACATGGCATGCTGGCCGCACCCTCGGGTGCACTGAACCAGTGGTGGAGTCTGGGTGTGGTGGCGCATGCCTGTAATACCAGTATTGGGGGGGCAGAAATCAGGAGGATCACCAGGAGTCTGGTCTGCGTAGCGAGACGCTTCAGGAAAGGAAGGAAGGAAGGAAGGAAGGAAGGAAGGAAGGAAGGAAGGAAGGAAGGAAGAAAAAAAGAAAGAAAGAAAGAAAGAAAGAAAGAACATCAGCTAAGTCTGTGACCTTGAGCTATTTTCTTAAGAGCAATAGGATTCAGGATGCTTTTTCTATGCCAAAATTGGGCAGCCCTGAGGTGCTTGTGTTTGCCATGTGAAATTCTTTTTTTGTTTCAATGTATTTAGTTCAGGGTCTGCACGTTCTCGCTACACAGATTGGACACCTCTCAATCCTCATGTTTTCAGCCTCCCAAGCGCTGGGATTACAGGTGCAGACCACCATGCCTGGTCTCAATTGCTGTCTCAGTGCACCCTGGGGGCATGCCAGGGATGGAACCCGGGTCCTTGTGTCTGCCCAAACAGGCACTTTAATTTGCTGAGCTATCTGGCTGGCCTTGCCACGTGCAATTCTGCAGGAATATCCCTAGAAAGAAGCTTTGGAGAGACAAGAAGACAACGGGGAGGGGGGTGCCCAGGCAGTGGGTAAAGCAGGTTATAAATACTCAAGGATAGTCTATTTTTAAAGCAGATTTAAAAAGCGTATGTTACGTTTTTAGGGCCAGCAAGGACCTGCAGGTTCCATGGGACCCAGAGGGCCACCAGGAGATGTCGTAAGTATGGTGTCTTCAGTATTTGGAAATGAGACTGAACTGAGATATGTTTAAAAGAATATCCACATCCGGTTATGTAACTGAGTTATGCTGTTTTCTCAAACACATGTGTCACTTAGACCCCTGAAACTGGGGCCACCCTTCTCACAGCAGGGGCTGCTGGCAAGGCTGATCCAGCCTCAGAGCAGCTCTGGAGTGTCACTGGCCTAGTGAGTTGACCTTTGAAATACAGGTTGCCTGAATTATCATTTTGAATATGTTGGTTGGTATTGTTGGTACTGGCAGTGGAAGAGACTTGGGTGGTGGAAGGAAAACAGAGAAAAAGCACTGTGTATGCATGGTTTTGGGCTCAAATCCCTGTGCAAAGAAAACATTTTAAAAGTTGGCTTTTGGCAAGCCCCTTCCTTAGAAGGCAAATTCGTTGGCTGAAGGTAACTTCTGCCTTTCCTGTCTGTGTCTCTTTCTATCTCTCTATCTCTCTGCCTCTCTTTCTCTGTGTCTCTGTCTCTCTCTTTGTCTCTGTTTCTTTCCCTGTCTCTCTCTGTGTCTTTGTCTTTCTCTGTGTAACTATCTCAGCTTCACTGTCTCTCTATGTCTTTGTCTCTGTCTCTCTGTCTCTGTCTCTCTTTGTCTCTGTCTCTGTGTGTCTCTCTCTGTCTCTCTGTCTCTCTCTCTATCTCTCTCTCTCTCTGTCATCCATGCTTTTTAAAGCACTTATCCATCTCCCTCCTACCTACCTCTCCTCAACATCTCCTCAGCACTCTGTCCCTTGGACACCCTCCCCAGCCCATGGACAAGAGGGAGAGCTGGGAGGTCACCAGCAGCTCTCACCTAAGAAAGCGGCCAAACTTGTCAGCTGTAACTTCCCGGAAGTTGGTTGCTCCTGGACCACGGGGCTCCCTGGAGGCCATCTTAGACGCTGTCCTTTCTGCTCACCCAGTGAGCAGCCCGTGGCCTCTTTCTCTGTCCTCCATGCCCACGGCCCGAGCCCCCAGGGAAGTCTCCTGCTCAGTGTTCACCTTCTCTTTCACGCTTTGAACCTTGCCTTGACAGCAAACCTTTCCCCGCCCCAGTCACCCCTGCCGATGACCTTCACAGGACCCTGCAACGGTGGGAGCTCGGAAAGAGAGAAAGCCCTGCGTGTGCGGGTGGATCCCCCTGACAGTCATGGGGTGAGATCAGAGGGCTGTGGCTGGCGTGAGGAAAAGAATAAGACAAAAGAGAAAGACACAGTGTCACCCAGATGTACTAAACCTTGCTGTCCTAGTTACTGTCTTGTCCCTTAGACTCACGGCAAACTGCAGTCCCTGACACCTTCCTGTCTCTTCCTGCCAGTGCTTAGAATGGGACAGTGTGTGTGTGGTGGGGGGGGTTGTCTCCTTTTCAGGTCACATTGGGTTTTTTGTTTTTTGTTTTTGTTTTTGATTTTCATGGAAGCAACCAACCACACGATTTAGACTATTGCTTTTCCCTAACTGGCTAAATTCAACCCATTCCCTTATAGAGGATATGTTAAAATTACTTCCTGTTACCAAAGATTCCTAGTCATAAATGTCATCATAATAAGAGCTGTTGTGACTGCTCTTCTCTTTTGATTCTGGATTTTTCTAGGGCTTACCAGGAGAGCACGGTATCCCGGGAAAACAAGGCCTCAAGGGGGAAAAGGTGTGGTGTGCGCTGTATTTGCTTTGTATATTAAGCACGTAGGGAGGAGGAAGTCAGAGTTTCTAAGGGGCTCACAACAGTGACCCAGGGGCACAGCCTGGCTCCCCAGGGCCATGCATTGTGACCGTCCTGACCTGGGAAGCCTCTTACGTTTCCAGAGCTTGTTTCTGTATATCTATATGGAAATACCATAGTTTCTGTATATCTATATGGAAATACCATATTAATAAGAAATACATAATATAAAATTCATCGGAGCTATACGGGTAGATTTTTGGGTCTATACTTGTACAGATGCATATGTTTTATGATACTGTGCCATTCATAACATCACTCACTGCAGAAATCTAAAAATGTATTTAAAGAGCCCAGTGTCTAATGCAAAACAGGAACTTAGTAAAGGGAGAGTGGCTGAATTTGGCAGCTATGAGATGACTTGCAACACCAGAGATCCCCATTTCCCCACTTCTGGTCATGGACCTGAGAGGTAAGCAAAACATCTCACCTTGTTCTCCTCAGGGAGATCCAGGGGGCATCACAGGCCCACCAGGACTTCCAGGTCCAAAAGGGGAGGCTGGTCCTGCGGGGAAAAGCCTGCCAGGAGAGCCAGTGAGTACAAATACCTCTGCTGAATGTTCTCTCAGAACTCTTTGTGCTATCCCAGCTTCCAAGAGCAAGTATAAGCCTTGCCTTGCTGAGAAGGACTCAGCCAGGGACCAGCGGTGTAATGGTGTTAAGCCTTCAAGGCTCGCCAAGGGCTCTCTTCTGAAGGGCAAGCATACGCACTGTACACTTAGCATGTGCTTTTGGAAGAGTCCCAGAGTCCTGCACAGAAATTCCTTCTAGAACTTTAGATCCCAGAACACTGTTTTTAAACCCAAAGCGCTTAAGGAAACTGTGGTAAAGCACAAACCACCTAACGTTTCCCTCCCAGTGGCTTTGAAGATGTCACCCTCAGTAGGCATTGACAGAACATGTCCCTGGGATCCAGACTTTTCCCAGGGCACAGAAACTAGATTTCCACTGTTATACGCCTTCTTTCCTCTTGTCTTTAAGCTGAAATTTTTTGCATGACTTCATAATAAGAGTTCTCAAGGACAGATGTTGCATAGGTAGAAACTTGCTATTCTCAAGTAACTATAAAATTCAGTGTCTATAGAATTATTCCTTGTTTTCTTATTCCTTTTCTCTTCACAGAAGAAGGCTTATTCAAGTGAACTGAAGAATAATGAACAATTTTTAATTTATGACTTGCCACATATTTTAATGATTTCACAAAAAGAAGCGTGTTTACTTCTTTTGTTTGCTTGTTTGTTTGTTTGTTTTTTCTTTTAGGGGTTAGATGGAAATCCCGGAGCACCTGGTCCACGTGGGCCAAAGGTACATAAATACTGCTAATTTTAAGTGAATGAATAAGTAGCAAAATGTTACAGAAAAAAAAAAAAAATAAAAAAATAAAAAAACGCTATGTCTTTTGAATCTCAAACTAATGGAAACATCTCCTATTCCAGGGCGAGAGGGGACTGCCTGGTGTCCAGGGTTCCCCAGGCGACACAGGCCCTCCAGGGATAGGAATTCCTGGCAGGACGGTAAGTGAAATCCAGCCTAGTTCTGAAAATGTTGTTGGTTCCAATATTGTGAAGCAGAATCCAATGGAGAAAAGGATAAAGAGGCCAGAAGCAGAAATGCCAGTAAGCGCCACTTAGAGGGGACTGATGGTCATTAGGACTGATAGCCAGACTGGCTTAGAGGTTCTGGTCCCAGGCGCACTGGCTCTGGACTGGAAGCAATCATCTCATGCTTTGTACTTCCATTTGTACTAAAAATACAAATGCGCGCTTGCAAGATGTCATGAATGCCTAATGGAAAATTATTAAATGTAATAGTGCGTATTTCTAATTAAAACAAACCAAGTTAGTATCTTAAGTGGATGGAGTATGTATAAGAAGTCACTTCGCCGGAACAAAAAGCACCCTGGTTACCTAGAAAGCGCCGAGACACTAGTTCTGTCAGGAATCAGGATCAAAGACCAAATTTCTCCTAGCAACCCAAGTGACAAGGAAAGGACAGGGATCTGGAGGGCTCTGTGGCAGGAACCGAGAGCCGCAGGAGACCCGATACGTCTCACACATCCCTGTGTCTCAGGCTTGCATTGAGATGATCATGAAAGTTAAAAAAAAAAAAAAAAAAAAAAAAAAAAAACATAAGTTGTCATTGATTACGTTGTGTAGGGCCGGCATGTAATGTTTTTCAGAGCCAAGGTTTTAGTTCATGGTCAGTTGCAATAACAAAATACTGGAACTGGATAGTTTCTAAAGGATAAAGGGGTATCTGGCTCACAGTTCTTGTGACTGAGACGTCCAGCAGCATGGTACAGCATCTGGTGAAGGCCTGCCTACTGCCGCAGGATGCAGCAGAAGGTGACACACGCTCAGCAGAGCCGACTTGTTCGCTCAGCTTCTTCCTGTTAACAGTGACATCAGCAGCCTCCCAATCTCCTGGCCTCGGCCAATCCTACAGCTCCCACCTCTCAGGAATATAAACATATGAACCTGAGTATTAATCACCCAACACCTGAACTCTAAACTAGAGCAACAAGGATACAAAAGACTGTCGGAAACAGAAAATTCTAAATCACACACCAAAAAAATGATATTAGGAATGTATAAAGGAAAGGCTGAGTCTAAAGAAAAACTCAGGAGTGCTTGAATAGGTAGAAAGGGAGCAAATTTGGCAATGTCACTGCTAGCGATATTTATTTTTTTTAAAAAGCAAGAATGGAAAATCAAAGAGCGGTGACTGAAGTCAACTGCTAAGAAACCAGGTCCTGACTTGGTTGGGTTTTACATTCCTACTTCAGCGGTCCAGGGAGATAACTGATGGTGGTAGGGTTCTCAGAGCATCTCAGCCTCATTTTTTAGTACTACAGATTCAAATCTTCTAGAAGCAGGAAATAACTGGTGATGCTGTCCTTCCTGATGCTCTCACCGAACAATAGAGAGAGATCTTTCCTCATAGCAAGACTTGACTCTGACAGAAAGAAGGGAGGCCATAGGCCAGCTACTCCAGTGGGCAGCCATCTGATGGGGAAAGAATAAGGTCCCAGATGTCTGAGCAGAACCACGGTGTTTCAAGCAACAGGAGCTGGGTTAGTTAGGGTCTTACTCAGCACCCCAAAGTTATGGCCAGCTTTAAGGAATATTCAGAGTGTGCCAGGTGGAAAATCCTGCCACTCCGCTGAATGAATTGCAACCCCCAGTCTTTTATCCCCGGTATAGTCTGTGAACATTACTGGGTGAATCCACCTAATTCTGCCCCTTTTCCTCCAGGGTTTGCAAGGTCCCACTGGAGAGCCAGGGGTTCAGGTAAGCTACTTAACTAAGTTATTCAGAACAAAAATTCTAGCTGCCTCCTCAGGGGATGAGTGAATGTGGTCCTTGTGAGGAACTGTTTTCCTTTTCTTTCCTTTTCTTCCCTGTCCAGGGTCCCCGGGGTCTTCCTGGATTGCCTGGAATTCCAGGAAATGACGTAAGGACCTTCCTTACCTGCCCCACCCTACACTCAGTTAATCTGCACCTGCGTCCTTGTGTGAAGAGTTGAACATGATGCCTTTGTTTTCAGGGAGCTCCGGGGAGGGATGGAAAGCCAGGCCTGCCAGGCCCCCCAGGTGACCCGGTAGGTAAACAGACGTCATGCGATTTACGTGTCTTTAGTGCACCTCAAGGCCAAATAGCAGTCTACCAAGCAAATTTTGTTGTCTGAACTAGTTAGTAGGCTCAATGACTGCTTGTTGACTTTGTTTATCCCCATTATTTTGTGGAGGGGAAAAAATTCAAGGTGTATCAGCTTGTGTGTGTGTGTGTGTGTGTGTGTGTGTGTGTGTGTGTGTGGTGGATATTTATTTTCTGCAGGTATAACTCAGCTGTTCAGTTTTGCCCCAGGCCAAGTCCTAGCCTAAAATGTCTCAATTCCATGAATATCTGAGATGGAATATTTAGTCCTCAGTTGCCATTCTTTCTAATGCTAGCGACTTAATGAACTTCGCTTTTCAATGTGAAAGTTTGCAGGTAAGTGACCTGCAGTACAGCAAGTACCCATTGATTTTTGTGGGTTGAAGAAGCTGTAATGGTTAAACTATAAAAAGGGGCTTGAGCAGACACTCAGAAAATAAATTCAGGCAGTAATCAGGGGTTCCAAGTTTTATTTCCCCTTCACCCTTGCTGTGAGCAACAGGAAATCCCATTGAATAGCCTCAGGTTTGGTAGTTGCAGTTGGAGAGGCCATATGCAAGAGGACATTGTAGTAAGAGTTTCGTGGGGCTGGGGAGAGAGCTCAGCAGAATAAGCACTTGCCTGGTAAGCGCAAGGGCCTGAGTTCAATCCCCAGTTCCGAGGGACAAACAAAAGAGTTTAGTAAAATAAAATCCAAGCCTAGCCTCTCAGTTCCAAGCACCACAAATCCTTTGTATCTCCAACAATTTGGGCCTTCTGTGCCTTTACAAGGTCTGTGCAAAGCAAGGTATATTCTGGCCTTACTCGCTTCTCAATCCCACCGCCACCGGGATTCCTGTGGGCATCATTTGTGGATGTGAGCACGTGTTGTTTGGGCTTAGAGTGTCTCTCTCTGAAAGGATGCTTTAGGACGCCTGGCCCACACACAACCCGCCTTCTCCCACTGCTTGCCCTGTCTGTCACTTAAGCCATTCTAAGGTACTGTGGAACTCCTACGAGGACCAGCTTTGCCTTAGTTACTCTTCTCTCGTTGCTGGGACAAACACCCGACACTCAAAAGGAGGGAAGGAAAGGTTTATTTAGGTCACAGTTACTGGAGGTTTCAGTCCATATTCAGCTGGCTCCAGGGCAGAGAGGCACATGGCAGAGGGCAGCCTTCCATGGTGGCAACTAAGCTCAAGCAGCTAACTTCTCTTCCTCCCTTACACTGAAATGCAAATCGTCTGCCTCAGGGGTGGGCCAGCACCCATTTCCACAATAATCAATTACAAATTTCAGAAGCCGCCCCAAGACGACAGCATGAGGCTTTGGGGGGACACTTATGCACAAACCATAACAAGCTTCTAAGCAAACTTGCAGTGTACCCTTTTGTTTCTCCGTGTGCTTGTCAGAGAAGGGGCTCCTTTGAAGAACGCTCTTGTCTTTATTACTCAAAATCCTTAACGTAAAACGAAAGCACAATGTTTCCATACCACGAAAAGACAGATGCGGCATCCAGACAACGGCCTGCGTGAGCCTGGGGGAGCATGCCGGAAGAATTCTCCATGGGATAGGTGCTCTGGGTCAGTTCCTGTCATGAAGCACGGCCCTGCCCCAGTAACCCTCATCGTGAGGCTCTAGAAGCCTGGTTTCCCAAATCTCAGAGGGCGTGGCATGTTGAGGAGAAATGGCTGCCGGTGTTTTCTGTATCTGTTCCTATGCACTGATGCTTCTTTTTTTTTTTTTCTTATCCACAGATTGCACTGCCTCTCGTGGGAGACATGGGTGCCCTGCTCAAGGTACTGTTCTGTAAGGAATCTTGAACTAGTGTCCAGAAAGGAAATCTTTGCTCGAAAGTGAGTTCGTTGGTGAGCCCGAGCAAGTCCCTTTTCAAATGGCAGGACACATCTGAGAGAGCGAGGGAACGTGGGTCCTGCGTCTTGAGCTGTTGCTGCCGTTGGCTCCTGTCTCTCCTTCTCATCAGGGTGGGTGTGGAGGGCCACGAGGTAGGCAGGTGGGAACAGCGCCATTTACATGCCAGGGCAGGTTATTCTCTCTCCCCTGGAGCAGCACCAGGCTCGCGGTGGGCGTTCGCCCACCCTGACTCACAGCTGAGAACCCGAATCCTCCTGAGTGGATCAGTCCTCGCTGGCCCCCGGGTGAGACGCAGTGCCTCTCAGATTGGCTTACAAGATAGATTTTTATGCCATGGGATTTTACAAAACTAAGGCATAAACTCCCAAGTCCAGTCATCGCTAATGTCTGTTACTTTGTCAAGCCAAAATGACATGTACCTATCTACCTCAAAGAATAAATCTGCTATGATTTTCTAATACTTTCTTGTATTTTATCTGTATAAATGGAAGAACTGGTAGTAAGACTGAGAGATCTGATAATGGAGCAAAGGTTGCACGCTTGTATGTTTCTGCGTAGCGTGCTAGCATTGATGACTCCTGATGAGAAACTACTTCTTTAGTTTATGTTTCTAGACTTCATATTTACATGGCCAATGGCGGGCAGTGTACACACACTTGACTATAGCATTGTATGCATCTAGCAATTTGCATAAAGACATGCACAGTAGTATACATGCAGATATACTTATTGAGTTGAATCAATCAAAAGCTCCAGAATTCTAGTGCATGTAATTATAAGGCGCTTAGAGTTTTGAGAACTAGACCTAGAAACATGACTTCAATATAAGTACAATTTAGGGTTTTTAAGGTCCTTATAACACAATATTTCTTGTAATATAGAAGCAACTATTTGGGAGAATTTGAGAAAGAGCTTATACTTAGTGAGTTACAATTGCATGGCAGTGAACATATAGTTTTACAATCACATTGATTCTTCACAATAATAGTATAATTTGAGGCTTCCATAGCATTGCTCTGTATCTAAATGGTCTGAAGTTGCAAGCTATTAATAACTTGCTCAGGGGCCTGGCGGGATGGCTCAGTGGTCTAAAGCGCCTGCTTGGGAAAGCTTAGGCGGCTTCAGGGACCGCGGTTCGATCCCCGGCACCACATGATGCGCCAGCCCTGACCTCGGGGCGGGCTGAGTTGGCCATAAAAATGAGTGAATAAACAAACAAAGGTTCTGAAACAAGAATAAAAATAATAAATAAAATAAAAATTAAAAAAAAAAAACTTGCTCAGCCACAAAGCTGCTAATAAGTGTAACATTATTAGGTCCTCGATTTTCCCAAGGAGAGTTGCGTTAGAAATAGGATTGTGGAGACACACCATCTCGATTAGTTAGAGCTCTTTAAGGATCCGAAAAGTGCACACTTAGTCAGAAATGTGCTGATGGAATCCAAGATGGCCCCAAGTGGAGGGAAAAGTCCTGTCAAGGGCCCTGGCAAGAGAAGGAGCTGGGGCTCCATGTGGATTAAGGGAGAAGGATGTGGGTCCTCAAACCAACATCCAAATTCAGTAATCTCCTTTGGGGTTGGTCTATTAGTCATTCAATCCTGATTCTGTTACCCCGCAACTATTTGGGAGAATTTGAGAAAGAGCTTATACTTAGTGAGTTACAACTTGGCCTCTGTACCTTGGTTCCTGAGTTAACTGCATCAACCTGCTTTCTCTCCTCGATATCTTTGATTCAGGTATCCAAAGGAACAAGTATAATTACCAAGGCCAAATCGTAGCACTCAGACCTGCTTCTAGGCTGGAGTGACTCAGTGCATTGGCCACAGGTTGAAGCATTTTATTGTTTGTATAAGAAAATCTTAAGTCATTTTACGAGAATATGAAACCCAGTTTCTCATAATTTTTTTTTTTTTTGTCTTTTTTGAGACAGGGTCTCACTATGCAGTTCAGGCTGGCCTTGAGCTCACTTTTGTAGCCCATGCTGGTCTCGAACTCGCACTGATCCTCCTGCCTCAGCCTCCCGAGTGCTGGGATTACAGGCATGCGCCACCACACCCGGCTCAGTTTCTCATAATTTATCCTGCTGGTAAACCCAACCTGAAGAAAATGAGACCCATTTCTACTGAGTCTTAGAAAACTCTTGGACTTACAATAGCTAGCATTTTATAATATGTTATTAAAACTATCAAGTGACTAATTCATTCTAAATGTTCCTGCATTATTGATACACCAAGATTTTACTCCGCTATGCATGTTTATGGTTATATATGCAATCCACCCTCACCTTGCTCTTAAAATTTTAGTTCTCTTAAGCTCTTAAGCTCACAGATATGTTATATCTGTATTTTAACTCCTCTACCAATACATTGGCCCCTTGAAATGATCCTAGTCCTAAGAGCAGTTTGGGAAACATAGCGCATAATTCTAGCTCCCTGCTTCATACTCAGAATCTTCTAAGAGGACTCTCATGAAGAAAACTAGTTAATCTAGCATTTTTTGAGGCAGTTTGCCCTCAAGCTTTCTCAGTGTAACATAAACTTAGCTTTCTAAAGAAGATATTTTTGTGGATGAGCACTGTGTTAGTAACTCACGGGGTCGAGACGGCGGGAGGCGTGCAGGCTTGGGATTCACTACCAGTGCAAAGCCTCCATTCCCTCTGTGTGTTTAAAGATGCTCCCTTTTCCTGAAAAGGATGCAAACTTGAGGCTAGTCTTGTCCTGCCCTTCATCAGCTGTGCCACTGTCTCCTCCATCCAGTGGTCTTCGTCCCTCTCCTCTCCAGGTCACACTCTTATTCCAACAGTTTATTTAAAAAGATGCCTCTACAGAGCTTTTCCCATACAACCTGTTCCTTGGTTGTGTGATAAAACTCAACTTTGGCTTAGGAGCCCACAGACACTAACATTGAAGCGTTTCCTGATGAACATAATGAGACCAGGGAAGGTGACTGGGCTTATGTTCTTGCGCTCTCTTGGATCTGGCATCAGAGTCCAGGCCAAGTCACGCAAACCACTGCTTTCTACCTGCGTGTTTCCGCTGACCACAGCTTAGTCAACTGGGGAGGGTCCACCAACTCTCATGGGAGTCCTGAGGGAAAAACCCTTTCTTGCCTTTTAGTGACTCACTACTGGCCATAGGTTGTTGGCTACTCTAAGCTTTGATACCAGCTCCCTCTTTAAATATGCTTCTGAGCAACTGAAGAATCGATCTGTGTTCTTGACTTTGGCCAAGAACTATGGGACTTTGCCGGGCATGGTGGTGCACGCCTGTAATCCCAGCACTCGGGAAGCTGAGGCAGGAGGATTGGTGCGAGTTCAAGACCAGCCTGGGCTACAAAAGTGAGCTCAAGGCCAGCCTGACCTGCATAGCGAGACCCTGTCTCAAAAAGACAGAAAAAAAAAAAAAAAAAAAAAAAGAACTATAGGACTTGACCCATAGGGGTCAAAGGCTATGAACAAAGATTATGGGCCTTTTCCTTATGTATCTGGAATTTTTCATTTAAATATTTTCATTTAAATATTATGAAAGGCTTTTTTAAGAAATAAAATCTTACTAGTGTCATAAACGGTCATCACTGATTAGCTTTGCAGATAGTTTTTGCCTCCTAAATGCAATCCTCAAATTGAAGAAATCAGTTTCTGAGGAGAGTGACCTCTGCCGTTTCACTCCTGTCTGATGAAAGCTCAAATAGACTTCAAGTCAAACCAGACCCCTCTTCCATAAATTGCATTTATGAGTCTCCTAGTAACACTCTCTTTGTACTCCTTAGAACTTCTGCGGAAACTGCCATGCCAACGTCCCTGGGCTGAAAAGCAACAAAGGAGATGAAGGGGGAGCTGGGGAGCCTGGGAAGTACGATTCCCCAGCCCGGAAGGTAAGAAGGCCGCAGCTGCCCATCCCGCGCACACACAGGGTGCATTCTCAGCCCTGTTACTCTCTGTCCTCTAGGGTGACACAGGGCCGCGGGGTCCTCCAGGAATCCCAGGCAGAGAGGGGCCAAAGGTAAGAAAGCCCTCTGGGGTGTTTTCAATTCAATGCAAACACAATCAAAACCTGTTCTAAAATACAAAATACACCACTGTTTTACAAATGTATTTTGAGAAAGTGGGATAAAAAGCCATTTGCAAATGTCGCCAGTGTGCTCTTCTCCAATTCTGCCCGAGTTATACATGTCACGTGTTCTGATCGCTGTCTGCCATTGTTCAAAAGGTAACAGCAGTTCAGCGTGCCTACCTGTCTTTTCAGGGAACCAAAGGAGAGCGAGGCTACCCTGGAATGCCTGGGGAGAAAGGCGACGAGGTAAAAAAAAAAAAAAATTCTTTTCTACAATAATAAAAATTCTGTTGCTAATTTCACTTCAAACTGATGAAAACAAAGTAGATACATAGTTGACCTATTCTTAAGTAGTAGCATGTTGGTGCTGACCAGCAGTGGTCCAGTTCAGAGACAAGGACATTAAGGTGCAAAGTTCATGTATGGGCTACTTTTAGGGTCACTGCTTCCCTATACCTGGCAGAAGGACAAAAATGAGGGCAAAGAAATTTACTAAGAGAACTTAGGGAAGGGGTGAAGAAGAAGCATAGGGCAGCTCCAGAGGACCCGCTGCAGCCCAACTCAGTGGCCACCATGAGTCAGCAGCAGCAACTGAGGCTGGTCTGGGTCTCCACTCAACCCCCAAACTGGTGGGCGAGAAACTGTCAACAGGACCTGCCTGGCCCAGCCCATATCAGCCGCTCTCAGCCCTCCACCCAGGACCCAACTTGTCCTTGAGGTAACGGCAGAATTTTTTAGTCACAACGCTGCTCAAGACAGCCTTCTGGTCTTGCATGATCCGTATTAACGCTCAGGAAAACCAATTAGAATGATGAACTGTTGTTGGTTTAAACTGTTTTGATACTAATAGTTCTTAATGAAAGTAAATAGGCCATCTGGAATATATTAACCTTGATGTTAGCGCAGAAGATTTAGAACAGTGCAGAGTAGCTCTGGTGGTTTTCTCACTGGAGTTAGGGCTCATGTTACAAATTATCATCAACCCACCGTTGCTCTCCTACAGTCTTGTTTTAAAATTTTCTACCACTGTGTGTTGGCTTCTTTTTCTTTTCTTTAAAATAAAACAAATTATCATCAGGCAGTATAGTATTTTTTAAATTCATATTAAGACGGTTCTACAACAACTTTGGCTTTGGCTTGGTTACTTATCCCTCCTAGTTAAGAAGCAGAGAATATTTTTAACTGTAAATAAAACATTTAAAGGTATTTTGTTTTTAAAATAAATATTAATGAGCTTTTTGTTTCCTCAAATTTTAGGAAAGCGTTCATTAAAGTACAATTATGGATATATATATATATATATATATATATATATATATATATTTGGTAACAGGGATTGAACTCAGGACCCTGCACTTGCCAGGCAAGTGTTTTTTCTACTGAGCTATCTCCCTGGCCCCTATAGTAGCAGAGTTTACAAGGCCAATAGCTTTGAACTGCCTGGACTCAAGAGGTAGACTTCTATTGCAGGTGAGGCGGTAATAACAAAAAGATCAGGCAATAGTTGACATTCAGATTTATAAAAATAAATTACCAGAGGTTAATTGCTATTAACTCTTGCCAGGCACTTTATTCACCAGGTGAGCTGAGATTCATTATTACTATACTGCCACTGCTGTGTTAATGTGCTCTTAGTCATACCTTAGGGCTTCTTGGACATAGAATACACAAAATTTTGCACAAGGCCCATCCCATGGGGGAATTCTAGCAAGTGAAGGACACTATTTGCCCTTGTTTTGCCCATTCCACGAGAAAGCGAGTAAGCCTGGAGCCATACACCGGCTCCACTGGGCCACTCGAGAGGTATATGCCGGTAACAATGCATGCAGTCTTCTCTTCTCCTTGGACCAGATACTACGTGAAGTTACAATTTGTTGATTTCAGATTGGCCAAGCACACGTGCCTTCCCGGCTCGCCAACAGCCTGTTGTTTTAACATGGTTACATAATCTTAAACCCTATAAAATTTCAAATGTACAGTTGACTTACTGGAAAGGGCCCGGAGGGACAGCTTGTGTCTTTATTTATTACCAAAATTTAGTAGCTTCAGTTTAATCCACTGGAAAACTTAGAGGAGTGGACTAAGTTCGGTTATTGCTGTCAGAAAAGCAGCACCAGACAGATGAGAAAACTCAGTGGTCTAAGCACCTGTATGATGTAAGCACAAGGGCCCATGTTTGATGCTGTCTTAGTTACTTTTTACTCGTTGCTGGGACAAATACCTGACAGTCAAAATGAAGGAAGGAAAGGTTTATTTAGCTCACAGTTTGTGGAGGTTTCAGTCCGTATTCAGCTGGATCCAAGACTGAGTGGAACAGAGCAGAGAGCATCCAGGTCATGGCGGCAGAACAGCAACAAAATGGTGACAGAGGCAGCCAACCAAACAGGGCAGCAGAGCAACAGCTCTAGTCTGTCTGTCTATCTCTCTTTATATTACATTCAGGCTCTCCGCCTCAGCCTATCCACCTTAGACTACACCCATAATCCCAGAAGTACTCAGACCATAATCCCATCAGTATTAAAATACATAACCCCAGAGATCATGGATCAAATCTCAAACTCTAGATCAGTACCAAAACACATAATCCCAGTGACTCATGAGTCAAGTCTCAATCTATAGAAGCCCCCACCCAATGACTTCATGAGGCTTTGGGGGACAACTACACATAAAACATAACAGATGCTTAGTACTGCATGCCATGCCAGCCCTGCCACAGAACCACAGAGCTGGCCACCAAAACTGGGTGTGGGGGCACACACCTGTAATCTCAGTGCTGGGGAGGCTGAGACAGGAGGATCACTATAAGTCTGAACTGAGTAGCAAGATCCTGTACCAAATATATAAATTAAGAAAAAAAAAAATAAAAATCAGCATCACCTCCTACCTCTTTCACAAGTGTTGTTACACAACTCAAGTTGACAATCTGTGTGTTGTTAACTGAACACAGCACACCTTTCACAGATAGAGTGAAGTCTTGCTTGGTGTGCAGGTTGTACTGCCATATTTCAGGATGACTGAAACATAACACATGAAACTATGATCAGTTTCCACATCATAAATTGTGCCACTAAAAATATATATACTCTTCGCTAGGACTCCCAAAATCGAAGTATCAAAGCGCAGAACTCACTTGGCTCTAATAGTACCTGGGTACCTATGCAATACATCCTAATTCGTATTTTAGCTTGGCAGTGTGTGCCAAATTGACTGTCTCGCTCTTTAATATGCATCTGTCTTCTTTAAGACTATCTTGTCGTTTAAAATTATCTTACTGCCCTTTTACATCCACAGTAACTTTTACACTTACCACAAAATTTCAGCTTGCTCAGAGAAAAACTGCTGAGAATTATTATTTTTTATTTATGGACTGAGGTTTATTTTAAAGTTTAATGTGGTCACCAAAGGTTAATGGGTCCCAGGCTTATAAATTAGACTACCTAAAAACTCAGCATCTGTAGAATGGCTCGGAGTTAAGGCTTAGTATAGCCAAAAGGGGAATGCATAGGTAGATGGACAACATGTACATATAGAGAGGATATTATGGAAATGAAGGTATTTCAGATAAAGATATTCAGACCATAATGTGTACAATATCCAGTCATTTAAGAGTACCATTCTTAAAAGAAGAACTGTCCCATTTATAAAAATATAGATGCCTGGGGCTGGAGAGATAGCTCTGTGGCATAAGTGCCTGCCTGGCAAGTGCAAGGTCCTGAGTTCAATCCCCAGTTCCACAAATGAATGAATGAATGAATAACAAAAAAGACATAAATATGCAGTAACTTCATCATAGCCATTATATCTAATGTTTATAATCTATACAGTTTGCCCCCCCCCCAAAAAAAAAAGCTATACACACTTCAGGAAAAGAAAAGCTTGCATAAATATTTTAAATTTATTGAGATATCATGAGATTCCTTTTGCCTCCTGTTACGGTTTGTGTCTAGTTGTCCCCGCAAAGCCTCCTACAGTCATGAGGTGGGAACTTCTAGAGTTGGGGATTAACTCATGACCCCCTGGGATTATGGGTGATCCACTGAGCTTATAGGGTTTAGTACTGCTGGGATAATGGGTGTTAGTGCTGCGCCCCACCTGGGTCACAGAGCCTGAATGCAATGTAAGAGACAGAGAGACAGACTCTCTCTGTGCTGCCATTGTTGCTGTTCCATTGCCATGAACTGCTGCTCTCTGCCCTGTGACACGCTTCCTTGGAGCCATCCGGGTATGGACTGACACCTACAGTAACTGTGAGCTAAACAACGTCCGTCCCTTTCTTCATTCTGGGTGTTGGGTGTTTGTCCCAGCAACAAGAGAAAAGTAACTGAAATACCTCTGCAAATATAGGAGATGCTCAGAGCAGCGGCCATTGGCGTCAGACATTTATTAGACAGCGAACTGCTGCCCGGGTAACCCTGGTCCCTAAGATTACTGCTCACATAGTCTCCATCTCTTCTCTAAGGGCAGACAGTGTAGCAGGGTTTTCCACCTAAGAAGGCAGCACCATCTGTCATAAAAACATCCTACTACTATTCTTCCCCTGAAGTGTATATATATTTTTGGGCCAACTCTATACAAATTCCTGCTTCATAACCATAAAGGAACATATGCACCAAGCATGTCAACCATGTGAGCAGAACACTCAGTAAGGGAAATTAAACCTTGAGAGAGTAGAACCGCTAGACCCGGATGGTAGGACGTCGTGCTTTGCCGTGCGTTGTTGGGTGGGGAGAGGGCCTTGCATGCGCTTGCGCTCTGCCGCGGAGCCCCTCATTTCTGAGGCCACACGTGTTTATCTAAAATGACAAAAGGACCTTACTGTTGTTTTCTATTATAGCAGTGATGTAACTTTGTTATAGAAAATTTGGGAGGGTCAACCAAATAGCTCAGTGGACTAAAGCGCCTGCTTAGGCAGAGTGCAGCGACTGAGGTTCGATCCCCAGTGTGCTGTGGCAACCCAGCCCCTGGGGCATGCTGACTGAGACGGTGACCGAGACTGGGCATGGTGGCACACACCTGTAATTCCAGTGCTTGAGAGGTTGAAAACAGGAGGATCACTGTGACTCCAACTTGTGTATGACACCCTGTAGACCCTGTACTGGATACATTTTTTTAAAAAATTGGGGAAAATAAACAAAAAACACTGAAAGAGTAAATTACCTCTGTTTCCCTTGCACATAACAAGAACATAGTGATCCACAAAGCCTGATCCACAAGTCCAAAGCCCAGAAAGACTTAGAAACATCTGGAAGATTTTCCCAAGTTTGTAGCAAGCACATCTGGTAGCAAAATCTAATCTCAGCTCACACAAAAATAGTCTATTTTCTCACTCTATCATGATACCACATTTTTCTGCAGAAATATTTGTGTAATTATTAGAAAGCGCCGTTGCAGGAACCCTGGAACCGCTCCTTAATCTGCATAACGTGGGCTGCGCTGCCTCTAGGAAAATGTCTATAACTCTGGAATTCTGAAACATGCCTGACCTAAGTTTCTAGACCAAGTAGTTACCCATTCACGGTGAAATAGCAGAACTCCATGTGTCAATTTTCTCATGCCTTACAGGAAATGTTTCCATAACTGTTTAAAAATTCTGACTCAGCCGGGTGTGGTGGCACACGCCCGTAATCCTAGCACTCGGGAGGCTGATGCAGGAGGATTGGTGCGAGTTCGAGACCAGCCTGGGCTACGAAAGTGAGCTCAAGGCCAGCCTGACCTGCATAGCGAGATCCTGTGTCAAAAAGACAATAAATAAATAAATAAATAAATAAATAAATAAATAAATAAATAAATAAATAAAAATTCTGGCCCTATGCCATTTACCGTTTTGAGGATTTTGCTTTGGCATATTTCACAATGGGTTTCTAAAAAGTAATTTTTCATAGTTACAAGATGTTTGGTATCATAGATTCCTATGCAATTTATTAATACTGACTTGGTGGTGTGTTTGATAATACAACAAAATCATACAAGTTGGTGGTTAATCGTGTGCCTTGACCTATAAATGGATTAGCATTTTAAATGCTACCCTGTATAATTAGCATTAGCCTACAAACCCAAGGAGAGAAGGAGCTTTTTCATGCTTAACTCATAAAATGGTAGCAAACTGAAGTTTACCAGTGAGTCGAATTTCTTCTTTAACAAATCAACTAGCTAAAGTGGACATATGGTGAAACGTATTCCACTTTTCCACTAGTTCTGTGGAGCTTTTGTGTCACCATCTATTTCCCTGGTGGCATTCTGCCAGTCTGAAGTCTGTGTTTCTGTGCTGCAGCCGTAAATTTGTATTTCTGAGGGAGGTACGATCAGAAAGCTCCAGGAATCAGCAAACAGATTCTGTGGAATGGCACCTAGGCCCATCACCCTTATTCTTCAGAAAAAAAATATATATTTATGCATAGCATAATTCATGTCTGTTAGTTTTATAAAATATATATTTATGTCATAGCATCAGTAATGGATTCAATAAGTGCTTTGGTCGCTAGAGCGGATTTCATGGTGAGACCTATCTCTTCCAGGGTCTCCAAGGAATTCCAGGCATTCCGGGTGCCTCCGGCCCAACCGGGCCCCCCGTAAGTATGCTTTAAACTTCTGCGCATAGCTCATACCCGCTGGATGATTGGAGGAGTATTAAGATTCCTTCCTTGTCTTTATTCTCTGTGTTTCTGGATAGATTGCCCAGCTGTTTCCCAGGAAAAATAGAACATCCAAGATCTTGGGCTTTTTTGTTTGTTTGTTTGTTTGTTTGTTTTTGGGGGGGTGGTTGTACCAAGGATCAAACTCAGAAACCTGTGCTTGCCACGCAGGCACTTATGCCGCTGAGCTATATCTCTGGCCTGATCTTATATAATTTTATTCCTCTCTATGAGTTTAAAAGTGCTCTATTTTGGTTGACAGTTATACCTCCCTGCAAATATACCGTCATGGCTGTTACGTCTGACTGTTGGCTTTTCCTAGAACACTGTAGAATCGTTTTTCTTTCCCTACCTACAAAGCCCTTTCTCTTGGAGTTCAGTTCTAGGATACCAATAAAAGACATTAATTTAAGACCCTTAACCTTAATTTCAAATACATAACTTCTTAGTAAAAGTTTATCCCAAATAATGTATTTTTACTTGCTAAATCTAGCCACCCTGCTTATGATTCAGTCTTTCTCAGAGTTCCTTCACAAAGAGAATTTTTATAAAACAAATAAGATGATAATCATAGTCCTTCATGTTTTGAATGAAGAATTTTCCATAATTAAATTCTTATCATGTATGCTTTTACCCTAGTATATAAAACAAATCTGGTTTTAAGTTGTACAATAAAATTAAGTTATAAATGGTTACGAATGGAGCCACGAAAGTTATAAATAACTTTATTCGTAAAGAAAAAATAAAATTAAGTTTTATTTTTTTACTCATAAAATACAGATCACATAACTCAGCGTGAACATTGTTAATCCTGCCATGTTTTGAAGTATTTAAAATGTTGATCGCAACCAAAATTATAGTTCACTTACGAAGGCATAATGTTATGTAAATTGCCACTTAAACAGCAAGGGTAGATGCTTAAATGTGTCAAAGGTTCCAATTAAGGTCATTAAATGTGGTTAGCCAAGGTGAAAAAAGCAACCACAAATACAAATTTCATCCTTCAGAGGGCTTATCAGCAGGGTACAGCTGCTCTGTCGGCCTGAAGCAGGACAAGCTTGTGGGACTGACTTAATGAGGGTCACATGACCTCCAAATACGTCAGCGTTCACAACCAACTTCCAACACCTTTTGGCTATTCAGTTGTTATTTCTGCAACAAACTTAGTTTTCTGTCTTACAGGGATTAGTAGGAAGAACGGGACATCCGGGTCCTACAGGAGCAAAGGGTGACAAGGTACAGAGAAAAAAAAAAATCTCAGTGACCATCTGAGTTGGGGCCCTGGTTGGGGGACAATGGCAGCATCCACTGAGAGGGCCACAGATCCAAACAAAATCTGAAGGTAGCAATGGCGTGAGAGCCACTATTCTTGCAGTGAACTCGGAAGGATGTTGCCAGTTGCTCTGTCCAGTGGCTCCCACAGGAAAGGGCCGTGAGGACATCGGTGCTGTACAGCCAGTGTCCACGCTGCATTCAGAGACCTAGACAGCGGCAACCATCCGTGGGTGTGCAGGTGGCTTGGCTTGGGGCAACCTGACTTGTATAACAGTGGGATAGACTGGTTGACGCCCGAAGAACCTCTGGTTCTCATAGTTCCAGAACACGGAAGGTCCACACTTGAGGCACTGGCAACTCTGGTGCCTGACAGAGTCACTTTCTTAATCATAGATGGCACCTGTTAGCTGGATCTTTACATCGTACTTCAAGGGCAGCTGAGCTGCCTTGGGCTCCTTTTTTAAAGGCACTGCTACCAATGAGGAAAGCGCCACCATTAGGATGTAAGCCCCTCCCCACGGCTGTGTACCCTAATGCATCGCCCTGTAGATTGAGATCAGCACCAACAGAGATAGATTGGGAGACAGGGGAGCAAACATATGGACCTTAGCAGGTACTGAGGCTCCAGGCGTCTTGTTGGCCTTCTAGAGAGGGACTCCCGTCACCGTGGGGCTTGCTGAGACAGTCCGAAAATTCTGTCCCTAAAAGGCCATGGGGGAAATTCAACAAGGACCTTGTTTCCCGGGGAGACCAATGATTGGAAAAACGTCTCACCGTGGTGAGATGAGAGGACTGGCAAGAGGGCATTAGCAGACTGGAAGACTTCACAGATAAACCAACTTCCCATCTAAGGCGGCAGAGTCAGAAAAGGAATACAATAGTCCTGCCTCCTCCGATGGGAGAGGAATCAACAGCCAAAAAGAGCCACCTTTAGTGTCCCCCACGCATTTGTCCGCCTCTGAGTTCCCTGTCCAAGAGTGGAATACAAGAGCACAGAGGAGCAAAAGAATCGCAACAAAACTGGAAGAAAACAACACTCTTATTCTAGATAGTCTCAGCATGTGCTTCTGGTAGCTTTCCGAGAGCACATCCAACCTCATGAAAGCTCTCTTCTTGGTTTCCTGTGGAAGTCACTCGTGACAGACTTGCCTTTGAAGTTCGTGGAAATTCTAGCTGAGGTGACCCTAGGAGAGGAATGAGAATGAGACAGTGGCCTTCCATTGTGCCAGAGAGGCGGAGAAGTCTTTTCCGTGGGTGCATACTCTCCCTTGTCTCTGGGCTTGTGGGAGCTATGGCGTAGTTCTCTGAAGGACACTGTCCGCAGTCAGAATACGACATGTCACCTGGCGATATCTCCATCAAAGCAGCTAGGGCACAGATACAAGGTATCTGTTCTTTGTCACCATTCTGAGGTGACCACTGCAAGAAAAACTTTATAGTTCTTGGTAAGCATACAGATGTCATGTTGTTCTGACTTCTGCTACGGGAAAATGGGTGTCCCCTCAAATAAAATCCTTGATGGAATTCTGGAAAGGGGTTCAAATTCCTCAAAATTCTTGGGCATTGTATTTTATTCTACCTGGATTCTCTTTCGATTACATATTTCTTGCCATTGCCCCTGAAATAGGGGACCTTGTACAGTCTCCTAGTTACAGGACCAATTGAAAAGCAAAGGGCTACAGAAACTGCTTAGTATACACCAAATATACACAGTACTCTGTTTCATAGAACTGAAAGTGAAATATACTTCCAAGTTTGAATTTCAACTTGTTTTTTTCCCTCCAAATTCCCCAAATTCCAGGGCTTCTAGAAGTAAATTAAATTTGCTTCAGTTGTGTAGACCATTTCCTTTAAGCAGGTTTACATCCTGGTCACTTTTCAGTAGACATGGTTGACTTCCTCCTAAAGCTTCATATTAATGTAAGAAGTGGAAATTTTCTGTTTTGTTCAGATCATACAGACAGGGCCTCTGAGTCCCAAATATGAAGGTGGTGGCAAGGATAGACATGAGGGGAAATCTAGAAGTGGCAACCCCAAAGCAACCACCTGTCACAGGAATTTTGCTGTCCTTAACGTACACACAAAGCCCAAAGTGTGGCCAGCTGACCTATCTAGCTATGTTTAAAATCAACTTCATTCCCTGGCCTTCACGTGGGGAGAATCTGGGCACTGCACAGAATGGCGTTCGCCAGCCCCTGCCACATGGTGTTCTCGTGTCGTCCTGGGTCCCAGAGGAAGCTAAGCATAAGACTAGACATAGCCGACAGACCGACAGGTGGCGTGCTGTCACAAGGTGGCCCTCAGCAATCTGGTCTGGAACCCCAGGGTGGAAATGTGTAAAGCAATTTGATTGTGACCTGTGTATCACTTGCAGGGAAGCGAAGGACCCCCCGGGAAACCTGGACCCCCAGGACCGCCTGTGAGTTGTGTCAGGTTTAAAACTTAACATTTGTGTTCATGCAGATACCATACGATCTGTCTAGCTGCGCCAACTCGGAGTTCAGGGCGTTCCTGTAAATGACAGCTGGCGCAGCCCTGAGACACCAGGCCTGCCATACCTTTGGTTCCCCTGTCAGGGGCAGTGTGTGGAATTGTACGCGCTGAACAGGGACCTGGTGTGGGCCCTGACTGCCCGTTCCTGCCTGAGGATGTGGGAGAAGCATTTCACGTCAAAGTACAAAGAGGCCTAAAACGAGATCCCTTTCCATAGTATTCTCTGTGTTCGCTCGCAACCAAGATGTCTGAGGTACAAGAAGTGCTGCTGAAGCGCACAAGAGCCTTTGATAGACTGGTGATGGAGGCAGAGGGGTGCCGCCTCTGGGAGGCGGCGGAGCAGAATCGGCCTCTCTCTGAGGCAAGGCTGCCCTCTTGTGGCACTGCATGCGCACTGCAGCAACAGAGCCCAGGTTCCGGCCTAAGGACCTTCACCACCCTCACAGGGCAGAATCTGACCTGCTGAGAACAAGCACGTGCGTGTACTTGCACACATTTCTTTACCGTGGCTTCACACCTTGCACGCCTATTAGCACTCTGTTTTCATCAACTTGTTCATCTTTGTTACCTCCTCCCTTGCCAAGGAAGCCCAAAGATAACCAAAGTATGTGGAGTTCAAATTCTAAAATATACTCCCTCCGCAGTGGAAAATCACTAAAATTTTCACATACGAATTTTCCCAAATGCTAAAAAATAAGATGTTTTTTTTAAAACTGCAAAATAAGTCCTTTGAGAGTGTTGATTATTCGGTTACTTTCTATTCCCAGATGTTTCTGAAGGCAGTTCTTTTTCCCCATTGTCCTAAAGAATGTTTTGATAAAAGACCTGCTTAGGCAGACAGCAGGAGCTAAAGGTTCATCCCTGCCCTGCACTGCCCTACCCTACCCCACCCCTGGGCCACGGCTTAGATGGGGACCGACGCTGGGCGTGGTGGCACATACCCCTAATCGCAGCACTCGGGAGACTGAAAACAGGAAGAGCACTATGAGTCTGATCTGTGTAGTAAGACCCTGTACACCCTGTACTAAACACATTTTCAAAAAAATGTTTTGATAGAAACAGCCACATGGGATGTGAGGAATGGATATCATCCAATTATCTTAATTTTCCTTTTGCTATGAAAAGACTAGAAAAATTACTCTGCAGTAGTTAAACTGTTCCCTGCTCACATGGTCGCCGTAGTACCTCACTGGACTCTTCAGGCCAGCAGGCTGTACCGTGAATAAGGTGACAATTCACAGACTGGATTTTATTGGCCAACAATATTTTTCCCCCAGTGTGTTAGTGTCTCATCTTCCAGACCCAAACATACCTCAAAACCCAGCTAAAAGTGACAGTGGGACCACGTGTGTGACTCAAATCTCAAAACAGGAGTACTGCGTGTTTGGCACATACTATTAAACTCCCTTTCTAAATTAGCACTGCACTCCTTTATCATTTTACTGAGTGACATCATTCCCACATTTTTTGGTTTTAAAAAGTAATGCTACCTCTGGTTTCCTTCCTAAGGGTGTATCACTCAATGAAGCGAACGGCATGAGCAGTTTGTATAAAATCCAGGTACTGACATTTGTCATTATTTAAAATAATCACCTGGGTAGAGGTTGCTGTAAGTTCCCTTTCATTGTTCTTCTTTCTTTTCTTTCCTAAGGGAGGCATGAACGTTCCCAGCTACCCAGGACCACCCGGTCCTCCCGTGAGTATAACCATTAATCATCACAGCTTAACCAAACCATCGTAAAGGATAAAAACTCCTAAATTCATTGAAAAATGCACATTATAGATATAGCCAAATTTTGCAGCAGGAGGAAATAGGTGAAACCAGTTGTAACAAGCTAAAATAAAGTATGCTACCAGAATATGAAAACTGTCATCTAGCATAGTGACATTATTTTTCTTATAAAATTGAAGGCCTAAACCAATGTCCAGACAGTCATTTTCATTATGAAAGTCTCATCGAGTTTTGGATTCTGAGTCTTACTTTTCAAATCCAAGCTGTATCGAAGGCAAGATTTGCAAAGTCTTACACGTCTTAAAGCAAATGGTTAGAAGTGCTCTGTGTTCCATCATTTAGCTTCAGACATTATTTTTAAAAGGACTTCATGCTTTTCTTCTAGGGCCCTAAAGGAGATCCTGGCCCAGTGGTATGTATGTGTTGCTTCACTTAGCATACAGGGCCTTGTTTACATCTAGGGAGAGGGCTTCCGAGCCGGGCGTGATGGCATACGGCTCTGATCCTAGCACTCAGGAGGCCGAGGCAGCAGGGTTGGTGCGAGTCTGAGATCAGCCTGGGTTACAAAGTGAGCCCAAGGCTGGCCTGAACTGCACAGCGAGACCCTGTCTCAGATAGACAAAAAGTAAATACAGCTAGAGAAGGCAAAGATGGCCCGCCTTTCCATCGGCTCACATCAGAGGCAATAAGAAACAACTACAGAAACGCCAGCCGTGCGTCACTCCTGAGACGCATTGGTCCGATGCTGTCACCACCCTTGGTCTTGTGTCTTTCCCTCGGTGTGTTTTGGGAATTTTCCTGGGAGACACACAGGAAGCCTCAGATAAGTGGGCTGCTTTCTTCTCAAAGCACTCTTTCAGTGATTGGTGGGATTTTAAGTAGATTGGGGAAGAGAATAACTGCGGGAAAGAAATTCCGTCACACGTCAGACCCCTCTCCCCGGCAGAAGGGGGAGGGACTGTGTGCCTGCTTTGGACCTGAGGTAGCTGTTCTGCAGGCCTGCATGCTGTTATCAATGCACTTGCTAGGTGGAAAGTCGCAGGACGTTCCTGCCCAGCAAGGAAGACCATGTCCTCCAGCAGCCCAGGGGCTGGTAACGGCTCTCAGCGTTTTCTCAACCATAGGCCCTCACTGCAGAAACACTGCCGATTTCAGCTAGGTTCCCTTTCACCCTCGGCACGGCCTCTTGTCCTGTCCTTGTCGAGCCAACGTGCCATCTGGCATGTTGCACTCATACGTCCTTTGGACCTCTGGGGACAGACTTGAAAGTCTAGTGTGCCTAGAGCCAAGACCTCCAGCCCAGTAGCCACTGCTGCGTGGAAAATGGCCTCACAAGCTGACAAAACTCCTAATTTTAAGACTTCCAGAGAACAGCCACAGAAAATCACTTCTGCATTTAGTTTTAAGGGAAATGCCGTAAGAGACAAATATTGTATTTGACAATCGAGGTTAAAAATCATTATGTTCCACATGCTGCACCAGCCCTGCCCCTGGCGCACGCTAAGCCAGCAACCGAGTCCAAATGTGGTGGCCCACACCTGTAATCCCAGCTCTAGGGCGGCAAAAAACAGGAGGATCACTGCAAGTCCAAACTGTATAGTAAGACCCTGTGCCAAAAGCATACAATAAAATAAAGAGTCAATATTTTTCCTGTGAAAGAATTATTTAAGCTAAGAAGTTAAGATCCCAGCTGAACTCCACAGATGAACTGTAGTTTCATTTTTCGAGTCATAATATCCTCTCTTTGGGGGCTGTGAATATAGCAACATAGCATCTCTCTGGCAAGCACAAGGTCCTGAGTTCAACTAGTCTTACGAGAAGCACCCTCTCTTTGTAACTCTTAACTGTTAACAGGTGATGTTATTGTTTTCATTTTCCCATGGTCTGGACACACAGGAGGGCCCCCGACCTCAGGTAGGCACACCTAGCTTCCTTATTGGATCTGTCAAGTTCGTTCACTGATATTTGCAGAGTAAAGAGAGGATGCTTTCTAAATACTGAAGGGAAGATTGAACTGTGATTAGCTTGCTCCAGAAAGTGACTGGTGACGAAAGTGACATACTTGAGTAAGATTTGAAAAACTCCAGCTTCTCAGTTCTGAAATGAACCAAAGCATCATGAGTCTGAACCCATCAAAGTGTTGCCCTGTTTCTAGAAACCAAACACAGAAACATGGAATCAGGAAATTTAATTTTGTGTCCACGTTCAGGCTTGTCCTAGAACAAGACACTGAAGTCACTGTATCAGGTCTCCTAAGAGTGTGACTACGTAATGCTTACACTGGCCTCTACCATTGGTCTGCTAGAAAAAAATGGAGAAATAGTAGCCCAGGCCACAGACATTAGCCAGATGTAGGAGAATCACAGGACCAGAGCAGAAGACATAAAGACCTTCCTGAAGATGACAGGTGAAGGGGACCGTCCAAGTCGCTTGGTGACCTTCTGTTCAGTAAACCTTTACAGAGGAAAACTACCCTTCGTTGAAAGCATCCTCTTCTGAAGCCATCATTTCCTTTGGAATTCAAGGATATTTCTTTGATGACTCAATGAGTAGCCACTTTCCAATACAGAACGACTGGCTGGGCACCTTCTGTGTGGCTGAGGACCACTGAGAAGGTGCACAGAGACTGCAGGGTGACAGCCCAGGACCCTCACGGGGCCTTCTGCAGAATAAAATCTGAACGACTTTTCAAATCTTTGTTTTTCAATTGACAGGTTATGTTTTCAGGGCTCTGAAAAGATTTCCAAAGCACAGATAATTCTAAGGCGTGTGCTTATCCATGAAGGCTTCTTCTGTAATAAGGAAAATGTCATAAACAATGAAACAACCTCAGCAATATTTTTGAAGGTTACAGTTCTATGCAGAGACTTCATTTACAGAGAATAAAATGTGGCAGCTGTCATTTCTATGTGATAACTTTAAAAGCACCCAGGATGAATATTGGGAATGAATACTAATTCATCAACAAGCAACTCCCCACTTGACCTCTTCCTTATTAATTTTTATTTACTTTTTAGATTTTTAAAACTTTTTTTTTTTTTTTACCTCTTGCTGGATTGAAAAGCCCTAATGCTTCCTTGTTCAAAGTTGGCAGCTTCCTCTCCAGAAGGGTTTCCAAATGTGTTCTTTGAAGACCTTTGAAGACTTCCTTAGCTGGGAGTCATGTGCTGAATAGGGAAAAGTTCCTTTTTTCCTCATGGAAAATGCTAATCCATCCCTTCTGAACGAACTAGTAGTTCAGTGACTTTTGAAGTCCCTGCTAAGCCTGCTCCTGAGGTCACTCCATGCTGTCTTGGTTACTTTTCTCTGGATGCTGTGCCAAAATACCTAACACCCAAAATGAAGGAAGGAAAGGTTTACTTAGCTCACAGTTAGTGGAGGTTTCAGTCTACACTCTGCTGGCTCTAAGGCAGAGTGGCACAGGGCAGAGGGCGACCGTTCGGGGAGGCGGGACACAGCAAGGGAAAATGGTGGGAGCAGTGGTAACAGTGGCAGCCGAGAGCAGTCTGTCTCCCTTAGGCTGTGTTCAGACTGTGCTCCCCAGGCTGGGCGTGGCACTCAGACCCCTAATCCCAACGCTGGATCATGAATTAATCGCCAAGTCTAGAAGCCTGTCCTATAACTACACGAGGCTCTGGGGGGACACACAGATACAAACCACAATACATGCCCACCTTAGGGGACACCGAGGATGATAAATCTGCCCTGATGGCCCCAGATTCACTCACCGTCCTACAGAGTCAAGACTTTAGTCCCGGGGATTGAACTCGGGACCTTGTGCTTGCACCTCAGTGGCCCCAAGGACCTACAAGCTGACAAACTTTTATTAAAGTCCAGCCCCTCATTCTAATTCTTACTGAAACTGGAGTTACTAAGGGGAACGATTCTGATTACATTTTTAATCAGAAAACAATCAAAAATACACCTCTTGAGACAGACTTGTTGGCAAACTGCTTTCATATTTCAATTGTAAGATTACATTGCTTGAAAAGAGCATACCAGTTATGTCATAAGTTACAAATCACGGCTGAGGAGAGGTAGGCAGTGTTGGAGGGAAAGGCAGACAATACCTTTGCTTGCTGATGCGTAGTCAACAGCCTGCTGATGAGTGACTTACATTTCTTAATGCTCGTCTTTCCCAGGGAGAGCCTGGTGCAATGGGCTTGCCGGGAATAGAAGGATTTCCAGGCCTCAAGGTGAGCACGGAAGGTGTAAATGTGTTTCTGTCTTCATCACAGGGATAAAATACGCAGCACCCACAGCCTTAGAAAGGGGAGGTCTACTTGGCTTCTAGTAGCGCCAAATGGCCACGGAAGTGTCTGTCCATGGTTGAGCTCACCCAAAGCAGAACAGCAGAGTGGAACATTGTGGTAGATAGAAGTTTCTCACTCAGTGGTGGCCAGGAGGCAGAGGGGATGAGAATACACCCTTCTAGATCGTGTCCCCAAGTCCTGCCGGATCCACTTCTGACTCAGCCCCACCCCTCCAGCCTCATTCAGCTACTGGACCTATCTCCGTTACTTTTTTTTTCTTGCTGGGACCAAATATCCAACACCCCAAATAAAAGCAGGAAAGGTTTATTTAGCTCACAGTTAGTGGAGATTTCAGTAAACACTCGGCTGGCTCCAAGGTACAGTGGCTTATGGAGGCAGAAAACAGCAAAGAGCAAAAGGAGGGGCAGCAGCTACAGCAGCTGGCAACCTTCTCCCCCCTCCTTATGTCTGTATGCAGATTATCCATCCCAGGGCAGGGGTAGCACTCTCACCCATAATCCCAGCACTGCATCATGAATTAGTCACAAATTCTGGAAATCAACTCCATGACTACATGAGGCTTTGGAGGGGACACCTAGACACAAACCATAACAGGACCCAGTTACAAACATAGCTCCACAGTACAATGCCCTAGGACCCAGTCACCTTTCAAAGCCCTGCTTCAGCATACATGAGACTTTGGAGGATGCTTTAGATTTAAACTATATCACTCAAGAATATTTTCTAATTTCCTGCTGTTGTGCTAGAAACTGTTTTAGAAAGGGACACAGAAGGGAACAAAATAGGTGAAGTTCTCTGATCATGTGAACTTAGATTTCGGCAAGGGGGTCCAAAAGCTAAAACAAATATAAAAACCAAATAATAAGCCGGGCGTGGTGGTGCACGCCTGTAATCCCAGCACTCGGGAGGCTGAGGCAGGAGGATCAGTGCAAGTTCGAGACCAGCCTGGGCTACGAAAGTGAGCTCAAGGCCAGCCTGAACTGCATAGCGAGACCCTGTCTCAAAAAGAAAAAATAATAATAATATTGTTGATAAATACTTTCTGTGGAATGAAAAAGAATAAGTTAAGCTGGTCTGAGAGTGTTTAAGAGATAGGGTTAGTTTTGTGATTTGAAGTAGGATGTTTGCAAAGGCAAGTTCTAAGCCAAGACTTGCATAAGGCGAGCAAGGTGTAGCCAAGCCCCCTCAAGTCTGAAGGAAGAATGTTCTAGGTCTAGTGTTATAGCTCAGTGGTAGAGCATTTACCTAGCATGCAGTATATGGGAGGCCCTTCAGTACTGAAAATAAGTTCCAGGAAGAGGGTATAACAGCTAGGAAGACCCTGAAATATGTCATTTCCTGCTAGATCCAAGGCAACCAAGGGAGGGGTAGGAAAGCTGGAAATGAGGAATAGCCTCACTCAGAAGAGGACGCTACTCAGCTGTAAAGCAGAGCGCTGTGCTAGTCTATAGGCCTTTGTCATAGGTTCTGAGGTAAGGTGAGCACAGAGACAGAGTCTGAAGCTAGGACTTGCCCAGTAATTTGTCTAGCAAGTGTGTGATCAGTAGCCTTACCTCAGTTCATGATACGTTAGACAACCAGTAAACAACTCTTCCACCACAAAGACAAAGTGAGAAGCAGTAATGAAGACGCTGTCGGGACTTGATTTTTCACTGTGTGACTCAGAGCCATTGGTGGTTTCTGAGTGGAGCGGCAGAAACTGCGGGAGAGGTGGTGGTAGGAACAGGGAAGCCAGCAGGATGTAGGGGCTGATGGGAGACATGGAAGAGCAAAGGAGTCTGGGAGTTTTCCCAGGTTTATGGGCTGAGCACCCTGGCAGGGTGGGCTGTGTGCTTATCATCTGAAATGAAGAAGGCTATAAAGAGAGTGTCTGAAGGCAGTGAAGGTGGCTGGGAGCTTTGGATGTAAGGCCAGATCTGGAGGTGTGTGTGAAAGGGTGCAGAGGTCATGAGCAGACACTCTGCCCTCACTGCACAAGGTGTGGAACAGGAGTCTCCGTGAAGCTGTAAAGTTGGCTGTTCTAAGCACACGGATGCTGCCTCATACCTAAGAGAAAGAATCAAAGCACTGAGAAATGACTGTAGATATGTTTTTAAAAAGAGAAGGGACAGTGATTGAATCTTAAAGTCCTCCCACGTTCAGAGATCCAGAAGAGAAGCAGATATGAGGAAGCGGTAAGGAGCCAACAATGACAGAAAAAACTAAGAAGTGATCGAGGGTGTGGGAAGAAAGCCTAAGAGTCCCAGGAGCCGAGAGAAAAGAGTCGGGGAAGAATCTTGTGTTGCATGCTGCAGGAAGATAGTGAACCGGTTATGGAGGCAAAGTATCGACCGCTGGATTTGGCAAGGTCACAGATGGCCTTGACCACAGAGGTCCTCACCGTCTCGCTGTACCAGCAACAGCCAACGCTGGGCTTGAGCAGACTGCCAGAGAGAAACAATGGGGTACAGAGGCTGACTGTGACATAAGCCAGGCGCAAAAGGTTTTGCTGCGAAGAAATGGGCCAGATGAAGTCGAAGCAAGTAAGGGCAGGTTTTATAAGATGGGTTTTGTAGACCACAGAAAGGCCGAGCTGAAGGAATGATCCGCTAGGAAGAGGGAGGATGGGGATGAGAGAGGACTCCTCCTGAAGTAGTGTCCGTAAACAGCTAAGAGGGAAGGGGACCCAGTGCATAGATGGAAGGTGCGGGTAAGGCTGGGGGAGCACGGCTGAGGAGCACAGAGGCTGATTATGTGGGAAGAGATACGCGCTGGAATCGACAGAAGTCCTTCTCTGCTTTAATCGTCTCTGTGGTGGAAGAAACAAAATCGCCATCGGAGAGGGAAGGAGGGAAGGAGGTTAGCGATTGAAGAAAAAGCACAATAAGAAGATAGGGAAATCGAAAAGGAAAGGAGGGAGAGAGGGAAAGAGAGAAGTAGAGGGAGAGAAAAGAGAGGGAGAGTGATGGGGAAATAGGGAGAGAAAGAAGGAGCGTGTCGAGGGTTTAGGAGCCAAGGAAACGTGACCAAACGGGGCTCCAGGGTTGCTGTCATGACCGGAAGTGAGACCCGCCCTCGGGGTGATGGGTGCTTCTCGGCCGGCCGCGTGTAGGCTTCTGGGTAAAGCAATTACCACCACAGAATTTAAACTAGGTGACCAAGAGAGGCCCTCTGGGCAGTGAAAGATAATGAGAATTCTGGACCACCAAGGGGGTAGAGGGCGCGAGGGTCCAGGCCCTGGCGGTGGGAAATGGCGATCCAAAATCGAGAAGAATCTATGAGGAGTGAGGCAGGCTCATCGGAGCAGAGGGGTTCAAGGACGCGACCTGAGCGCCGCAAGCGCCATCTTGGCAAGTTCTTTTCATATCACTCTTCAGCAAATACGCAAATGTTTCCAGCTAAGGCGAAGTTCTAGTAGTACCTTTGAGAGTCAAAATTCCACAGTTTAAAGGGGGGTAAAACTGATAAGAATTACGTTTGCATATCTTCTGCCCCGTTTTCTTTTTAACATCTTTAAATCACCCGTGATAACTGTACGTAAGCATTGCAGGGATATCATACGATGTTTTCATACTTGTATAGAGTATGATTAAATCAGGGCTGGGAGCCAACAATAATCATAGCTCCAGACCTTGGTCCTTTCTTTGAAGTGAAAATATTTATAAACTCACATTTTGAAGCATTTTGAAATGTGCAAGATCATCTCATTAACGTTATATTTATAGGATGATTAAATATAAAAATAAAGGGCAAAGACCGGTTAGATAAAACGTCAAGACAGGAGGCCAAGGTAATAGCTCCAGTATGTAAAACATAGCCAATGGTATTGTAGGTATCCTGCAGCACACTGGAACACCAGAACTTATTGCTCATTATACTTTTGAATCAAGCCTCTCCTCCTGCTATCCGCCTCCTTCCACTCCACAGTTTCTAGTAACTTCTACCTCCTAGATACGAGAGAAACTGGGCTATACTTTTCTATCAGTGTTTTGCTTCTTGAGAGTAGCTATGTTTTACATATTTGAGGTATTACTTTTGTCTCCCATGTTGGGGTTTTATCCAACCGGTCTTTGCCCTTTATTTTTATATTTAATCATCCTATAAACATAACTTTAATATAGTTAAATCTAAGACTATGTCTTTACAATTGCTTGTCTTGTTTTTATACACAAATGGTATGTGGCTGTATTTTCAACCAAGATCACATAGTTGCTAACACTTCTTTTTGCTCTTGTTTATTTCTTACATTAGCATATATGGAATTTGCCTGGAGTGCAAAGACAGAAGTTAAACACTTTGCCCTGTTTGTAAAATGACACAACCATTTCTTTCCTAAAATCCTATGATCAATGCCGGACAATCTCAGAGACTTAAACCTGGCTGCCTTGATACACTGCCTCACTTTATGCCAGAATTCCATCATCTCTATTATTATAACTTTTATATGTTAATATTGATATTGCTGATATCTACTTTTTCTTTATCTTCTTTCATCATCTCTAATTCATTATCTCAAGTGAACTTCAATATCTTTTGCTCAAACTGCAATATGTAAGAATTGCATTAAGTTTATGGATGAGTTTGGGTAGCGACATCTTTATGGCAGTGTCATCCTCTAGGAACACAGTGTATATCTCCACTCAATCAAGAATCCTTTTATGGAAGTTATGACATTTTTAAAATGTAGGTCCTGCCCAACAAAATTGCCATTTTATTAGCCCATGTATAACCCTCACTATTTTTAGCGTTGTCAGCTTTATCTAAAATACTACACTTCCTCTGGAGAAAAGGACTTCTCACTGTTCCACAGAAGAATTAACAGAATATTCTGATTGGCCAAATGAAGAGAACTAGACCCTTTCCTAGTAGATCTTTGCAAGATAATCACATCCAGTGAGGCAAATATTTGTGCAAAGCTTTTAGGAGGATACGCAAATATAATCCATCTTTCAAGTAAGAGTAGTTGGCTAATTTTGCCTGTATCAGTGGTTCTCAGCCTTTCTAATGCCGTGACCCTGAAATACAGTTCCGCATGTTGCGGTGACCCCAAACCAAAAAATAATTTTGGTGTGGCTACTTCAGAACTGTGATTTTGCTACAGTTATGATTCGGAATGGCTTTAGGCAACCCCTGTGTTTTGGTCGTTCGACCCCCACCGGGGTCGCAACCCACAGGTTGAGAACCGCTGGCCTATATATATATGGAATCCTACTAAAAATGGGTCACAGAGGACATGCATGCTGCTTTTTTGTGGGAGAAAATTTGCATGGGCCTCAGTTGGACACTCAGAGCCGCTAGCTTCATGACAGTAAGACTTATTGCTTGTATCAGATCCAGAGAAAAGCTTAATTAATCCAAGTAATCAACTGTATATTGGCTTTATAAGGTTTTACAGATATTCCAAGGAGCCATTTTTGTTTTAATTCCAATAGGGAGATCGAGGCCCAGCGGGTCCTCCAGGAACAGCTGGGATATCGGTGAGTTCAGATGATTGTATGTTCCTTTTGCAGGAGAGTGTTTTCTTTCACACAATAATCCTCTGGTCAGGGACCAGGAAGGCCTGGAGAACACATTACAACTGACATGGCATTAGGTTCCTGGATCCTACAGTTTAAAAAGAAAGCCACTGTCCCCCTCCTAATTCACTGTGGTGCAGGGAAGGATGCGGCTATCCTTGCCTACACACCAGGGGGCGGGCAGGTGGGCGGGCGCAGCTTGACCCCGCGTGCTCTTTCCTTCGTTGCCATATGACAGGGCCTCTCAGTCCTCAAAAGCCAGAGTCTTCAGCCCTGGGTGCTACAAGTGGCTTCTGTGACTGTGCGGCTGAGCCAGCCCTTAGCCGAGGGCCACTGGCGGAGCTTTACTGCCGCTGATGTCGCCTCCCTGATAAACTGGACTTCAGCCCCTCAATCACTTTTGTTGCTGTCTAGCGTCAGGTTTTAAGCTCAGCAAGGTCTTTTCAGATGAATAGGAAGGGCTTCGGGAAAAGTTGAAATCATTCTGCTGAGCCCTGGGGACCATTCTGATCTTTATCCATGATACTCTAATTCAAATTTTGTGGTCACCGGTTATGAAGAAGTGGCCCTTTCTCCTGTGGGCAGGCGCGCTGCAGGGCAGGTTCAGGATGACAGTAGAGGAAAGGCAGTGGAACCAGGAGCTCAAGGGACAGGAACACAAGAACCATAAGAAAGTACCCCACAATCACCACCCCTGACACCCGTGGACACCCAGCTTGTAAACTTGACTTTCATGGAAAGTGGCACCCTTACTTAACCTACCACAGTCAAGATAAATATTTCCGTGACTGTGAAAGTAATGTGAAACTGATCTTTGGCAAGAACTTTGAAGTTTTGTATGTTTTTTACACAAAAGCTACCTTTGAGAGTCAACAATTCACTTAGCTCCCCTCGCTGCCTCCCTACCACCGCACCGAGCACCGCGTGTGGGGCTGTTTCTAGAACCGTCTTCAGAGCCCCTTTGCCATCTCTTCCCGCTGGATTTGCATCCTGCTTTTTTTCCATGTGATGTAATGAAGCTGAATTTCCTGCTGTACTCACCAGGGTGTGACCATAAATTACCTTTTGCTGTGACCCTAAATTAAGTCTATCTTCAAAGAAAAATCACTATATAACCAAGAGTATTGCAAGTATATGAGTTCGTTCTCCAAAGGCAAGCCAAGTGAGGTGTTTTAAACACACACGAACCCCTCACACACGCACACACACACACATACACACACACACACACACCCATCTCCGACACGCAGGCATACACAACCCACCCTGGACACACGCGTATACACACATCTACCCCTGACAGGCGCACACACACACACACACACACACACACACACAGTACTGGGGATATCACCCATTGCCTTTGCAATCATCTAGCTAACTTGCTGACGTCCCACTCAGCCATCTCTGCACCTGCGGGACTCCCAGACTTCACTCAGCAAGGGAACAAAGTCTCTCCCTTCCGACATCCATCTCGCCCCACACCACATCTCCCTCCGCTCTGTTTCCCCCAACCCTGTCAGGTCCGAGGGGCTGGAGGTGGTTCCTCCCGGCAGCCTGGGCTGGCCTCCTCAACGCTCTCTTCCCTCAGCCCCTGCTGGGTCACCATGCCTCATTCGTCCCTGTGGTCCGTGCTCTCCCCTGTTTGGTGTCCCTTATGCCATGGTGTATTAAAAGGAACCAATCTTCTCCTCCTCTCTCTTTCAACCAATTGGGCTTTTTAAGTCAAAGGTGCTTCCTGAGCCATCTTACCATAACACAAACATCCTCTCGTGAAACTCAAAATCTGAGGAGACCTCTTTGTCCATCTGTGCCATTCTTCCCCAAACAGCAAAAAAGATGTACCAGGGGAAAAGGCAGGAAGGGGTTCCCAGCGATGTGGAAGCACTGGCTTAGCCCCTGCAAAACTTTCTACTATCTCTCCCCTCCCCCATCCATGCAAACATACAGAGCACTGTTCTCTGGTGGGGCCTGTGGGCCGTACAGTTGAGTGTGTACCCCAGACTCTGTCCATTAGGATGTCACTCCAGAGAGCCTTGTGGCAGGGGAGAGGAAGCATGTGACATCGTTCAGTAATTCAGCTTCTAACCTTCCTCTTTGGTTTGCTTTCCCAGGGAAAACCCGGGCCCCCAGGGCCTCCAGGAGTCCCAGGGGAGCCGGTGAGTTGCCAGTCACTGTCTTAACCCTGTGTCTGCGCTGTCCCTGTGCACAGTCTCAAAGCATCCCTCAGCCACTAAATCTTCCTGTGAACGTGTTCTTAGGGTGAAAGAGGACCTATTGGAGATATAGGCTTCCCTGGACCGGAAGGACCCCCAGGAAAACCAGTAAGTACTTCTGGCTGTTTGAAATCTGCTGCTGTGGGAAATATTTGTGACATTATCTCTTCTTCTGTCTCATCGGAAAATGTGACATTTGAATTCGACGTTTTGAAAAAGCACAGGTTCCACAAATAGATTTAGAAGGGTGGGTGTGGGTTCTCATTCTCTGTGTGCTATATGTGCCTTAAACAATGGTTAAAACGGTGAGGTTTTTAAATGTCAAAAAGAGACACTCATGATTTTTTACGAGCAATATTCTTAGTAAGATTATAAGATGCTCTTTCACACCCTAAAATATAAATGTTGTCGTCACTTTGTGTTCACTGAGACGCAGGGCCTGACGCCCACTGCCTCGCAGAGGACAGCCACCAGCTGTGGTCCGCTGGCCGTAGGTATAGGGGGCATGGCAGAAGGCACAGCGGGGGAGAGTGTCTCCTGTGGCAGTCAGGAAGTGGAGACGGAAGAGAGGAGTAGGGAGGGACAGCGGCCGTCCAGGCCACCCACAGTGACCCTCCCACCAGGCCACCTCCAGACGGCACACTCAGCCGCAGGACTCAGCAGGAGACAGACTGATCGATCATCACAACACCCCGCACTTGGTCACCTCCCAAAAGCCACTCTTCTTAGCACATAGGTTTGGGGATACCTTCCAGATCTAAACCGTGACAATGAGGATACGGGATTCGCAGGTGTAATATCTGTGTGTTAGGCCCAAGTCGAGGTGATGCTCTCACCAAATTCCCCACCTGGCCTTCATCTTACACTTTCCTAAGTCAGTGGTACCTACCCACTTGTGTCCTAAGTGCGCCCTTGGCTACTGATGGGTATTATTGGCCATACTGGTGTGACAGTCACCCACATTCAAGGCTGCAGGTTTTTATCTGGTCCCACTGTTGGCCAGGGCCGCATTAGACCCTGAAAGAGGGGAATAAAGGTGGATCCAAGTCCACCCCGAGGCTTCTCTCTTTCTGGTTTGTTTGCCATGGTTTGTGTGGAAAGGTCAGTGCTCTAGAGAGGAGGAAGGTAGAAGGCAGGCCGCCCAGAGCCTAGATCCACGTCTCTGAGGTCTCGGTCTGGGGCAGGACCCAGAGGGTTTCAGGAGTCACTTTAGTGGCCCAGGAGAGAGAGTCTCCAGTGGCTGCCCACAGGAAGTGCCCTGTAAATATTCATTCGGCCCCCTCCATCTCCCTCAGCACCACTTACAAAATCCACAGCCCACATGCATAGGAGCCGTTCAGTGAAGCCTTGCCCTGGGCCACCAGGAGTTACACAGCTATTTCCTGAGTACGTGTTCCATCAGGGCCCAGGCTTGTGGATAGTGGCAGCGCCCTGGGTCTTTTCTGTCACAAGCACACACGCAGATGTGTACATAGCCGCACACTTTCAGCCGGAATGTCTTGGTATGCTGGAGCCCTACAGTATAGCTTAAATACGATGGTCGGAGAAAGCCCACAATGCGAGCAGAAACCAGTGAGCTCTGAGAGACCGAGCCATGACCAAATCGGAGAGAACATTGTTTTAGGCCAAAGAAAAGGCTCGCAGAGGAGCAAGCCTGGTAAACGCCAGGAGGAGCAAAACGATGAAGTCGGGGATAGACATGGGACGGAGCTGGAACTTATCTGAAGCATGATGTAAGCTCACTGGAGGCTTCATGGCAGAAAAAAAGGAGACCACGGTTTAAGGCTCACTCGGGCCATGGCATGGAGGGTGGACCACAGAGCCAGGGCAGAAGCAGACAGGGCTTTTCCCAGGACTCCCTGGACCACGGTGGTGGAGTCAAGAGGAGGGCAGGAGCCAGCATGCATCCAGTGGCAAGCTGCGAGCCCTGCCAAGGGAACCAGAGCCCAGTATACTTAGACAAGCTTAGGGACCGTGGTTCGATCCCTGGCAGCAGATGTCATGCCAGTGCAGTCCCCAGGGCAGGGTGAGCCAGCCACAGAGAGAGAGAGACAGACAGAGACAGAGACAGCAATGGAGAGACAGAGAGACAGGGAGAGAGAGAGAGAAGAGACAGAGAGAGAGAGAACAGAGGCAGAGAGACAGGGAGAGAGAGAAGAGACAGAGAGAGAACAGAGACAGAGAGACAGAGAGCATGGAGACCCAGGAGGGTCCAAGCTCTGGTACCCTCCTCAGCAGCAGAACTCTATAAGCGGAAAGGGCAACTGTTCATCCTCCCCAGCTGCAAAGGGCAGGGATGGGGTGCAAATGCGTGATAGGATTGGAGAAGAGGCGAGACCTCTCTCTCTCTTTAGAGCACATAGACAACTGAGGGTGTCAGCTATGGGCCAGGAGGGAGGAGGAGATACCGAAGTTTGAAGGAGAAAATAAGGTATTTTTAGAGACAAGGAAAGAGAACCAAATCAAGGAGTCTAGCAGGATGGCCTCGTAATGCAAAGGGGCTGCTCGCAATCTGCCGGCACACGGGGTAGACCGCACACCAGCCAGCTGCGCAGACGCAGGCGTGGGGTAGGGCAAAGCTGCTTTCCCACGTGTAGGGCCCACAGATGACTGCAGACAATAGATGACTGTAAGGCTCTTTTCTTAAGGTGTTACCAAACACGCAGATTTTATTTTCATGCCGATCTTCCTTTTTTCAGGACGATTATTTCTTTTGCATCGTTCATCAGCTTTATCTTGGTCGCTTGTGTTCTTGGGTCTAAGCAATTCTTTGAGGCATTGCACTTCGGGGAATAAGTCCTTAGCTGAAGTATTCAAGATAAATCCAAGACGTTGCAGAGAGGTTGGAAGACTAAGCTTGGTTATCCCCTGTGACCGATTTCAGGGTAATTTACAGCGATGAAAACATGAGGCTGTCTGCAGTTCCAGCCTCAAAAATCCATTCCAGCACGATGGAGGGCTCTTGAGCGTTCCCAGGAGCGAGACTGAGCAGTTGCCTGCAGGCTAAGACACTGCGCTACCCACTTGGCTCTCTCCCTTCAAATGGCATCTCAGAAATGCATGTTGCTGGGCCTTGGGTATTGTACTGGACGAGACCCCAGCACTATTTCCTCAGAGGCCTCCCAGCCACTAGCTCTCCCAGTCAGAGCCTGGCTCTATTACCGCTTCAGAAATGCCTTCTCAAGTCAGTAAACTCTCCACGTTCTTCTACAAAGACACTACTTAATACTCTCACAGACCATGATTACAGAGGTCTGGCTTTCCTCTCATCTTTTCCAATTGAAAAATAGCAGTTGTACTCTGGCTAACAATTCATTTCGTAGTAGAATCAGGCTCTGGCCACGTTTTGCAATTGCCCCAGCAGCAGCCGGGACCATTTACGAAGGATGGCTTTGTGCAGAAAAATGTGTTCGAAGATAATAAAAATGGCGAGGCCCCAGCCCACGAATGGTCTGGGGTCTCTTTTTAGCCCCCAAAGCGCTTCTAATCAGAGACCAGGTGGAGAAAACAACTTCTGGTGTTTACTGACAGCAGGCTGTTTTCCACGTCATCTTACTCAGCCCCGGGCTGTATGTCTCTCACTAGGTCCCTTGCTTTGGAAGGAAATGATACAACTGAGTTTAAGCAGACGGCCCAAACCTGGTCAGTGGAAGTAGTGGCAGGAGGCAGGACTTGCACTCAGGGTTGTCTTCTTACCATGATTTTTTTTTTTTTTTTTCTGTTTCACCATACCAGCTCACCAAGATCTCAGGAGACATACAACTAAGACTCTGTCCTGGGAACATTGCCTCTTTGTTGTTTTTTTATCATATCTGTGGATAAAGAGTTAGAAATAACCGTTTTTTGTCTTTATAGGGTCTAAATGGAAAGGATGGCTTACCAGGTGCTCAGGTATGGAAAATACCGTCTAAAACAAAAATTCCAGTGCATTCCTGCGTCCAAATACTACCTAACATTTAGTTTGGTCAGACGAATAAAACCTCTCAGAGAATTGTTTTTTTGTTTGTTTGGTTTTTTTTCTTATCAACATCAAGAGGAAGGTGGATCATGCCCACACACTGTGTTCTGCATAACTACTGTGAGGACAGTGTGCAGTGTGTCAACTGTTAAAAAAAAAAAAAATTAATAATAAAAGAAACCAAAAGATTTTAAAAAATAAAAATAAAAGAAATTTAAAAAGAAATAAAACCTCTCAGCATGCAGTGATTTTTCTCATGTGGTTTTTTTTTTTTTTTTTTTTTCAGGGCCTTGCAGGGAAGCCAGGAGACAGAGGCCCCAAAGGAGAACGTGTATGTATATTTCTGTGGTCCTTGCTCTTCAGGTCTGTCACAAGCGTGCCACTATTTGGATCACCCAACTATGTACATAGACACTTCCAGATCTCCTCCCATGGAGAGACAAAGCTCTCTGCCAGGCATCTAGGATGAGCACTGGGAGACCTAGAAGCAGGCCATGGACCACCACTGGGCCTCTGCTCTCCTGCTTAGGAAGGTGTTCACCCTGCAGTCGCAAGCACCCATGCTTACTGAAACCATCGCCCAGGTTTTGCTCCGTTTTTACCTAAAGAACTGCTTCTCAACCTCAGTGCACCAATATGTAGGGGCAGGTACTGTCTTTGTGCTCTTGGCCTTCCGGTGTGTTACAGACGTCCAGCAGCTTCCGCTGTCTGCTGGATGTGGTAGTGCCGCCATCTTTCCACTGTTCTCAGGCATCACCTCAGGCCTCCAGGGGTGCAAGCCTGCTGACCTGAGGGTTGAGCACCACTGACCTGAAGGAATACTGAATAAGGAAGGCGGTGTGAGGGTGTGGAGAAATAAAGGAACTGACCAGGCAATGCAGCTGTTAATAATTCCTGGGCACTGGAATGCACAAGTGCTCACCTAGTATTGCAAGGTTGAGAGTTCGAACCCTGGTCCCACAAAACAATAAAAATAAAAATAAAAAATAATTCCCCCCAGGTGATACACTTGCTTTGAGATGTTTGAGTTGCTGACATTATATTTGGAATGTCCTAGCATTTTCTGTAGTGAACCTCAATACTTTCTAAAGAGACTGGTGTCTCACCACTGCAACAGGTCACTCAAGCATAAGTACTCCGTGTGATTCTATTCAGGGATACTGTTGCATGCAACTGTGGGTACACGTGCGTGTTTAAACTGATGTCTAGTTCACTGGCTTTTTCTTGTGACACAAGTAATCCATGATTACTACAGGAAATATTTAAAATGAAGTATCCGTTTGAAAAGAAAAATATTTGCTTTGTCTACCTACACCAGAGGTTCTCAACCTGTGGGTTGAGACCCTGGCAGGGGTCAAATGACCAAAACACAGGGGTCGCCTAAAGCCTTCGGTAAATGTTATTTATTTGGAGTTACAGTTTTGAAGTAGCCACCAAAATTAATTTTTGGTTTGGGGTCACCGCAATATGAGGAACTATATTGTGGGGTCACGGCATTAGAAAGGTTGAGAACCACTGTCCTACACAGAAATAAATGCTTTTGACACTTTGAATGTTTCCCTCTCACCCATTCTTATACAGGATACACACACACACACACACACACACACACACACACGTATCACTGCAAAGAACTGCATGACTTTCTAAAAATACAACCATGCTGCTCTGTAAATAACTTCATCTACCTATATATAATAACTTTCTACTGCATCAGCAAGTTTACATCTTTCTTTTAATGGCCATGTGTTATTTTACATTTTGGATATGCCTTACCAACCAGTCTCTCTTTTCCCACCTATTCTGTTTCTATAATAATAAGTATCACTGGGATGGTGGAATAGCTCAGCAGACTAAGCACTTGCTCAGGCAAGCGCAAGGACTAGGGTTCAATCCCTGGCACCACATGCCAAGTCAGGAGCATGCTGAATGGGCCACCAAGTCCAGGCATCGTGGCACATGCCTGTAATGTCAGCACTGGGAGGCTGAAACAGGAGGATCTCTATGAATCTGAGCTGCACAGTGATACCCTGTACTAAGTACATTAAAAAATAATAATAGCAAATATCACACTACTGAACGTCTTTGAACCTAACACATAAGATTGTTAGGAGTTACATTTATTTTGCATATTTATTTTGCATTGATTAAAGTGGACTAGTATATTTAGTTATGTCTAAAATTTCTCCCAATGTGACCTGGCTTGGTTTGGCTATGTACAGACATTTTTTTAAAAAAATCAAGACAACTACAGTTTGACCAGTGACAAAATAATTACAAATACAGTAATATAGCAAAACACAAGGCACTCTGCCATCATACTTGGTGCGCCCATCACCTCCTGGTGCTGAGACTGAATACTTGAAACTGTATAACTGAGACCCCTGGTGTCATCTGCTTCTCTTCCTCTTGGCCAAACCCCCCTGTAGCAGACATACCACACGATGAAGACAGGGTCACAGAGTCTTCTTTGTCACCTTCAGGCACTTTGCCTGGTCGCCTTTCTACCTCTGACATTTTATTCACCAATTCTTTGTATGGTTCCTTTGTGCTTGGGCTGTCTAAGTGCCAACCCTCCGCTTCAGCCCTGAACCTCTCAGGGGCTCCCCTCCCCTTCCTGACTGGGTGTGTATCCACACATAGGCGTGCGAATGCTAGGTACGGGGGACAAATCCAGACCATCTAATAAAGATCGTACAATCCAGGGCAACTCAGGTAGAAGGAAAAAGGTACATGGCTTAGGGAAGAGACTTTAAGTGTCATTAAGTTTTTCTATAAGGAAAACCCCAGTAGCTAGGTCATTTTAGCAATTTTGCTTTATTTTTGCCCACAAGACCCATACCTGTAGCGAGGGCTGACTTGACCTACGAAAGTGCCACCCTTCAAAAGAGCAGCGAAGCATGACTCTGAGTCAGAATCCGTGATCTAGAGTGCTGATGGCGAACCTTCTAGAAATGAAGCCCAGAACCTGCCTGTTTATCACCAAGTGCCAATGCAGCAACTGACCCTGAATACTGAGGTTTTAGCTTAGGAAAAAATAGCTGTCTTCCAGTGGTCAGCTGCTGGGGCCACTTGATTCGTGGGCCAACGGAGAGGGCTCTGTGTGCCCACTGTGAGACTTGTGTACCATGGTTTCACCACCACTGGTAAAGAGAGTGTTCTACCAAGCAAATTCATTTGAGAATCCCTATGATAGGAGAGTCGCTTTGTACGTACTGCCATATTAATTAATAGCTGCACTTTATAAAAGACAAGACTGGAGCCCAAAGAGTTTAATCTAAGGTCCCACAGCAAATAAGTGGCAGTATCAGTCTAGAACCTTTGCTCTAAACTGCAACATATGCTTTTCTGGAAAAGATTACCCCTTATCTTTTTTTTCCCTATACCAGGGCGATCAGGGAATTCCAGGAGACAGAGGTCCACAAGGTGAAAGAGGAAAACCAGGCTTTATGGGCACGAAAGGAGCCGTAGGTCCTGTGGGGCCACCAGGAAGCAAGGGCTCCACGGGATCCCCCGGCCACCAAGGCCCCCCGGGTCCCCCAGGTCTCCCTGGTGCTCAGGTAAGTGGTGCTTAGACCTTACCTTCTACCTGCCTAGTGCTGCTCACACGCTCCTTTTGCAATGAAATGAGCGTAATGACTTTAAAATGCCTAAGTACCTCTGCTTAATCCGGTCCCCGCTGTTAGTTGAAAGTGTGTGCCACACCCTCGCTAAGCACGTAACGTACGTGACATCATTTGGTCTCCACTACCAATGTGGGAAGACAAGTGTCATTGCAGGCCCACTGCCATAAATGCAAAAGCTCAGGGGTAACTTACCCAAGATCAGAGAGGCATTCGACGGAACAAAGCGAGCTCACAAACAGTGCTTTTAAAACACTCCCTCTAATGCCGCCTTACAGGATGTGGAAGCCACGTGAGGCTTTTTCATCCAGGAACTCTGCTTTGTTGACTGCCAAGACAGGCAGTCTGTACCAAGTAGGGATATGAAGTAGGGACCACACGGGCCAAGAAAGACTGTTTAGGAAAACTGAATCTCTGAAGAACCCCAGGACATAGTGGGGAGCCATTCCCCAGAGGAGTTTAATCTGAAAACGATCAAGAGAGAAGGAAGGGGACAACCTGGAGTAAACAGGAGAATTACTTGTCAGGGCTGGGGAGATAGCTCAGCCGATTAAATTGTCTGCAAGCTTAGATAAGCACTGGGACTCTGGTTCCATTCCTGGCGCTGTGTGCTGGGCCAGCGCCGCCCCTGCGTGTGCTGAGCTGGCCAGAGTTCCAGCGTAGTGGTGCACACCTACAACCCTAGTGCTAGGGAGAATGAAAGCAAGGGGCTTACCATGAGGCCGAGCTGCGTACTGAGACCCTGCAGCAACCAAGCACAAAAATAAATAATGAAAGACACATTTCCCTCAGATAGATACCAGATACAGTAGAGGATAACTGTATAATGCAGGGCTACAGACTTTTTACTTTTACCCAGTCTCCCTAAACTCTACCTTAATAAGGCCTATATCAGCGTCAGATGGAATGAAAAATAATGAGACAGGGCTGGGGAGATAGCTCAGTACAATAAGTGCTTGCCTGGCAAGCGCAGGGTCCTGAGTTCAATCCCCACTACCGAAAAAAAAAGAAAGAGAGAGAGAGAGACAGAGAGACAGAGAGAGAGAGAGAGAGAGAGAGAGAGAGAGAGAGAGAGAGAGAGAAAGGAAGGAAGGAAGGAAAGAAGGAAGGAAGGAAGGAAGGAAGGAAGGAAGGAAGGAAGGAAAGAAAAGAAAAATAATGAGACATTCCCGCAATTTTCATAGAGAACGTCTTTATTTTGACCCACTCTCTCTGCACTCTACCTGAAAGAAGCCCCATTAGTTCAAGTTCATTTGCCATCCACAATGAAAATAATGAAATTGGGTCAAGAGGCATGAGGGGGGCATCCTAGAGATTTAGGACATGGCTGAGAGGAGAGCGCCGGTGTTCTGAGAAGTGAGAGACACTCCAGGTCAGAACTGGAGACACTGCTGCTTTTATTGAGGGGACAGAAAGCCAGTCAGGCATGTTTAGAGCTCCTCCGTCCAACAGAAATCACTTCGTCAGCACACCCCGTTGTCTTTTATTCTCAGTGAATTCCTGGTGTAAACGAACAAGGAGCATAATGTTAGGACAACCCACAGCGATGTTAGAATCCCATGTCCAGCCACAGAATGGAAACAGGATGGAGGAATTTCTTGGGAAGAATGATGGAAGACCCTCCAAGTCAAGGACTTCTCTAGATTAAGGCTCGCTGCTTAGTTGTTGAGAACAGTTGAGGTGTGATCGATCCTGAAAACCATGTTGTGCAGTGATTTCCGTAGAGCTTCTGTGGTAGCCACTTTTCCACTGCTGGGGTAAAGTACCCTACCTGACATTGCACCCTCGCTAGTGGTTTCGGGGGGATTGGTCCATAGGTGTGTGGCTCTGAGGCAGAAATGGCATGCAGGTGGGCACAGATAGGAGGGAGGAGCCAGAGCCAGGACTCGGCTCTGCCAGGTCATGCTACCTGTCAGCCATGTCTTCTAACCAGCATCCTCTTCTAACAGCATCTTAGCTACGAACTCTGTGAGTGAATGCACTTAGGAGCATAGTGTTTCCATGGTACCATCACTTTCCCAAAGTCCCAGCTCTTCGACAGATGAGATTTTGAAGGGACAGATTAGCTCTAAACCCTAACAGCTTTGATGTCTCATCCAACAACATACGGTGATAGTCTTTGTCACCCATCACAAAGGAGAGGCCAAGCAGTGAGTTGATTCCAGCACAATTTCTAACTCTATTACATTGGGTAGGAATAGACAATAGCTATCAACGATAACTAAATGGAAAGAATGATTTATTTTTTTATTTTTAAAGAGGAATAAAACAAAAGCAAGTAACAAGAACAAAGACAAACAAGTAACATAAAATCATAAAAGTGGTACAGAATTTCAAGACAAGAATAGAAAATTAACAATGGTTGTTGTGTTATGTTTTGTCATTATCAAATGTGTTGCTCAAGGACTGGCCAGATAGCACACTAAAGCCGTTCAGCAGAGTGCAGCGGCTGAGATTTGACCCCCGGAGTGCCATGCCAGCCCCGCCCCTGAGGGCAGGCTGAGGTGGCCATTGAGACTGGCATGATGGTGTGAGCCTGTAATCCCAGCACCTGGGAGTCTGAAAACAGGAGAACCGCTATGAGTCTGATCGTGTAGTGAGACCCTGTAGACCCTGCCCAAAATTTATTTTAAAAAATTATCACTCAAATTACTGGATACAGGCATGCAAGACTAATCAAACAACTAAACATTAAATCTTCCTTTCATTAAACCTTAATTGTGGGTTCAATCCCAGTGCCAAATAAAATAATTTTAAAATCCTAACCTTTTGAAAATATCAGGGTACTGTAGTACGTCATAAACATTAAAGTTTTGGAAAATGTGTGCAGAGTTAAGGAGTTAACAGTTCCACTGATATCATTCAAGTACTTCCTTTAACTAGATCTCTCTGGAATTTTCTAGAAAGCAAATTGTTTACTCCATTTATGATTATGATGCATAAGTTAGATAATAGATTTAGTAATGAAATTGGAAAAATTGAATTTTAGTTGAAAAATAAAACATCTTAAGGAACGCTCCAGCATACCTGGGATTACCTGGGAGATTTCCTTCTTTTGAGAATGTATATCAGCTAGAGACTTGACCAGCGTTACAGAATTAGTTAGCAGTTAAACTTGTGATTGGCGTACTAGCACTGTTTGAGTTCTTTAACGTTATAAACTGGAACAATGTGAACTGTTTAACTTATGAAGCCATGTCTCTTCATCAATGGAAAATATGCTAACATCAGAATTAGATTAGAATTCTGTTGCTCAGCTTCTAAAGCAATTACATGCTTCAACTTATTCTTATGTGATCAAAAGATACTTATTGCCCAACAGCCAATTTCTAAAACATTTTGTTTGATAAATGTATCACTACAGAAGGTTCAAATATGCACACCAACCTGCTGTGTCTAGCCTTTATTCGTCTCGGCTGTCCTCTATTATAACAGACTGTTCTTTTTCCTTCATCAGGCTGATGCAGTTTCATTCGAAGAAATAAAGCAGTATATTAACCAAGAGGTCCTAAGGATCTTTGAAGGTTGGGTTTTGCTTATAACATTTTACAATTTCTCTGAGCGCCACCTCTCCCCTACTTCGCATCCCTTGGTGGCCCTCTTCAAAGCTCGCCGTGCAGAGGCAGCCTGTTTTATGCTGCTGGTGGAGAGAAATCCTTCCATGCATGGGGTTCAGTGTGCCTCCCTGAAGCTTCCTCTGATCAACCCAGGTCTGTAAAGCAGCAGAGGGAAGTGTCTTCCACTTATTTGGCCACCTTTCCAGCATTTTTCAGCATTGATCATACTCTACCTTATGTTTCTGCTCTTTGGAAGAGCATCTGGCTCAGCGATGTTGAACTTTCTAGAAGTGAGTGTCCAAACTGGAACCCCAAACCCACTTATTTATAGCGGAATGCCTGAATAATGAGGTTATAGTTTAGAAAAATCAACTCATCTGGCAACATCTTCTGTCTTAACAGAAAAATAGCACGCATGCGCACTGCTCTGGCTCCTCCCCCTGGCCACCCTTTGGGAAATGCGTACTTTATCGCCCTCATTCACTCATGAGCACTGTGAGAAGGGCATATGACAGTGGCCTTTTGACCTAGCCAGGGTCAGCTAGCTGGTCTACCAGCCAAACCCTCCTGCCATCTATTTTCAGATGGTTCTCAGCTATGATTTTTATATGTTCATACATTTTTTCATATTTTCAAATTTTTTTTTAAGTCCAAAGAATACTATCTCATGCCATTTCGAAATGATCTACAGCTTCAAATCTGTCTGTGTACGTAAAGTACTGCTGGCTCATCAGCTTCACATGTTTTCTCTGGCTGCTTCTACAGTACTGTGGCAGAATCAAACTGTTATGCCAGAGATTGTACATCCAGCAAGGAGAAGTTATTGTCTGGCCCTTTAAGAAGCAGATGTTCCAAACCCTACTGTAGATACTTCAGTCACTAAGCTGAAGATAATAATTCTTTCTCTGCTAGGTCCAAGTACCATTGTCATACTATCGACTTATTGTAAGCTTTTATCTAACAACTCTAGATATTCCTTATTTAAACTTTCTTTTTTTTTTTTACATAAGTGCTTCTCATTGTGTATGGTGTATTTAGCTTGAACATCAGTACGTTATCTGTTCTTTAATTGAATTTCAAGTGATTTATGTCCATTTATTATTTTAACATGAAGATATTTTTCAGAATAGTCTTGTAGGGGAAGTTGGTTCTCATAACTTTGCATTGTCTCTAAATTGTATAAGCGTATTATCATTCTAATGGGTGATAGAAATATTGAACTAAAAAGGCAAGAAAGGGCCACAAAGATAGCCCAGCAGACTAAGTACCTGCTTAGGCAAGTTCAGGGACTGGGTTCAATCCCTAGCACCACATGCCAAGCCAGCCCTGCCCCCAGGCACAGTGAACCAGCCACCGAGACCAGGCATGGTGACACAGACCTATAATCACAGCACTGAGGAGGCTAAAAACAGGAGGATCACTATGAGTCTGAGCTACATAGTGAGATCCTGTACCAAATACACAATAAATAAATAGTCAACAGTCGAAGGTTAGGCCTTTCTAAATGATGTTGGATTTCTTATACTCGCTTATAAGTCACTTAGTCTATCATTTATTGAACCTTAGTTATCCCAAAATCCACTAGACATTTCTTGGCCTATTAACAAAAATATCACATTACTTTTTAAAAGTGATTTGCTAAAAGTCAAGATCGTGTTCCTCAACAGTAAGACAAAGAGAGCGGAAACTATTTGCCTTCGGAAAGCAAAGCTAAATCGGTGTTCATAGTTTCTATTTCTTTTGTTAAACATCACAACCCAAAATAATACTATTGAAAATTATAAGGAGAAAGATTGCACATACCACAAGATCATCTTAACACTTTTGTGCTCCAAACAGAAAACGGTGACTTTCCAGGAAGCCTTTCCTCATGGGAATTCGTATTAATGACCAAAGCTCATTCTTTAGATGCTTGGTATATAGCTTTTATCTGCTTTAGTAACAAAACAGGAGAAAAAGGCTGCTGAGGTAGTGAATCACATGCTATACATTTATGTTTACTTTGATCTTTCTGAAGCATCTTTCCCTAGTTGTGAAGATAATTTTTCACTTTTTTTGAGCTACCTACCAGTTTTTGCTTTGTGATTTCAATGTTGTGCTTAAATTTAGAAATCTCCTTTTAATTTCATTTTCCGACTCGGGGATCCAGCCAGCTTCAAGGACTAGGCTGTAACTTTGGCAGTTTAAGCATTCATTCTTTAAAAAGCATCCCTTGAATAGCAATTGTCTAGAGAAAACAAGACAAAACTTTCGGATCTCTCAAGCTCAGCTGGAGAACACAGAAGACTGCATGCGCAGCTGGGAACTTGGCAAGTGTCCGTGCCAGGCAAGGACATTACATTCTTGAGAAGTTTAAGACAAGGTGCAGGCAATAGCACTGAGGTACCCAGCACCCACCTGCTCCTCCACCAAAGCAGACAAAGCAACAGGCGTATAACAGCATATTGAAGTGAGGGAGCGCAGGAGAACGTTGGGATTCAATATCAGAGAGACAGAAACTTGGTAAAAATTCAACAGTCCTAAGACAGCAGCATAGCTAGAGAAAAAAAAAAAAAATTAGTGCATCACCTGCTACCCAAAGAGTCTCTCCGCTGCAAGAGTCTCTCTGCCACAAGGGTAAATATGAGAGTCCCAAGAAAGTCCAGCAGTTGACATACTGACTATCCTAACTACTGGGAAGTTTTGCAGCCCTGGTAGGCTTACGGTCGAAATACATAAGAGTCCTGAGCTGAGGGGTGTAGCTCAGCATACAGTGCCTGCTTGGCAAGCACCAGGCCTTCCTGGTAAAATAATAATTAATTAATTAAGTAAGTAAGTAAGTAATTGATTGATTAAATCGTTCAATACTCATATGAGGCATGAAATCTGACTGAAACCCACGATTCCATCAAATAACAGCAGAAAACTTTTCCCAATTTTGGGGAAAGATGTGCACCTTCAAATACAGGGCAGAAACAAAAATAGATGTAACTAGTAAGTCCTCACTTGGACATACATGGTCAAGTTGTCAAAATGCAGGCCAAAGAAGGAATTTTTTTAAATGTAAGAGAACATTGCCAAGACACATTTAAGGGAGTCCCCTCCCAGCAAAAATCCAAAAGCAAAGAGAGTGTTACACAGCGTATTTCAAATCATTCAGGAAAATAACTTGTGATCAATATTACTCTACACAAAAGGACATCTTTCATAATAAAAATGAGGGGAAGAAACCTTCTAAGATTAGCAAGAACTAAGAAAAATCATGACCACTCAACCAGCCTTAAGGGAGCCCTAGACCCAAAAGGACAATAATGATAACACATAACAACATGTGAAAATGTAAATCCCACTAGAAGACAGATATACAAATGGAAAATAGAAAAGAAACAAACATTATCAATATAGTTAAGCACCAAAACACAAAGATAAGTAAGAAAAGATTTGAACACAAAATATTCATAACAAGAAAAAATCAAAATAACAAGCACAAATTCATACCTTCCATTAATTTTAGTATAAAACATAAATTGAGTATAAATTGCCTTAATTCTAAAGACACAGAGCAGCTGAAGAATTAAAAACAAAGGCCCAATCTAATATGCTGCCTGCAAGAAACCCAGCTCACTAGCAAAAACAGACAGAGACCGACGGATGCGCATACACAAACACACACACAGAGAAAGTAAAGTGGTTGAAAATGATATTGTAAGCAAGTGAAATTTTTAAAAGCAAGCAGAAGTAGCTATGCTTGCCTCTTATAAAAACATTTAAATTTAAAACAGAAGTAATAGGTCACTATGTACTGATCAAGGGATCAATTCGTCAAGGCATAACGGTTATAAATCTATATGGACCTAAAAACAGAACCCTCAGCTTTTTAAAATAAGCATTAATAAACCTAAAACAAAATATAGGCTTCAATACAATAATAGATGGGGAAGTTCATTATTCCTTCCCAGAGGGAAATGTATGACTCTTCTTTTCAGATAATGATTCTGTACATAGAAAAACCTAAATACATCCTCACAGGACAGTTAAGAGCCGGCAAACTAACTTTGGGTTTATCAATATTTTTAAGTATCTCAAATAATTCTTCACTTTTCCATAATTTATGTGTTTTTAGTCTCAGTGCTGTCTTTGGGTTCACAAAAGCATATTTTATTTTGGCTGCAGAAAGGGCCTCACTAACTAAAAATACAATGCTAAAATAAACAAATAATGGAAATACACAGGATGCCTTCTTTTAAAAGTAAAAATTGGTTGTTAACAAAAAAAATAGTGATTTCCCATTATAGAACTTATAATAACATCATAATGAAGCCAGCGACTCTTTTTCCACCCCAGTATTGGAGACTGAGCACAAGGTCTTCACAGTGAGCTACATCTTCAGCCCTTTTCAAGTATTTTTGAATTTTCAAACAGGGTTTTGAAGTTGGCCAAGTTGGGCTCTAACTTGGAATTATTCTGTCTCAGCCTGCCAGAGGGCTGAGATTGCAGGCATGTGCCATGACTGTCTTTTCAACAAATAAGCCTATTAATTTTTCTCAAACATAGCAGCTTGCCGTAGCATGAGTTGACTATCATTGCATTAAAAATACTTAGAAAATTTAGTGGCTTAAAACAATAGCTATTCACCAGCTCACATTTTCTGCAGCTTGCAGCGTGAAGGGTAACTTGGCTCTGACTGCAGAGGTGCGGTGAGGTTAGGCTGTCATTCAGAGCTGCAGCCTTGTCAAGGCTTGAGTGGGGATAGAGGAGGTCCAACCACGCGTGGCCACTGGAGTGTGGCTCCACGTGGGCTTCAGCGTGGGACCTCCCAAGTGTTGTCTACGTGAGAGAAGTCTGTGAAAGGCCAAGGAGGTAGCCACGGTGCATTAATCACCTACTCTCTTGAATTCCACATCAACTCTGCTTTTCTTCTATTTGCGAGAAATAAGAAGTCCAGCACTCACTCAAAATGTAGAGGAAATGGCGCAGGTGTGTTGGCTCGCATCTGTGGCACTAGCACCTTGAGAGGCTAGGCAGGAGCATTGTAAGTTCATATCTTGTCTGGGCAAGGTAGGGACGCTCCATTCCGTAAGAAAAAGGGGCTGAAGCCAGGTGTGGTGGCTCACTCCTATAATCCCAGCACTTGGGAGGCTGAGACAGGAGGATCGGTGCGAGTTCAAGACCAGCTTGGGCTACAAAAGTGAGCTCAAGGCCAGCCTGAACTGCATAGTGAGACCCTGTCTCAAAAAGGCAAAAAGAAAAAAAAGAAAGAAAGAAAAAGGGGCTGAAGAAGATGTAGCTTAGAGGTAGAGAGACTTGGGGTCCTCTTCTCATGCTCCCTGAAAATGAAATAGTCCCCAACCTTGGAAGGGATTGTGGAAGAATTTGGGAACATATTGCAAATCACCACACGTATATTCACAACATTGCTGGGGAGCGTTTTAAAGTTTTGTGCTGTGAACCTAAATTTATCCCACTCATCCTGAGCAGAAATTGGTTGACCTTTAATTATTTGAATTGTTTTTAACTTCTGGTAGCCATTAAGATTTTGACAAAAGCATTTCCATTCCATGGTATGTATTTCTTTTTTCTTTCATAAACCAAGAGCGGATGGCGGTGTTTCTATCCCAGCTCAAACTTCCGGCAGCAATGTTGGCAGCCCAAGCTCCTGGACGGCCTGGCCCGCCTGGCAAGGATGGGTTGCCTGGCCCGCCAGGAGACCCTGGACCCCAAGGTAAGGCCTCCAAGTGGAACACTCCTTTACCAGTGTCGTAGCTCTTGGCCTTTAGGACACGCTAATTGCAGTTAAGGGAATACACTCGTAATATATGTAAACGCATTCATGTGGAATATCTTGCTATTTGATTTTCTAAAAGAACATGTGTGACTCTATAAATTCAAAACTGATGACTTGCTGTTTGAAATGCATTTTGATACTTAGTATAGCCCTAACAGCGGTAAAGGATGCATCTCTTTCATTCTCTAGGAATCCGGACAGTGAGATTTACCGTCTCAGAAAAGTGTCTTAGATTCTACTACAAATGATCTTCTGGGTCTAAAGTCTATTTCTGAGAAACTCTAGAATCTTCTACTTTGATAGGGCTTGTGGATAGTAACTTTTGAGCTTGGATTCCTCATATGGCTCCTAAATACGAAAGCCAAATTTTCTTTATATTGGCCCCAAAACAGTCACTCTGCTAGTGACCAGAGTGAGCACATGTTGGATGACTCGCTAGAAATACAGTTAACAATCAGGAAGTATACCGGGTAGGCCTGGATTCAGATGCTTCACAAATTCTAGTGTGGAAATATCAGTGTAGGAGCGTATACTTCACATGATTAGAATACACAGAGAACCTGCCCCCGCCAAAACTATTGCTGGGAGTTTGGGCCAATCGTCTGGGACTGTTGGCTCAGCTGGTTTGCTTTGAGTTCTTGGAAACCCATTTGCAGGTGCCATCTACTGAGACTCAGCCCCGACAGGTTCCACTAGGGAAGACTAAAGGCTCCTCACTCCGGGAACAGATGCAGAGACACAGAATAGCAGCCACAGGCACGCCAGTTTCCAGAAGTGGCCAGGTGGCCAGAGCCCACGGCAGGAGAGGGAAGGCTGGACAGAGGGAGGTTCAGCGGTGCAAGCCAAGGGCCCTCACGTGCAGTCCCTTACTCAGCAGACTGAGGCAGAGGCAGGTCAGGACAGGGAAAGACTTGGAACCACAACCTGGGCTTCACGCCCCACGGGTGACAAGTGCCCCATCAGGACCCAGGGCGCCCTGAGACATGCCATCCACCTGGGCTCCCCTGTGTGAACAGGAGAGGCGCTTCTATCTGCCAGACTTTCTCAGGCGAGTTGAGGAGAGGCAAGCTTCCCACGGCACAGCTGGGTGCTGCCACTGCCAAACTTGGAGGCTTCACTGCCACACGTCAAAGCCCCATTGAAGTCCAGAGGTGTCCCCAGGTAGGACTGACAGAAGGAAAAAGGGGGGCAGTGCACCTGCTCCATGGGCACCCAACAGGCTTAGCAGGACAGTTTTGGGAGTCACTGTTCTTGTCTTTCAGTATAGTGCTTGTCTTTCAGTAGAGTTATCTGTTGTTTGTAGTCCACTGGCTGATCTATCTGCACTCAGGCACGCATTTCCACACTTTATGTTACTTTATTTTATTTTATTTTATTTTATTTTATTTTATTTTATTTTATTTTATTTTATTTTGCAATACCAGGGATTGAACTCAGGACCTTGCGCTTGTCAGGCAAGTGTTTATTCTACTGAGCTATCTCCCCGGCCCTTGACTGGTATATTTTAGAGCTTTCAAATCCCCCAGCAGTGGCACCTGTGGAAAGGGAAGGAGTGGGTGGGAGTGGGAGGCAAGAAGGCACTGGCACTAATTCGCAGCTGGGCAACTGGGCAGGCCAGAGGCAGACGCCACGCAGGAGACACGTGCCTCCGCACATTCCAGAGGGGCTCAGTTGTCCCCATTTGTGCAGCTGCACGCAGCTGGACAAACGTCCAATCCTAGAAGTAAATCTCCCTACTAGAAGTAAATGCAGTCCACCCCTGAGAAATTACACGAAGCAGCCCAGGTTTCATCGGTGACGGGCACCATGACATGCCTTGCATGAGGACAGGGCTGTTCTGGCTCTGCTGTCCTCCAAAACCTGCTGCGACATCCAGCTGTCATGCCGTGCACTTAGAATCTGTGGAAATGCGTGCCTGAGTGCAGATAGGTCAGCCTCTTACAAATGTAAAGGAGCCTGGTCTGGTAGTGCCATCCCCACCCCCGGGGTGCACTGAGACAGAGACTGAGACTGGGGGTGTTGGCGCCTATAATCCTAGTATTTTGGGGGCTGAAACAGGAGACTCGGTACGAGTCTGATCTGTGTCCTGAGACCCTGTACTAAATGCAAAAACACAACAAAATAAAAACATAAAAGAACCTACTCTAAAGAACTGAAAAGGGGTCAAGGAGATAGCTCAAGGGCACAAGTGCCTGCCTGGCAAGTGCAAGGTCTTGAATACAATCCCTAGATTCCACAAAAAAAAAAAAAAAAAAAAAAAAAAAATTTAACTAATGAATGGATAAAAAAAAAAAAGCATACGTATTTTCATACAATGGAGTATAACTCGGCTGTAAAGAAAGATAAACTTGAGGCTTTTATGGGTGAATGTATGCAACTAGAGACCCTCCTTGTAAGTGAAATAAATCATCAAACCCCCGTGTGTAAACACGGTAGTGTCTCTCTACTGTAAGAACCTGAAAACATCAATATAGTCTGAAAGGTACAGTAGATACTGTGAAAGGGAAAGAAACGGTTGAAACGGAAGGAAAACTGCGATGAGGGAAACGAGAAAATCAAAAAAGGGGTGAAGGAACATATACACACAAGGTAGCTAAGACTACTGAACTGCTAATTTCTATTGGTTTACTGAAACAGTGAGTGCTTAATTTTTGGACCAACGTTAGATGCTTGTACCTGAACCAGAGCAACTACACTGACAATAACAATGTGTAACGTGACAGCCATTGTTGAATTCCTCTCATCTTGTTTTGAAATTCTGCATCATTTATTGCTAACAGGAAGTTCTTCACTGAGAAATTTATACAAAGAAATTATTACATTTGACAGGAGGACAAGTACGACTTTATTATACAAAATACAAGTTAGTTCCTCTTGTGTGACACAATGTGGACGGAAATCTACGTGGAATAATATATTTGGCATTATATTAAATCTGAGAGGGGCTGGGGAGATAGCTCCGAGGCACAAGTGCCTGCTGGGCAAGTGCAAGGTCGTGAGTTCGAACCCTGGTCCCACCAAAAAAAAAAAAAATCTGAGAACTGATTTTCAGCAAATAGGTGTTTTCATATGTATTCTTTTCTGTGTTTTGCTTTAATGCATTTGGTACAGGGTCTCACTGTGCAGCTCAGACTCGTAGTGATCGTCCTGTTTTCAGCCTCCCCAGCACTGGGATTACGGGTGTGCACCTCTGCACCTGGTCTGGCAAGCGCAGGGTCCTGAGTTCAATCCCTGGTACCACAAAAAAAAGAAAGGACAAGAAAATATAAGAATCTGGGCCTTAGCCCAGAAGACGTCCAAACCAACCAATGAATCAACAAAACAACCAACCACCCAGATACGAAAGAATTTTTTAAATAATTTTTTAAAAAAATTTATGCATTTAGTACAGGGTCTATAGGGTCTCACTATGTAGATCAGACTTGTAGAGATCCTGCTGTTTTTTTAGCCTAACACACGATTTATGTTAAGCAAAGAAATTATGTAGACATCATAGACTCAGAACGGAACCAAAATGTGTTGCATCACTATAGACTGCTTTTTTATTCCCTCAGGGTACCGAGGGCAAAAAGGAGAAAGAGGGGAGCCTGGAATAGGGCTGCCTGGGAGCCCTGGACTTCCTGGAACTTCAGGTAATAGTGACATTGTCTTTCCATGCAAGACCCAAAGCAGGACCCGTCTTCCTGCAGTCCATGTGTGTGCAGTTAAACGTTGGTTGGAGGGAAAGAGGGGGGTTCTATTGCTCTGTATTCTAATGTGTCTTTTATTTCATCAGCACCTGGCACCCCAGGTGCTCCAGGGCCCCAGGGTCCCCCAGGGCCCAGCGGAAGATGTAACCCAGAAGACTGCCTGCACCCCGCGTCTCAGGCCCGTCATCAGGCAGGGGGGAAGTGAATATACCTGAGGAAGACTTGATCCCTGGCCAAACCTCCTTGCCACCAGCGCCATCTTGATTTCGTAAAACTCTCTTATTTGTCGGCTGCTTTTTTTTTTTTTTTTCTCTTTCCTGGTGTGAATCAAACATTGCGAGCAACACATTTGGATCCTAGCCCTGTAATTTCAAGTCAGTCATTTTAGATTTGTTTTTCGAAATTTATGCTTTTTGTCCTTTTATCATGACTATGATTTTTATTCAGAGTTTTATAGAAAATATGAAAACAAGTCTTGCAATTGGTTGTTCAAAGAGAAAATATGTGACTTAGTTGATTGATGGTGAGGTACATTTTGTAAGCTCATTGATGTGTGGTTGACCTTGGATTTATGAATTTTAGGGCTTCAGACTTATACTGAAGTTTCCCTCATGTTTAAATTTATTATCATTGTTAAAGATTTTGTCAGCATTTATGAAACAGCGTGTTGTACCTATTGAGTTTTTGACTGCTTATTAACACAATTTTCATACCATCCTATCTATGTAGAAAAAATATGTAAGCAATAAGACCTTCATTTTATAACTTATGCTTTGGAAATAATACAGGAGGATATTTCACCAGGAGTCCCAGAACCTCACCATATCCAACAAAGAATGATTTTGTAATTTTTTATAATGAGCTCATGTCGAAGCAGTCACCGCTGGGCATGAATACACGCTGCAAGCGGTCGAGAGGAACAAAGTCGGATGGTTCAGGAGTTCCAAAAGAAAGCCTGACACTCTGGTCTCTTCAGAGCATTTCCCCCTTGGTGACAAATGAAAACTGTTTCCCTAAGAACTGTGAAGTGGTGATAGCTCAAAGCTATCCTTCAATATGCACGTCGCTTAAGTAGCATGGCAAATCAGGTGGCCCCCGGAAGCCATTGTTCTGACCCTCGGGCCCTGGGACTCCCAGACCAGCCCTGGTCATCAAAATGAAAGACAGCTCATTCAGTGAGCACAGAAGCAACCTGTTTGTCCTAGAAGACGAATGTGGGGTTCAGCCAATGTGCATCCCGAAGGTGGAGCCCCACAGCTCCCAAGGAGCTAACCGTTGCCTCAAAGACTACAGGGAGAGGACCACCATGGCCACATGGGCCACTAGCAGTCTACACAAGAGACGCCACTCACTTCAAAACTCACCCTGGAAAGGTAGCCTTAGGAGCCTCTCCATCGACCAGATTCCTCCGCAGTGTTTTGCTGCCTGTCTGGAGGTCGTCTGGAGACATTTTGGTTGAAGGCCATTTAACGGCCCGCATAAGGATGTTGCTGGGGTTCCGCTGGTGGGCACCAAGGCCAGCGCCACCGGAAGCCTCCTGTCTCTGCAGTTCGCTCACATCTTGTCAAAGAAAGGCAAAAGCTCCACCTTAGCAAACGTACAGCAGGGTGGTTGCTTTTGTCTGTGAACTGAAAACTGAGTCTAAGGAAGCCCCTGAAATCAGAAGAAGCTGGGACCGGAGCTATGCCTGGACGCATGCGTAGATGAAGGCAGGGTTTGTGGAAACGCACCCTCGATTTGATTGAGTTCTCACTAGAGAGGAATGCACTGCGGGCTAAGGACTGGTGACACGGCTGTGCTTCCGTACAACCTTTTAGCGATTTCATGTCGAACTTTGCTGTATATTTTAATTCCACATTTATTTATTTTCCAGTGTTATTTGAACTGTTTTTAACTTTAAATTGATTTTCCTCTTCACTTTCTTTCCTCTGCAGTAGCTAAAATGGTGCTGTATTTTAAACTTTTCAGAATTGGAACATACATACATTGTTTTGCATATGTATTTTCTAGTGACACTTTATCGCCCAAAATGTACATAGATTTAAAATCCGGTGCTATGTGTATATCTTGAGATTTTAATTTGTTGACTTTTCTGAAAGATTACAATGTATGTGATGCATCAGTTTACTTGAATTTGTTTTTAAAGCTGAACATTTTCATGTTTGCAAAGATTATTTTTTCATATCAATTAACAGGTTCTTTATCCTTTTGCTTTTTGGCTAATTCAAAAATATTTATCTTATCATCTTAATGTTTTCATCTACCTTTTGCTGAGAGTGATCAATTTATTTTTTTTTCGTTGATCCTTTCACATGTACAAAAAGATGTGGTTCATTTTCTTGTTTACAAATTTACTCATTTTAATTCTACAAATAGGCCATGCATCTTTTTTTTTTTTTTTTTACAAATTTGTATAGTGAGGAATCTTTCTTTCTTAAATTCCATGAATGGTTAACTGGTTTATTCCTGCTTTAAGGAGTTATTTTGATGATTTCCACAGTGCAGAGGTGACATATGTTATATGGTGCATAGAACACAGTAAAATGACTCCCTCTCACCTTGTGTAACTGGGCCACGTGACTAAACATGACAGTGGAAGAATACGACTGTGTTCAGGGTAGAATGAGCCTTCCCCCTGCTGTAATGAGTTGCCTTCGCCCGCCGTCCTGCCCCAGGTCTACTCACCTGAGGACAAGGCAGAGATCTGACAGGGGCACAATTCCTTTAACAAAAAGAAAGTGCATCTTCTGAGCCCCGAAGGAGGATGGGAATTTCCTTCTGAAGAACCTTACAGGTGTCATCTCTCGTGTGCCATTGTTCCATTCCACAACATCTGGGTGGCTCTGAAGAATGTCAGTGACCCCCACAGGAGGGAAGAATGATTCGTTTCCCCTCATTTCTACCGACAACGTGAGATTTGAAACATCGTCGTAGGCCATGATGACAATATTAAAATTATTTGATTTTCACGTACACATGTATTTGAATTCCCATCTTAAATTTTATACCAAGATCAATTTACACTTTTCGATAGAAATAATCCTATGTAATGAGTTTTAATTTCAATTATTTGGGAACTAAAGAAAAAAGGACGAAGCAGCCATGCATCTGTTCACTGCTCTTCCCGACTGAGGCGTGAGCCGGCGCGTCTCACCGTAACACAGCCAGTCTTCGGAAACTCCACAGCAATTTACTGTGACTTTAAAGTACTCCTACCTATTTATTTCTATCTTTTATGATATTGTTGAAATGTTTAAATTTTAGCTGCTTTATGTCAAGATATCTATCGAAATTGTCATTTGATGCGTGGCTTATGTAGCAATTCTTTGACTGTTTTAGGCGTTGATACCAGGTTTTCCTGCAGTTTCTACCACCCTCGGGGAACCTATGCAATACCTCTTCTGTCCACTAGATGGTGTTAGGCGCTATGATGTGAACAGACGGACAGAACTGCAGTGGACGTCAATATCAGACCTTTGCCTTGCACCTCTTTGGAAATTTCTGCAAATGGCTTTTGTTTATTTATATTTTACTAATTTATATTTTTCCTAATTTAAGTATGTTTTATGAAACAGGCACAATAGCCTTTGATTTGCTGACGGTTTCAATTTTATTTCTTCAGGGTGTACATACAATAGCCTTTGATTTGCTGACGGTTTCAATTTTATTTCTTCAGGGTGTACATACTTGGAGCCCTAGTTAGCAGGCAGATTTCCCATTTGTGACTTGGTATGCTACCTTCATGTGTCAGTGGTTAATATGAAAATATGTAAGTAGTCCCCCTACACTTTAGAATGATATTTTCGTTTCACAGACAAGCAGAAAGTAGTTAGCTTGTCAGAAAGAGTAAGTCGCAGAGTGCACGAGGTCCACCTCTGCAGCACTCAAGGCTTGGTTTTGAGATCAGATGCGTGTGAACTTAGATTTCGCTCTGTCATGAGATAGAGATACTACTTTTGAAGCTACCATTTTTCTCCTAAGTTGCTCATAATATCTTGACCCTGAGAGTTCCAGGGCTGAGACATACGCTGCAGTTATTTTAATGAACCCTCAGACTTGTTCTGCAGATTTCTTTCTGAACTTAAAAATAATTCAGTTATCATCTCGAATGCCTGTGCGCTCCAGTGCGACGCAGCCCACTCAATTACGTTCATTTATTAGCTGACCCGTGAGGAAGTAGCCTTAGCCAGATTAAATTTGTTGAAATCTCAGGAGTCTCCGGAAACAGGACAAATGGTCATTTTCGTCCTGATTTTCTGATGTAGCTGGAGCTATAATCTGAATACCTCACCACCCAAAAATCAAGCCAGAAATATGGTTGATTGGGGGCAGTTAAGCTGAGTGAAGCACCTGGTGACCCCGGAGATAAATCAGGAAAGCAGATTAGCATGGACAAAAACTGACCCGAAAAATAAGATTATCAGACCAAAGCAAAGTCTAAGAAAAGCAAAGGGCAACAAAATCTCAAGTTCAGATTCCATAGTGAGTGACACGATACCAGCCACAAAATTTGTCGAGAGGGCACTCTCACTAAACTTAGGGGCGGTATATAGGTTTTAAATGTAATGGAAATGTTGTACCACTTGACCATAATAATTAATGGTCACTTATGAGTGTAATGTACTAGCTATTTTGCTACTCTTTATTTTGCTGTGTTATTGTAAGAATATTTGGGGGATATTTCTAGCATGTGGATATACTTAAATTTGGATTGTATTATGTTATGTTTTGTAATTATTTATTTGTAAAGTAATTTTTGGGATATATTTTCCTCCACTTTGTTTTCCATATTTTACCACATCAAACTTTTTAATTTATTACACTCACGTTAAGTGGGGTGGCGCTCGTTTTACTCTAAATCCCAAGTGGATAAAATACTTGGAGGCCTTGATTCTTCTATCTTTATTATGCTTAAAGAGCTTGTTGCCTATCTCAGCAATAAAGGATTTGACCCTGAATCCGGGAACTCTAAGGCGCAGTTATTAATGCCATATCGCATCTCCCCACTTCCACTGAAGTCCCTGAAGCTCGCATCTCAGTTCGTTTTAACCACGGTAAAGCCATAATGTTCGCTTCACAACAGTCAGTTAGGGGCATCTGGTGACCCGGAAGTGATCTCCCACAGGGTTCCTATTCAGACTATGCAGGTAATTACAATTTTATTCTCCATGTAAACTATTAGGGAAAATTTAAATTTATAACCTATCTCTCCAGTCATTCTGAACAAACCCAGTCTAAGGATTTCAGCTGGGAATTTTAAGTGAAAGCAACCATCAGAGTGGACGTAGGATGAGATTGTCCTTTAGGACATCTGTGCCCTCGAGTGACCACCTCGCTAAAATCATCTGAACCTCCCTGCTGTGTGAGCTCTGTATAAGACAGCACGATTAACGATTAACTTTCCTCAGAGCCTAAGCTCTTAAGTCATTCGTGAAAAGATAGGCTCACAAGTATTTCAAATGTGTGGCTCGTTGTGGCAGAAATTAACTACATCAAAACATGCTGGTGGATTTCCACATTTATCCAAGCTAGATAATGACCTACATAGTTTTCGCCATTAACTTCAGATCCTCCTATGATAAATCACCGAGGTGTTCTCTAAGGCAAGTTCTCTTTCCACATACAAATGTTCAACTTGCAGACCAAAGACAAATTCAAATAAATTTTTTTAAAAAAGGCTTCTCTGAGCAAATCTCCCTCATTGGCTCTCCCTCCAGTTATTCTTTAATACACTAAATCAAGGACAAGATGTGAAGGCATGTTAAGCACTAGATTAATATGAATTACCACATATTAAAATGGAAAATAGGGGGCCCGGCAGGATGGCTCAGTGGTCTAAAGCGCCTGCTTAGGAAAGCTCAGGTGACTGCAGGGACCGCGGTTCAATCCCCGGCACCACATGCTGCGCCAGCCCTGCCCTCAGGGCAGGCTGAGACGGCCATAAAAATAAATAAATAAACAAACAAACAAAAGTTCTGAAACAAGAAAAACTAAAATAAAATGAAAAATAAGCATCAATTCATATCCTTTTGCTGAGAAGGAGATCTCTCCGATATTACACTCTCTTGATCCTTAAATAGCATTTGAGGGCTGGGGAGATAGCTCAGCACCTGCCTGGAAAGCATAAGGGCCTGGGTTCGATCCCCAGTACTGCGTGCTGTGCTGGCCATCGAAACCAGGCGTGGTGGCACACTCCTATAATCCCAGTGCTGGGGAGACTGAGACAGGCGGATCGCTATGATCCTGAGCTGTGTAGCAAAACCCTGTACCAAATACATAAAAGACTTTAAAAACTTATTAAAAAATAATGAGTAGCATTTGATCAGGCATACTTATACACTATAAGAGCCAGTCAATTTATGTTAATATTTAGTACTTACTGAGTCCTCTGTACTGATACTACCATACCCAATATAGCAAGTTCAAGAAGTTAATGCTTATTTATTTATTTTTTGGCTGGCCAATTTCTATATGCTTATATCTGGTAATCTGAACAACTGCTTTGAAGATAACAATACGCAATATAGCAACTATTGTTGATTTCAGTGGGGGGGCCAGACTATGTACACAATTGCAAAGAGTTTTACCGTATGAAAAGAGGGCTTTGCCTGTGGCTCGCTAACCCAATCTTCTGAAGAAAAAATCTAGGATTATTTCCGTGCTTAAACTAGTCTTTGCCAGCATCTAGGTAAATAGTTTCCCAGCGCTTGGCCTCAATAGCGTTTCTTCATTCCTCTTGCCAGTGCTACGGACAAATGTCTAAAAGTAGCCTTCTTGATATTTGACATGACTTTCCTTGTGTATCTGTAGCGATATTTCCACCTATCCGGGTTTCTTTTCCAACTTGAAGATTTTATACCTCACACCACCACCGTAGCCAAAGAAATCCGTCATACAAGTACAGGGGTCTTCTGAAGCAGGGATTTGCGCCAATTACGGGTGCATTTCAGGGTGTGGGTGAGGCACACCCCACTCCTACTGCTTATGAACAGCAGTATCAGCTCAGCCAGGCTACACGGGAAGGATTGCAGCTCAGCCCCCTACATTCAGGTGACCTCTCTCTCATCTTAGACTGTCGTGCAGGAAGAGAGCTGGCTAGAACCGTGCTGGTAAGCTTGCGTACTCAGTCGGGCTGGAAGGCAGTTTCCACAGTTCACAGCCCGCCTGTCAGATACTTGGGGTGAAAACAGCACCAAACTGCTGTGGAAACATGGAGCAGAAATAAATCAGAAACCATTTGTTCTTAGGGCCAGCCTAATAGCTCAGTGGATTAAAGGGTCTGCAAACAGGCACAGGGGCTGGGGGTTCGATCCTCCCCAGCCTGCTGTGCTGGCCCCTCCCCCTGAGGCATGCTGAGACGGCAACTGATACAGGGTGTGGTGGTGCTCAGCTGTAATCGCAGCTCTTGGAAGGCTGTACACAGGCAGATCACTACGAATCCAGTCTAGTAGTGAGACCCTGAACACCCTGTAGACCCTTCCCTAAAATACAAAAAAAAATAAAAATAAAAGCCATTTGCTCTTGATTGACGCTCCAGTCTCCAATGATCTAATTGCTTTCACTATTTTCACATTCCGCTCTTTGCAAGTTGTCCTCAGACACCTCGCACCATTGTTGAAACAAGTAACTCAGGGGGACTGAAAACTTCACTCTGCTGAACAGACAACGTGGTCCGACGGAACAGCTACTGGCTGTCTTTCACGGAGACTGGCTGGGCCCTTGGCTTTGCAATTTCTTAGTCAAGTACTTAGCGCTTCTGTAAACCGTTTGACCTCACTGAAATTTATAGCCAAGGATTGTTCCACTGTTTGAATGCGCTGGTTTTGCACAAGCTATTTCTAAGTAAGTGGTTGTTTCCAGTGTTACTTCCTGTATTTGTGCAGCTTATCATACGGCCTTGGTAGACATCAGATGTGTAAACTGGGTGAGTGAGCTGTTCTTTGAAACATTATGGTTTTTAATTTTCTTATGAGTATGATATTATAGAACTGAGAAAGACGTTTAATTATGACTTTTTTCTTTTGTTGTATTTGATTATGTCATTCTAACTTAAATAAAAGCACTTTGGTGAAAAGAGAATTTCTTTGAATTTTTGTACTATGCATTGCAGCTCCTGAAAAAACGTACCACCTTTATAAAGTTTGTTTTAAGAAACTACAGCGAGTGCAAGGTTGTGAGTTTGAACCTTGATCCTGCACAAAAAAGAAAGAAAGAAAGAAAGAAAAACAGAGAGGGGGAGAGGGGGGGAGAGAGAAACAACATTTGAGTTCGATTCCTGGTACAAAAAAAAAAAGCAGGTATTTCTCTTTCCAAAACTTGTCTTCCTACTAAGAGAAAAAATATCCCTTCAGCCTTCATAAGTGAAACTATTCATATATAGCCCAGTTGGAATCTTCCTCCTGAAGACAATTCTGCTAGAACCATGGAACCCGATGCTATCAACAACTTAAAAGAAATTCAAATACAGAACACATAATGATTGATTTACCAAACCATTCAGGCTGCAATTTTAACTATACAGAAAGTATATATGAGCAACTGGCCATAAAAATCTCATTAGGACTAGAACAGCCCTGACTAGAGAGGACTGAATTGTATAAATTCGGTGAAAATATTGAAAATGTTGAGTTCTATTCCTGGCACAGAAAAAACAAACAAAAAAAAAAAAATCAGTAAGAGGCACTAAAACACAGAAAGGAGAAATAATTTCTGGTTCTTTGTTAGCTCAGTAGGGTAGCTATAATCAATGATATATTTCAAAGCAACTGGAAGTTGACAAAAATCTCCAATACATAAATATGATTAATGCATGAAGATATGGAAATGCTTATCAGCCTGCTTTAATTTTTTACACACAGTATGCACATATTAAATTCCTATAATGCATCCCATAAAAATGAACGCATAGTAGGGCCGGCCAGATAGCTCAGCGGAGCAAGCAACTGCTTAGGCAGAGCGCAGCAGCCGGAATTCCATCCTGGGCGTGCTGCACTGGCGCCACCCCGGGGGCGCGCTGAGACTGTGATTGAGACTGGAAGTGGTGGCGCGCACCGGGCATCCCAGCACTTGGGAAGCTGGGGAGAATCACTAGGAGTCCGATCTGTATAGTGAGACCCTGTCGGCCCTGTAGACCCTTTCCTAAATACATTTTTTTTTTAAAAAAAGTGAATGAGCAGCATGTATCCATTAGAAAAGAGAACACAGGGCTTTAGCTGAGCTGTTCTGTGAGATGTGTAAGAAACTGGGAAACATATATCATTTCGCAGCAATGAGTTTCTGACTGGAAGCTAACTACAAAAATAAATGCAGGGCTTCTTAGCCAAGAAAAGTAAGACAAAGTCCACAAACTCTCTGGAATTCTGTCTCGGCTACTTTTCTCTCATTGCCGGGACAAAATACCCAACACCCAAGCTTAAGGAAGGAAAGGTTTATTTAGCTCGCAGCTTGTGGAGGTTTTGGTCCATACTCAGCTGGCTCCAAGGCAGAGTGGCACATGGCTGAGGGCGGCTGTTCATGGCAGAGGAAGACAGCAAAGAGCGAAGGGAGCAGCAGCAGCTGCGGCAGCCAGCGAGCCTCTTCCCTCCTCATATTGTATGCAGATTACCCATCCCAGGGTAGATGTAGCACACTCGCAATCCCACCACTGGATCATGAATTAATCACAAACTCTAGAAGCCACCCCATGACTGCATGAGGCTTTAGGGGTGGGGGACAACTCAACACAAATCATAATAAATGCTGTGCAAAAGAAAAGAAAAAACTATGGACCCACCTGGGCATTGCTCCGGGGGTAGACTTAGAGCCTTCATTAGAATTTCAAACCAGTTTACAAAGTTCATTCAGATTCATTCACCCATTCTCTCTATCTTCAACACCCCTACCCATCACAGAGCAGTACCTGAGGTACAGTAAAAGGTTTTCTAAATTTCTCTTTGCTCTAAAATGCATCAAAAATAGACACCTAAGGGCTAGCGAGACAGCTCAGTGGACTAAGCGCAGGGCAAGAACAGGGCAAGCGCAGGGACCAGGGCGGGATCCCCAGTCCCACATGCCACGTTGGCCCCTGCCCTCAAGACTCACTGAGCCAGCAACTGAGTCTGGGCGTGATGGTGCACCCGTGTAATCAATCCCAGCGCTGGGGAGGCTGAGAACAGGAGGGTCATTGCCAGCCTGAGCTGCATAGTGAGACCCTGTACCAAATACATAAATGAAAAAAAAAAAAAAAAAAAGACACCAGTCATTTAAAATTTTTAATGTATCCAAATAAGCTCAGTGACTTTGTTGAACAAGTGAGTATTTATAAGAAAACATACAAGAGCTTAAGAGACCATATTTATTTCTTCTTTCGTACAACCGGAGATGTTCCTGCAGACCTTTAAAATACATAGTGTCACCAATAAAACTTTGGAGCACCAGGGTATTAAAATCCCTTCTTTCTTTGCTTTCACGTGGATGAGCTTAAAATATTGATGGCTTTGGGATACAGTACAAACAATGCAGTGGAGGCCCAGAGTGACGAAACCAACACGGAAGAGAAGGAAATCTTCAGGGAGCAGCAAGCGCACAGCTCTCCCTGGGGACTGCGAGTATTAGTGGTGATTCCAGCACCAGTCCTCCTTGAGTAGGGAGTTTCTCCACAGCTAGCCTAGCTATGCTCCATCTAAGGCAGTCAACAACCCAGGGCAACTATATTAAAAATAAAAATAAGTGCTGCAGCTGAGGTACACAAACTGTTCTTTTGTTTATTGGCCCAGGGCCATATACGCATAGCACACTGAAAAGTTCAAGGTCCTGGGAAGAAAACTGTACATTTATTTCAAGAGAATTCGAATTTCTTTCACTGGTAACTGTCTAGCTTCCCTGCGAGGGAAAAGACAAAGGACCTACTGGGTAGCACCATTGTTCTAACTCTATTGTCCAGGGGTCCTGCGCCATCAAGCCAAAGATCACCCCTGAAGGTGAGGTCTCTCTCTCTCTCTCTCTCTCTCTCTCTCTCTCTCCGAAGCTCTTCCACGGTTGGTTTCTGCAGCAGCTGCTGTAGTCCTAAATCGGTCACTGGTCAGGGCCTTTGCTAAAAGCTCGCTGGCCAGCCTGCAGGGTGCAGGAGGCTGGCTCACAGAACCCAGGAGGGCCGGGTGGTCCTGGGGGACCAGGCACCCCAGGAGTTCCAGCCATCCCCGGGGGCCCTCGCTCGCCATCCCGGCCATTTCTGCCATAGCTGGCGGGGCCCGGGTCACCTGAAACACACAAAAGGTTGCATCGGTGAAGAGGAGGATCTTTGTGGCTATAAACACACAACCAAGCAGAGCAATGGGACAGGGCTCTGGGGATGGTACAGGAGGGGAGGAAGCAGCCCTGGATTATGGTGGGGATCAAAGAACGTCAAGGTAGGAGGAGCCCTCGGCACGTGTGACCCATTTTCCATCCGCAGGGCTCTAGTGTCCAAGGCAGCAGCCTCTATCCGCATCATCTGCATCAGACCACAGACACAGACACAGACAAGAGAGTCAGAACACACCCGGAGCTCAAAGACTTAGCGTGAAAAACTGAGAAGTCATTCGCGTGTAGGTTTCTCGCTTACTGTATAACGGGAGTGATAACAGTTTGCGCCCAGGGGGAGCGGTGTGTAAAATGCCATGACGTCAAAAGGCACCTGACCCTCCCAACCTCACAGCCTCGGGAGGGAACCAGGGGTCCCACGTGTGACCATGGGGCTGGCAGGAAGCTGCGTCTGGCTGGCCCTACTACCCTGCATCGCGGGACAGTGTTAGATGACCCAGCCACTAGCCGGGGAGACAAGGGCCTGGCAAACCTGAAGGGTGGATTTTACCAAAATTCGCATCACCTTCACCCCACTCCAAGGTCAAATAATACTAAGTACAAACCGTCTTACCAGGGCTTATCACAATGCACGGTGTTTAAATTAAAAATGTTACAATAAACAACTTCTTGTCTCCCCCTCTCCAAAGCTCCCTGTTACGTCGGACACTTTTTTACTTATCCCACCATGTCTGTCCCTTCCGGAAGCAGTTCTAGAATTCCTCTCCCCTCAGCGTGGGACCAAAAATTCTCTTGAATGCAGCCGCGGAGTACAATGTAGAAGAAGCGCAGGCTCCCAAAGGCTTGACGCTGTGTCCTCGTTCACTTAGTCGCCAGCTCTAGCGCTGGGTGGCTGCTGGCCCAGCCCCAAAGGCTAAATGACCTTGAGAGGTAAAGGTCACTGGCGCAGCTGGGACTGCAGCAGAAGCCCCACGAGAAGGCTACAGAACCGAGAAGGACGGCTCGGCGTGCGTGAAGCGAGAAAGAGGGCTCTGAGGGGCACTGGTGGCCATGGGTCTTTCAGTATAATAAATTTTTTAAAGAGACACACTTCCCATCGACTTCCATCGTGCCCTGTGAGTCAGCGACCTCTTGGATTAGGAAACCTGCTGCTCCCGTGATTCTCGCCCTCCGAGTATGCTTATGGGACCCCGGGCCTGCCTGCGGCTCACGGGGTCTCCCGCAGGGCTGCATGGGTCACGCAATCCTGATTTCCTTCTTTCTTTTTTTCAATTTTTTAAGACTTTATTAATTTAATAAGAAAAAAATAACTATGAGGTGTTTTCAAAACACATTAGTAGGACAGCCACAATAATCCAATGCATATTTGTTGTCTTCATGATTGTTGAGAGTATAAAATGAAGACATGATAACGTTTCTAAATACTACTAGCATAAATACCTGTATAACCAAATGTGTAACTTTTGTATCTGACAGGGTCAGTCGAATCCCCTCACGATTAACCTTGAAACCATGAACAGTGCTTTGTAGAACTGTTGTCAGTGTCAGCCGTCTGGACAAGTCCCGGCCATTGCTGGACCAGTTTGCTCTCTGTGAAAGCCAGAGAGAATGTTTTCTCTCTAGGTGACTCTCTTTAGGCACACTAGACATCTTCAGTTCCTTTCCTCTCTGGCCACGTGACCTCCTTGAACAGAAACTTTGGGACACCACTGAGTTATCAGATGTTACAGTACAGGGTCTCATGTCCTGAGTTCTCACTGACCTTGAGGGGCTACAGCCAAACTATTGGGAATTCTTGTGGCCATTCTTTCTCTCTAATTTTTGGTCTGTAAACTTACATCCTTAGCCCTCCAGAAGAGAAGTTTAGTGATACTATTAGTCTATAACATAGGTACTTGAGCTTAACATCACTGTCTTTCTTTTTTTTTTTTTTTTCCCTAAGATGTGATCCACACCCTGATGTGGAGAAGCACAGCTTCATGGTTAGAGAATCCAATGTTTAGGGCCTGTGGCTGCAAATCCTAGCCCTGAACAGCGTAGCAGCAAGTCCTTCTCCGCCTCCTCCGTGCCAAGGTGGGGCAAAGCCTTCCCTGGGAGTCAATCCTGTGCCTGGAAGCAGCTGCTGAGCAGAGGGCTGTCCGCTCAGACAGTGCCCTTAATGTCTTCCGGAGGCCGCGCCACGCCCCCTACCAAAGCCCTCCATCACTGTTATACAGGTCTTGCTTTAACTTGTCCTTGACCACCCAGCAGAAAAGCCAAAACATGATGCACAACACACAAGGGTAGAACATTTGACTATGTATAGAACGACCTCCTCTTAGCTCAAAGAGAAGAAGTCTATCGTACTATTAACCATTAGAAAATTTTATCATGCCTGCACCCTGTGTCCTGTATAACTACAACAAGGACAACAATATGCATCGTATCAATTATTGTGAATGTTCTACTAACCTGTTTTGAAACTGTCACGTTGTAATTTCTTATTAAAAGTAATTAAAAAATAAAATAAAAGCCTTCCATCACTCCCCCGTTGGCTTCTCCCTGTGACCCTCTGCAGCGCGAGCCCCACGAGGCAGGGCCGCCTCTAGTCCCATGCCCACGCAGCATGCTTCCCCACTCACTGCCATTTTCTTGAAGTTGGGCAGCCTACTGCAGAGGAACTCCTGCTGACTGTCCCCACAGCGGCCCCAGGATTTAGGGTTGTGGCAGTGGGGACAGCTAAGGGCACGGTTGGATCTGAAACTTCCAGTGTGTCCAACAGGGGCAGGGTCACGCCCTGGGCATGTGTGCATTGGCAGTGTGTGGGGACAGACTTGCACAGGGGGTGGCATCACCCAGCACCCAGAGACCCACAATGCCCCAAGGATATCAAGGGTATTTGGGCTCCTTCTGGCTCCAGGGCCGTGAACTGCACTGGAAGAGGGCTGGCACTTAGAAATGCTGGGAGACAGGAGAGCATGGCTAGGAAATCTGTGTGAAGTGCACTATTTACAGGGGACAACAGCAGTAGTAAAAAGAGCCTAGCTCCGTCTTGGCCTTCTCAACCATCTGCCAAAAGCTGGAAGCAAATTGTCACCTCCCATCGTACACATACACATTCCTTCGTTCTCAGAGGTTTTCACATTCATTTTTCTATTTCAGTGGTCTTGTTACATGTCTTCTGTTTGTCTTGCTAGTGTTCTGTGCCTATTTTATGTCACCCATGGAAGAAAAGAGGTTAGAGATCCAATTTTATAGAGCGCAATTCATTCTTCATCCTATGCTTACACGGAGAGCTACACAAAACAGTCCCAGAACAGAAACATCAGCAAGTGTCGAGGGAGGGTCATCTGCTTTGAGTCCATGGATCTCAAGGGTATTTAGCAGAGATGTGACCTATGGCCTCCCATAGCTTTGGGCCAGCTGTATTGAGCAGTGATGAAACAGATGCTTACATGTTCTCCTGGGTGGGAAAAGCTGGCTCCCTAATCCGCAGTATTTATGGATGAGGCCGCTACAACTATGCCTTTAACAAAGACTGCTCAGGCCTCAACACTTGGAGCACGGAAGGGGTGGTTTTCTGTTAAGGTTTAAAAGATGGACTAGATCTTGCTATATACAAAAGGTGATTTTCATGCACTATTTAGGAGAAACGCTACACACACACACACACACACACACACACACACACACACACACACACCAGGTCTACCTTAAGAAAATTCAATCAAGAGTGGGAGGAGAAAAATGACTACAGCTAGAGCAGAGGTCAGTAAACCATCGGCCCCAGCAGCGACAGCAGCTGATGCAGGTCAGCAGGCAGGCCTCAGCCACAAGCTAAGTCAGTGGCTCCTGAGAATATGGCCACTGCTGTCGACTGGTGTATTGCCTGTGGCTGAGTAGCTGGGACAGAGGTCCCCAGGCATGCAAAGCCAAGACAATGTGGTCCTTTCCAGTCAAAGTGTGCTGACCCCAGTGTCACAGGAAAGGACCTAGGGTGACGAATCCTTCAACAGGAGAAAACCCACAGGAAAGGCATAAGGATACACTGTCATTGTCGCTCCCTTGGTACTGGGGAGTCAGCAGTCGGGGTGGGGGTGGCTGTGGAGAGCTGGATGGTAGATGCCAGCAATGTTTCTCACATCTGGAGAACAGCTGCATGGAGAATTGGGGGTCACTGTTGCCAGAACTTCTGATAATTTTCAAGAGAAGTTGGCTTCGAGGTGAACAGTTGTCAGGCTGGGGAGATAGCTCGGTGGTCTAAGCACCTGCCTAGCAAGCACGAGTACCCAGGTTGGACCCCTGGTAATGCATGCTATGCCAGCCCCAGAACTCAGGTACACCGTGCCAGCCAGTAAAACTGGGCATAATGTCACATGCCTGTAACCCCAGTCCTGGGGAGGTTGAGACAGGAGGATCACTATAAGTCTGAGCTGTGTAGTGAGACCGTGTACCAAAGAAATAGCTGTCAAGTTTTCAATGTAAGCAATGAATTCAAAACACTAGTACAGAAGGCCCCTGCCTGGAACTTTAAATCGAACTACACTCATTCTGCAATATAGGCATTAAAGGGCAGAAAGGAAAGATTTTTCCTCTAGATTTCCCCACTTAGTTCCCCATTTGAACACACTCCAAAAGACGTCGTTTTGCACTTTCTAATCTTGCTCCAAATTCCTGCTCCCCAAGAGTCCCCTGAGGAAGCCATCCGCTCTACCTTCTGATTCAGGTCGTAGAAAGTGCCCCAAGTCCAGTTCCATCTGGGGCAAACACAGCAGCTGTCCTCTAACGCTGAATGATGCCATCATCGCTGGCTCTACAAACTGTCCCTTTCTCTCAGGCCACACGTGTCCACTGCCGATCCCATTTTCTTCCCAGGTAAACTGAGTCCAGAAGTTTCCCTAGCTCTCCTCAGGCACATGGCTAGAGACGGCGGGAGGTAGAAACAAGGACATTAACCGCTACTCTAACCACCCTGTGTATCCCAAACTGTCGCTCTGCGAACTCCGCAGGGTATGCCTGCTTTTCTCAGTGTCTCGGGATTAGAAACGTCACGGACTACTGCTGCCCGACGCATCAGAATTTTAAACGCATCCGTGTCATTCTCCGTGTGAACGGTAGAGGGCAGCCACGTCGCGCCGACGGAGGCCTACCTCACCCTGGCACGTTGATGGGCAGCCTCCTCCTACAAACCACAGATCCACACCATGCCGACCAAGGGACAAAGGCTGCACGCGATCCTCAGCATCAGACAGGTCCCTGATGCTTAGCCCCTGGTGATGCGCCTTTTTGGTGTGTGCCGCACAGTTCTGTGGATTCTCTCGCGGCACGTTCAGCCAGAGCGCCAGGTATGACCAATCACTATGACCATATGCTTAACTTTTCAGAATTCACTCCAGCACAAGATGCTCTGCCATCGTGTCCCCCATCGCCCGCCTTCTGGGCGCTGCTCCCACCGTCCTTGTCACCTTCTGAAGGAGCTCTGCGAGTCCCCCTGTCACGAGTGTCTCTCGTTGTGATGCTGTGGCTGCCTGCGTGTTCTGAATGGATCCAAAACATTAACATCTCACGGCCATTTAGACTTTGGGGACAATTTGGAACTCACACAACGCCAGATCAGGTGATCCTGAGGTGAACTAGGGCACGCCTTACATATTCTACAAGTCTGCCTTCCAGCTGGCTGGCCCACGGTGGCTGCATCCGCTGTGTATTTAATGACACCTTGAAAAGACAGGTACACAGCACAACACCTAGAAGTGCTTCGGGACGTGGCAAGAACGCGGAAGTGAATGTGTGGGCAGAGAAAGGGAATATTAGGAGGGCGATTTATGGCAATGTGTCTCATTTATTTATTATTTAGTCTTTTTGAGACAGGGTCTCGCTATGCTGGCCTTGAGCTGACTTCTGTAGCCCAGGCTGGTCTCGAATTCACACGGGTCCTCCTGCCTCAGCCTCCCAAGGGCTGGAATTACAGGTGCATGCTACCATGGCCAATCTGTCTCCATCTCAGCTCACCTTAGGGGTGGGGACAGCAGGCCAGGGATCGGAGCCTGGTCCCTGTGTCTGCCTCTGCAGGCACTCTAATCTGCAGAGCTATCTGGCAGCCTAGAGACAGTCTCCTAAGGAGACCCTCAGCCAGGCATGACGCAAACCACCCTCTAGTGAGAAACTGAGGGTAGTGGGGGCCTGATGTGATCCTGAGCTCTGGGACAGTCAGAGAAGTAAGACAGGGAATGGGGAGGGACACAGCCAGTCACAGGAGCAGGGCTGCGAAGGGACCATAGCCCTAGAGAAACAGCCCATCGACTTGTCTCCTACAGGAACCTGGACCTCAGAAGCCCGGTCTCTGCCTCTGTCACTTGTCACACAAGGGGCCTCTGTTGGGGCATGTGGCTTGTATCCGCCTGTGTTTCCTCAAATACAAAAAGAGGAGTGACAGGTCACCATGCACTGTGCAGCTACTTGAGGCACGGTCCTTCCTATGCACTCTGCGTGTGTTGTCACGCGTGCATGGCCTTGGGAGTAACCCTGCAAGGATGTGTGTAAGAAACAAAGTAGAAAACCCACAGGCGCTGTGTAGGCAGCAAAGCGCTGCCCCAGAGCAATGGCGGATGTCCTTGGTACGGCAGCAGCCAGCGGCCCAAGACAGGCACTGCTGCGTTCTGTCCCCAAGAAGCACAAACACACAAGGAGCAAAGCAGGAGGCAGCCTACAGAGGGAAGAAAACGCAAACTTCGTGGAAAGAACAAAGAAATTCTAATAGCGGGCAGATAAAGAAAGCTCTAGCACCTTTTTGTTTTCAAATGTGAGATATGGTAATGTAAAGAAGGATCAAATTATCCACTTAGTGCAGGCTGGTTTGAAGCCAAATCCAACTGAAGGAGCAACACAGAGGGCTCCTTCCTTCCAGTTAGAAGTGTTTATCTTGACGCCACCAGCCAAGCTCCAGCCGAATTCCACTGAAGATTCCTCCGGCTCCTAAAGCCTTATTATCATTATTACGCCTGTGAGAGACCCCAAATCATATTCCTGATCTCATATTCTAAGTCCTACATGTGGGACGCTGACAATTAAGTGGTGAAATGACTGGCAGGGAACCAGTATTAATGATTTGGAGTTGGAGGAGATTTTTCGTGGAAGAGAAGTCTGAGGTCTTAGAGGCAGAGCCGACCGAGAGCAGAATATAAGCAATGCTGGTCAAGTGCAGGAGCAAAAAGCTGCCACAGGAGGGCAAAACGTGGCCTTTTACCTGAACAACAGTACCAGCAACCAAGTGGCCTTGGCACCCTCTCTGGTGAGAAACTGCCCCACGTTCTTCACATGGGCTGCTTTTCTTTGACTCTCAGAGTGATACCATCAGAGCTATGTCATTATTAATACTTTGTAAGTGGGGAAACTGAGGCACAGAGAGTTAAGCTACTCAGTGTTGTAAGGTGAGGGAGTGCCATGGCCAAGATCTGAACCCAGCGCATCCGAAAGGGGAACCCGAGGTCCACAGCCCACACTGGGAGGAACCCGGAAAGCTCTTGTCTGGCATGTATTTAAGACAGGGCTGGCAGAGCGAGTTCCCAGCATAGACAAAAGCCTGTGAATGGGCCCCAAAGCCGAAGTCCCCAGCTGGCAGGAGTGATAAGGTCCCCTCTGACAAGTGGTAGCAACCCAGCTCTGGCCACCTCTTTGCCAGGCACTATGGTTTTGACAGCTTTCTGCTTTGAAAAACAACCTGGATCTCAAATCACTCACTAAATGTCAACTGTCCTCTCCACCAGAATACCACCGCCACTGAGGCCGTCCCTTCCCACCCACCCAAGCAGTCAAGTTGGAAAGGAAGCAAGAAAGAAAGCAGGATGAGGGAGATTCTTCAGGGGAAAGGCAGAAGGTAAGAGCCAGTTAGTGAGAGAAAAATTAGAGCCAGGTGTGAGTCAGAGGACAGCGATCACTCTGGAGATGGTACCAGGAAGGGAGGCGCAGGATCGGAAAAAGAAGGGTGAACGGAAGGAGAGAGGGCCTTAGCAGTGTCGGTAGAAGGAAATCCACACACTGCCTCAAGAAATCAGATTTAAGTTTTAAATCTAAGCCCGGCTAGGATAACGTTTTCCCACAATGAGTTCGCCTTTCCTCACTCATTTTCCTGCATGTGGACGGTCTGAGGCTCCAGAGAGCCAGCCAGCGAAGCCCTCCCTGCCCAGTGCGGCCAGCTACACCCCACACGCGGCGAGGCGCAGCTCCTGTGCAGGCCCGCGAGCCTCCCTGCAGGCAGGACGGTGGGCCGCAGGTACACAGCAGGCACCCCCCGCCCCGGAATCTTCCCGGGTTCAAAGTTAAAATGTGACTCGCCAACAGATTGCTGAAAAAAGTAGGAATCACGGGAAACCAAATGATATTTTCCGTAAAAGTAAACGCTGCAAATAGTGCGCGTTGGCTGGGCGTGGTGGCGCGCGCCTGTAATCCCAGCACTCGGGAGGCGGAGGCAGGAAGATCGGTGTGAGTTCGAGACCAGCCTGGGCTACCAAAGTGAGTTCAAGGCCAGCCTGAATTGCATAGCGAGACCCAGTCTCAAAAAGACCAAAAAACAAACAACAACAACAACAGCAAAACTGCAAGTTGTTCACATAGCAGCTGTTAAGCGACTTCTCAACAAAATGAGAGAAGAAATTGCTACGGGAACCCATAAACCTAGGGAACTCATGGTGCCGCTGCTTAACCAGTTGTCGGTTGGTTGGTTGAACCAGTTGTACGCCCTCCTGCCAAAGCCCTGCCCAAGGAGAAAGGTATCCCTAGGAACGGTTTCCTTTTCCTCTCTTACAAAAACTGTCTAGTGCATCCAGTCTCCTCTGTACTGTTGAGCTCCGACTGAATTTTATTTCCTTTGCCAATCAGAAAAACTTATGAATCTGTAAAACTGTCCTGACAGCCCCATGAACCATGGTTTTAGAAAGACGGAGTTTGAGCTGTCTCCAAATGTATTCAAATTCTCTTTTTTAAAAAAATTGAATAACAAAGCGATCTCCAGGAGCAGTGGAGCAGATCATTGCAAAGCAATAACGTGGCGGACTACAGCCATGGCCATGATTAAACAGGTAGGCCCCTGGCCGAACCACACAATGGGAATTTCGCTTCCTCAATTTGGCTAAACTAGGCTTCCCAGATCCATTGCAGAGGCGAGCACCACCTCGCTTCCCCTCTCACACTCCCTGACATCTAGGGCCGGGCTCCCGAGCCGGTGCCCACCATAGTGGAGGCTGGGAAAGCCTCCTGGCTTCCGGCCGTGCTGCACCGCCTCTGATTTCCCGTGGACGAGACCGTTCCGCCTGGGTGCAGGTGACAGAGTAGCCATTGGACAGAGGAACACAGAGCACTGCACTGAGAAGCAGCACACAGCTCCCACACACCGCGCATGCGTGGCCCTTTTTGACTATGAGCGGGAGGGCTTGGGTCTGTGGGGGGTTGGGGGTGGGGTGCTGTATGAATTTTAAAAGAATCCAGCCGTTTAAAACCTTGCAAGAAGGAACTTTTAAAACAGAATTCCGGTTACTCCTCATGCAATGTATCTAAAAATATCGATTAGCTTTCCAACTGCTCTGGTTTTACAGGCTTGGTACGAAGGTCTGAGACGTAGCTCGGTGACACAGCGCTTGCCTCCTACGCACCAGGCTGCAGATGCGAAGTCCAGCACAAGGATGATGGTAAGAACTGAGGGGAAACTCGATGCAGATTTACTCACGGAGATTTTCCAGGCCAGTGGGCCAGAGCTGGCCCTTGGCTCTGCTCTTCGCAGAGCCTCTTCTTACGTCATTGATACGTCACCTTCTGACACCTCTTTTCTTACAGAGGATGCAGACATGAGTTACGGCTGGCTTAGTTGTCCATGGAAGCTGATCTTGTCAGCCGTTATAATCACCTGATGTGCCCAAGGGACTGAGCGGCAGTTCTTAGGAAATGTGACCCGTTTCCGCCTGCGCCCGCGTGAGTGACCAACTTCACCCTTCCTGTAGACAATTCACTCACCTGGGAGACCTGTTGTTCCGGGCAGACCTTTGGGACCTCTTCCTGGGGGGCCACGCTCCCCTTTTTCTCCCATCTCACCTGCATTTCACGAGAGAAATGTTATCTTTCTATATGTCTAGAAAATAAACTTCTTTATTCCTACACATTAAACAGACAAAATTGAGACATCAAAACTCATGTGCTATAGAAAAAAACTATAAAAAGGCAAAAATCAGGTTCACCATAGGAATAAATGAAATAGGGGTAAATCAGATGATGATAGCTATAGATATGTCTGTAACTCTTATATTAGCATATTGTGAAATAGATATTATAGACATTTTATTATAGATATCATAGATATTGCATTAAAAAGAAAATACATGCTTAATAAAGTAGCAACAAGGGCCGGGGAGATAGCTCAGTAGAATAAGCACTTGCCTGGCAAGTGCAGGGTCCTGAGTTCAATCCCAGTACCACCAAAAATTAAATAAATAAATAAAGCAGCAACATAAAATCAGTGACTACATTCCTAGCATGACAAAAGGTGAATCTCGACCCCAAAGCTAACATAAATGCTTACAAGGAAAGAGCATCCCTGTTACCACAGCTGCCTCATTGGCTTGAGGAATCAAGACCATCTCTATGTCCTGATTTTAAAACCTAGAAAACCAATGCAATTGCCACAGAGGAGAGAAGTCTTCAGTGAACAGGCTGGACACTAAGTTAATACATGAAAATCAATAGCTGGTGACACCAGCAACGACCAGTTAGAAGACACAGTGGGAAGGACACCAATGGTAATTAACTTGTCAAATAAGGAGGAATGGGCTAGTGGGAATAAGGGGAGTCCTCGCAAGACGCTGCACATTTCTCGGGGATGCAGGAAGACTTGAAAATGTTTTGCCATGCAATGACATCACCGTAAGAGCTGGCCTGTCCTTCCTGAGCTGCATGTTTGTGATTATCCCAATAAAAGCACAAACACAGGTTTTTAACCAGGAACACTAATTCTGGACTTTGTAGAGGAAAACACAAAAGCCAAAATAGCTGGGATAACTTCTCAAAGAAAAGGAACATGAAGGGCCCAAGAGATAGCTCAGCGGACTAAAGCGCCTGCTTAGGCAAGCACAGGGACCGAGGTTCTAACCCTAGTGGAGCCAGCCAGAGTCTGTGTGGGGTGGCACACACCTGTAATCCCAGCGCTGGAGAAGCTGAAAGCAGGAGAGAGAGAGAGAGAGAGAGAGAGAGAGAGAGAGGAAGGAAGGAAGGAAGGAGGGAAGGAAAGAAGGAAGGCAGGCACCATGTAGATAATTCATCCTGCCAGACACTGAATAATTAAAATGGTATGGCCCTAACCCTGGATAGGGCCAGTAAAGGAACCCCAAGACCCTGGGCCTGCCAGACAGCTCAGTAAACTAAAGCCCCTGCTTAGGCAGAGCGCAGCAGCTGGGGTTCGATCTCTGGAGTACCATACCACTACTGCCTCTGGGGCACACTGAGGCTAGGCATGGCGGTGCGCTCCTGTAATCCCAGCTCTTGGGAGGCTGCAAACAGGAGGATCACTACAAGTCCTGTCTACGTGGTGAGACCCTAGAGATCCTGTAATAAATACATTAAAAATGAGCATCAAAAAAATAAAATAAAAGTCTGTCTCAGGTGTGAAGGAAAACATAATTTGAGCGGCTCATTATGAACAATGAAAATTCTCATCACAGCAGAGTTTTGGCTTGTTTCATTCGTTGACAAATGGTAATTGATGCCTTCTCCCTGCACTATTTATTCTTGAGAAAAGAGGTAGCCAGTTTTCCCGCAGAAGTGGATGTATCTCTTTGCCCCGCACTGAAATATCTAAAGTCATGCAGCCTTATTCTAAGGGACTTAAAGTGAACCCAAACTGTGAATGTTTACCAGCGCTACCTATGGCATGGAAGCCTAATGTAACATCAAGCAAAGTGAACCCAAGGCCGGGAGGCTCTCTGTCACATTTGCTTGTAACCATATAAAATGTGGGCGTGTTGTGGGTTGAGACTTTACACACTTGCAGAAGAGCACAGAAAACAGGTCGCTGTGATCCGACTCTTGACCATCATTTAAGGCATATTTTTACAAGCTCATACTGAAAATGATCCGCTGTGTTTGTCTCAGTACTAGGGTAAACCCATGCCTAAGATATATCCTGAACTGTCAAAAGCATTAATAACAAAGCCAGCCTCATATATATGTAACAAATTCTCCTAGGAAACACTCCAAGTGACTACACAGTAGAACAGAATGCATAATATCCCTTCCTTACTAGATGCAAAGGAAAAAGTACTGCAGTGCTATACCCTAATTGGCTAAAAATTTAAGTTCTGGAAGGTGGGCTAAGGGGCTGGGGAGATAGCTCTGAGGCACAAGTGCCTGCCTGGCAAGTGCAAGGTCATGAGTTTGAATGCCGGTCCCTCAAAAAAAAAAAAAAAAAAACAATAATAATAATAATAAAATAGTGAGCTATTTTTTCCCAGTGGGAAATATGAGCTGTGAGCTGCAAAACTTCACATAGTAGAAAACTGCATGTCTCCTAGTAACTATTACTGCTCATGTACATAGTGTGGTAAGAAGGTTAAGTTCAGTTACCTAGAATTATTTATTTCCAAGGGTGTTAACTGCACTGATCAAGAAATAAAATCTGAAAAGTTCTCCTTGCCTCTACCTTAGATTTCAGAAGCAAAAGTAAATGAAGATACACTTCTGTAAAGGAATTCTACGACAAAAAAAAAAAAAGGGATAGGGAGCCTGGCGGGGGGGGGGGGGGGGCACTTAGAGAAAATGGCGAATGCTGGAGACATTCAGGTTCCAAAAGTACAAATACACTTTTCTTACTTGCATAGGTGGCCCTTCTGTTCAGCAGAAGCTAGCCAAGCGAGTCTCAGGCCCCTGGGCCCATGGGCTTCCAGAAAGCCTCCCAAACAGTTTGCTTTCGTTTTCAGTGGTTCTCCACCTCAGCTGCACTTTACGGTCACCCGGGGAGCATTCAAGTCCTTATGCCCAGAGCAATTAAATCAGAACTCTAGCAACAGGCCCCAGTCGCAGCAGGCTTTGAGCTCCCCTGGTGATTTCAGTGTGCACTCAGGGCTGAAGGAGATAGCTTGACACAGGCTCTTCTGGGGTAGTGAGTCATGAGGACATTTTCATTTCTTAAAGGAGAATTTTGTTACTGACTCAGAGTTAAATGGAGACATCCCTTCAGCCAAGGAAGCTCTGGCCATGATTTCTGCAGGCCCCTATAAGGAGTTTCCTGTCAGGAGGAAAATGGCCATTAAGGACTCCACAGCAGGGTCTCAGGGCACAAGGACCACCCACAAGCAGCGGACTTGCTAAGCCAGCCTGCTAGGCCACACCCCCTGGCTTCCGCTTCAGCCAGGTGGCCTGTGGCAGGCTCTGCAATCCTAACAAGCTCCTCAGTGACAGGGATGCTCCAGAAACTCTGAAAATCTTTGCTCTGAAGAGACGCCCCTATCTGTGGGCCATGGCTCCAGAGAAATCAACCAACCACCCAGGACAGGAGAATTTCCTAGGACTGGTCTACAGGAGGATCAGTCTTCCCAAAGGAGCCCCCTACAGAGGTTCCTGACCTTGTAGCTAAAAGCAGGACAGAGATGAATAGGTATTCTTTCAGAGAAAATGTTGCGTCTCACACAAACAACTCAGAACTCCCTCTGTGTTTCGCCCAACCTCTGAAAGCTCTGAAACTCTCCCAGCCTCACCAGAGCCCCCAATTAGCGCTCATTTCTTTTAACATGCAGCTCTGCACCTGCCAAAATAAGTAATCAAATAAATTGTTCCAGCGAAGGCTGCAGTTAGCCAACTACATCAGCCGCTCATTTATAGATCCAGAAAGGCAGCCTGCCTGCCCTCTGACCATTCGCACCATAATATTTATCTCTAATTGGAGAACTGCTGCATTTTTTTAAAGTCCCTTTCTTGTTTCTGATGCCATTTCCTTCTGAAGTTCTCCCAGAGGGTTGTCAGTAACTCATTGTGGGCTAGAAACTCGTTTCATTTAATCCTCTATAAATTATCCCAGGCACCCGCGCACTGGCAGACATATTTACTGCAACTAGCGAGTGCCAGCAGGGGTGCTTTTTTCCTCTGCTAGTCTTGCCGAATCCCTGACACACTCACAAACCTACTTTTCTGCAAAATCCTGGTTGCAGAGCTCCAGGGACGTGGCTCAGGGGTCTAAGTGCCTGCCTGCCGAGCACAGGGACTCAGGTTTAATCCCTATACTTTGTGCCATGCCAGCCCCACCCCAGGGCACCTGCGGGGAACGAAGCCAGTCACCAAAACCAGGCATGGTCGCTCATGCCTATAATCCTAGTGCTGGGGAGGCAGATATAGGAGGATCACCATGAATCCAACTTCATAGAAGGACCTTGTACCAAATACATAAATATTTTTTTTAAAATGTACACAAGGTATAGCTTTCTTTAGATAAAAGCAGAAAACCAAACATATATTGAAGAAGAAATAAAGTTAGACTGTGATTGAAAGGTGAAAAAAATCCATCAAAAGAACGTATCAGTCTAGGGAAATAGCTCAGTGGCACAGGTACCTGCCTGGCAAGTGCAAGGTTCGGAGTTCAATCCCCGGTCCCACAAAAAAAAAGGGCATATCAAATGTCATTTTTTAAAAGAAGACAGCTCCTGTGCATGATGTCATTTTTCTTATGTCCTGTTAATTAAATTGGCCGGTTTAACAAATAAAAACATCTGAAGGAGGGCCATTTTAGAAAAGCTCTACAAGGGTCAGCGAGATAGCTGGTCAGACTAAGTGTCTGCTTTGACAAGCTCAGGGACCAGGGTTCGATCCCCTGAACCCCATGCCACACCAGCCCCACCCCCAGGCATGCTGAGCTGGCCACTGAGACCAAGGAGTGTGGTGTTTCCTGCCTGTAATCCCAGGGCTGGGGAGGCTGAGACAAGAGGACCACTAGGAGTCTGAGCTGCCTAGTGAGACCCTGTGCCAAATACATAATAAAATAAAATAAGTAGGGAAGCTCTATGATGACTGCAGAGTGTCCAAACCCAATGGCCTCCTGTCAGGTTTATTCCGAACCAGTAATAGGGCAGAGTGCAATAGAGAGCTCAATTCTAGCACTGTATTTAGTGCTGCAGGACAGACAGAACCAACGGAACGTTCTGCAAGAGCTTCAACCCTTTCCACGCATCTTCTTATCCAACGGGATAGTTAGATATCAGCAAAATGTAAACTCAGGCATAGATGTGGATCGCACATCTGAAAAGAAGCCCATATGTGTTTTTGTTTTCTCCTGGACATAACAACTTACCTTTAGGTCCCCTCAAACCAAGAGCACCAGGCGGACCCTTAATGCCTGGGAGGCCACGAATTCCCATCTGACCTGGGAAACCATTCTCTCCGGGGGGTCCAGGGGGTCCTGGGGGACCAGGCCTGCCAGGGAGGCCAGAGGCCCCGGAGTCTGGACGCTTGAGACTGGCAGCCATCTGAGCGAAATGCTCTGAAAGATAACAGTCACAATAGAGAGGGGTTGAAATGAACGGAGAGGGATGCCAAGCAGTTGTCTTTCTGACGGTGCCCGCAGCCTTCCCACGCTGGGCTAAGAGATGGGTAGAGGCAGATACTTTTCTATACAGTGCTGCTTCGGGTCCCCTCTCCCTGGATACATGTGGTCCTGGTATTTGGAGACTCCAGTGAAGTGAAAGGAGCTTAAACAGCAAGTCTCCGGGAGGATTCGGGTTTGGAAGGCCCTGGTTGTCTCCTGCATCCTAGCTGAGTCCTTATAGACCCAGGGTGGGAAGAAAGGCTAGTTGCTGAACAAGGAAAGCAGCGATGTCCAGAAGCTTTTTAAAACTCAGGGCGTTGTCTGGAATCAACATTCAGATGCCACTGGAGCTCTGTTACCAAAACGTAAAGTCTTCGTAGCTTAAGATATTGCACAGCCTGAAACACCGTGAAACTCGTGGCTTCTCAAGACAGCTCTCTCCCACGTGTTTTCCATGTGTGGAAGAGACAATAACGATGAGAGGTAACCTGTTTCTTGGTCTTAAAAATTAATAACAGGGGGCCACTGAGATAGCTCAGTGGACTGAGCGCCTGCTTTGGCAAGCACAGGGACCACGGTTCAATCCCCAGTGCCACATACAGCGCCTGTAATCCCAGTGCTGACTAGGCTGAAAACAGGAGGGACATTGTAAGTCCAAGCTGCATAGTGACACCCTGCACCAAATACATAAAATGAAAAAGAAAAAGAAATTAGTAAAAAATTAGTAATTGGGCTTTTCTGGGAACTGTTACTTTGATTTAAAGTCACCCAATAAAGCTATAGAAAACAAGAAAATTTCCCAGTTAAAATACTCTTAAGGGAAGTATACTAGTGCAATATTATGTAAAGCTCTAGGATATGAAGATGAAAAAATGAATTGGAAACAAACTTCCAGTCAAAATTTTTAAATTATTTAAGTGCAAATTTGCCTCATTTAAGCATAAAAGTCATAGTTTCTATATATGTAACATTTAAAACTAACAGACTTTCAAGAAAATATCTATAATGAAGAGATTAATACTGATTTTTCAAATAAAGAAATTCTCATTTCATTGCTTCTTGAGCCTAGAAAATTCTACTCATGTACTAAACCAACTAGACTTGCTGAAGAGTGTAGAAATGAAGATTTTTTTCTTCAGGACAAAGTTAGTTTCCCAGAATAGGATAATCTTCAGTCACGAGGCTCCAAATATTACAGTAACCTGTTTCTTGGGAATTGTCACAGTCTGTCTTAAAAATTAATAACAGGGGGCCAGTGAGATACCTTAGTAGACTAAATGCCTGCTTTGGCACGCAGAAGGACCAGGGTTCAATCCCGGTCCTGCACGCCACACCAGCCCCGCCCCCGTAGGGCACACCTGTCCTTAATTTTAGGACAGTTTCACGCTTCCTCGTGTTCTGTGTGTTTTCATACTAAGACCAATTCTGAAACAAATGATAATTTTTATCACTGTAGCAGAATTTGCATAAAAATTAACACCTGTGAAAATGTATTCCCAGTTTGGAAAATATTAATCATCACTGTCCCCACATGCAGTTCATGAGTAGAAATGATGTCATTGTGCTTCTTATGTACACACAATCTGTCAGTTTTCACAGAGAAAAGCTGTAGGGCAATGCTAGCTATGCAGAGAACATCTGAGTATTTTGTGTTCTAAAAGAAAAGTGTGGTGTGTGTGTGCATGTGTGTGTGTGTGTGTGTGTGTGTGTGTGTGCCTGTGTGCTTTATTGTACAATATCTCTTGCCTTAAAGAGGGAAAAAATAGGAAGGGAAGGAGAGAAGACCAAGGGAAGAAAAAAGAAAAGGAGGCTAACCTGGAGGTAATATTTTGCTTTTAGGCCATATACTATTGTAGATGGCAATAGTTGGGTAACACAGAATTGCCAGTGACATTATTCAAAAGCCCCCACTTCTAAAGCGTACAGAAAGCCGCTGCTGTTTATCCTTGCATACCTACAAGGATAAAGCCTTAAGAAAGCAGAGTTGATGGGTGGTGAAGCCACAGTGATGGAATTACCTTGCATGACCCTCATGCAAACCTGCTTAATGTGCTGATCTGTCGGCGCTCTGCCCTGGAACAGGAAAGAAACCACAAAGAAAGCATTGTTCATCGGTAAGCTGACGACAGGCTGGGTTTAGAGGGAGCTCACCGCTGAGGGCTGTGAGCCAGAGAGCCCCGCTAGAGGGGAACCCACTCACCGGAGGGCCCTGGGCACCAGGCAGCCCCGTGGCACCCTGCTCGCCCTGCACACCCCGGGGCCCCGGCGGTCCTTTTGGTCCTTCCACTCCAGGAAGCCCCCGAATTCCTTCAGGTCCTCGCAGGCCAGGCTCCCCAGGGTTGCCCATCTGGAATGAATGATGCGCCATCAAGCCAGGGCTGCAGGGCCGGGGCCCAAGCACTGCGCTGCTTACCATTAAGAGACACCCTTGCGAGAAGTGTTTCCCCACATTCGAGCTTCTGTGGGGCATCTGTTCGGCAGTTTCTACAAGGTGAAAATATACTCCGCCAGCCAGTAAGCCCCAGGCACTGAGAATTCAATCTAAGCAAGCATCCTCAAACCTTCATTATTTATTAATACTTTAGAATTGTCATTGGAATAATGTATCAATACATTAAGCCACTGCTTAAAGGGAAGTTAGTGGGCTGCAGAAGGGGGATTTTGGTTTGGGTCTTACTGCTGAAAGTGAAACTCGGGGCCTCCTGCATGCTAAGTGCCTACGCTACCACCGAGCTGAGTGCTACCACCGAGCTGAGTGCTACCACCGAGCTGAGTGCTACCATCGAGCTGAGTGCTACCACTGAGCTGAGTGCTACCACCGAGCTGAGTGCTACCACCGAGCTGACTGCTACCACCAAGCTGAGTGCTACCACTGAGTTGAGTGCTACCATCGAGCTGAGTGCTACCATCGAGCTGAGTGCTACCACTGAGCTGAGTGCTACCACCGAGCTGAGTGCTACCACCAAGCAGTTACTTTATAATGAATATTGCTACCATTTCCTGGCTGCAAAAAGACCAGTGAGTTCTTACAAGATGTGATTTGGATACTGCTAAGGCACTAAGCATGAAACAAAGATATTTCAAGGAAAATGAGCCATTTAGCCTTTAAACATTTACATAGAGAGTCTGGAGACAGTAGACGTGTCCAAGAGTTATAAAATACTGACATAAATTAAATGAATGCACTTAAGATAACACACTTGAAAATTCTGCATCTAAAATGCCTGGACAAAAAAAGTCAAGTTCGGTCCCCAGCACCACATGCTGCACCAGCCCCACCCCCTCCCCACCCCACCCCCGCCAGGCTGAGCTGGCTCTAACACACACACACACACAGAAAAGGGCAAGCTCATAACTTACCAAAAGAATAAGTCTAGTTTTTCTTAGTTGATCAAAAAGAAAGATTAGTGTTATTACCCACTTGTTTCCTCTTTGTCAGAGAATCTTTTCTGTCTGTGCCTCGTACTTCAAAGTAACAACTTTGAAGGCAATGATATACAGTGTTAGCTACTGTAAATTTCTTATTCTTTCATGAAATTTTGTTCTATATTTTTATAAAATGAAATGTTAAGGGAGTTAAATTCTAAGCACTGGGGCCTGGCGGGATGGCTCAGTGGTCTAAAGCACCTGCTTGGGAAAGCTTGGGTGGCTTCAGGGACCACGGTTCGATCCCCGACACCACATGCTGCGCCAGCCCTGCCCTCGGGGCGGGCTGAGCCAGCCATAAAAAAAAAATGAGTGAAGAAACAAATAAAGGTTCTGAAACAAGAAAAAAATAAAGTAAAAAAAAAATTCAAAACAAAAAAAAATTCTAAGCACTAAAAATAAGTTGAAAATAAAATGTTTTCTCAGTCCAGAAGTGTATATGTTAGATTTTTTTTCCGAAAGCAGACTATTAAAATTATTTAAAAGGATCCTCATCTGTAATAATGCTTTCAAAAGTGATTAAATTTATTCCACTTTGTGCAAACAATTTTTTTTTAATTTCTCTGGTAGGATCATGGTAGAGTAGCCACCGTGCACTGCTATTCAGAACAAGAGTGAGAAGCAGGCCAACAGCCAGCAAGCGAACGCTGGAGTGCAAGACCTGAGTGTGCAGGAAGTGCCTCGGTCTGCAGCGCTTAGCGAGAAGGGGCTGCTCTTCAAACAGGCGAATGGCTCAAACCCAAGGAAGAGGGGATGAGGCCGCGCCTTCCCCATGCCAGGCCCAGCGAAGCGCGGCGAGTGCGCTTTTCTCCATTTCTCTTCATACAAGCACTGATGCTCATCACAGCCAACTTACTAAAATTGCTTCTGTGAGGAAAGTGTGGCCTACACGACTTCCAGAAAGACAACGTCAACAGGAAACGCAAAGAAAATACCACGCAAGACGGTACAACTGTCAGGAACCCAGAGCACAAGCCAATGACAACTTCTAAAGCAACGCAAAGAGAAGCCAAAATGAACTCAGAAATGAGCCGAAGAGCTATCAGAAAATAAAGGAGAGCAAGGGAGAGTGTGCTATCTCTCTCAATGGCCGAAATTTGGCCAGAATAAGGGGCAGGATGAATAGGAGCACTGATGTGCCCAAGACATCCTAAAGGCCCTTGGATCTTTGGAAAAAAATTCCTCGATTGAGGAGTGGCACACTGAAGTCAACGCCAAGCTGTAGACAAATCTGTGCTGAGCTTGATGATGAGGAAGCCCGTGTGGCTACGACAGAGCCCTCCGTGCAGTGCAGTTAAGTCACGGCAGCATTGCCTGTGTAGAGCACATGAGGCAGCACAGGGAGGAAGTGGTGATGACGGGATCCCAATACTGTATCCGAATGAGAATGCAGCTAACTTACGTCAGCCACTGCATTGTGACCACTTTTTTCTTTTATAACAAATACTGCAGCCTGTTTCTAGACAGCGAAGCACGATTTCTACTACCACAGGGTCACTCTTTTGAGGCACTGTTGGGAGGCAAGTGAGTGAATTCAGGGTGCTATCCGTTTCAGTAGGTCGCCAAGAGTCCAAGCCGCCAAAGTCCCCATGGCTCTTCGGGTAGAAAGGAAGGCTGGGTATGCAGCCAGGTGTCTGTTCAGGATGCAGCTATGCTAAGGGGAGAGGAAGTGTGTTCGTGACTAAGAGAACACAAGGAAGTGTTGAGCAACAGGGCATTTACACGACACGCAAGTGACGAAGTTGCACATGTGCAGGAGAAATGGGCAAAGCCAAGAACATGCTGCCCGCTGCTCCGCACACCTTAGAATCCAACTTTGTTCTGTAAAATGCTATTCCTGACGGGTTTAGAGTGAAAGAAGGTTACATACTGAGCTTGTCATTTTGTTTTGATTACATCGGCTGCTGTGAGGCTAATTTGCTGGATAGAGACAAAAGTGTGGGGAATATTCTAGAAATAGGAAAGACTTGGAAATAACATGGTGGCTCTGAGATTAGGACCTAAGCTTCATCTTTCTCTTATTTTCTTAAATTTCTAATTAGATTAGATAAGGATTCTTTCTAAATCACTTCGGGTTTCCAATTAATTGGATACTTCTGAATACATCTAATCTCTAAACACATCAGTTGTGCATCTCTAAAAGGATGAAATTCAGCAAAATTGTATTTTCTACTGATAATAATTCTCTGTTCTATTTTCTTTCTCTTTTTTATGTATTTAGTACAGGGTCTATAAGGTCTACAGGGTCTCACTGCACAGATCAGACTCATAATGATTCTCTTGTTTGCAGCCTCCCAAGTGCTGGGATTACAGGTGCACACGACCATGCCCAGTCGCAATTGCTGTCTCAGCATATTCTGGGGGTGGGGCCAGCACAGCAAACTGGTAATTAAACCCTGGCAGCTGCGCTCTGCCTTAGCTGAAATATTTTGCAATACATAACTGCCAATGAAATTCAATTATGCCATCACCATAAAGCACAAGGCAGTCTTTTAAAAATGAGTCATTTGGGGAGGAAATTAGAGCATTATCACCTAATATTCATTGAGCCATTTAAAGTACACCTATTTATTTAATTGTGAAATTTTTACATTGGATTAATCCATTACATAAACAATAAATTTATTTCCCTAAAGTAAGTTCTTCAAGAATTGAATTTTATAGAATTATTTCCTATAATAATGCACTACATTTTCTAGAGCTTTATCAATATCTTTAATTTTTTATACCACTACTATCCATTATACTTACAGATCCCTTTGGGCCAGGTAATCCTGTGTCTCCCTAAATCAATACAACAAAAATCATTTTAGAATAATAAATCCACATTTAATAGTTTCCTAAAATCATTTTAAAACTACCATGCTGTTGAAAGATAAAATACCATGAACAGGTTAACCTTGACACTATAGAAAAACATTAGACTCAAATCTGATTTTTGGTCCCCATTCTGTTACTACATTCTGTGACAATGGGTGAGTGAGGTGAACTCCCTAGCCTCTGGCTAAGTGATGTGTTAAACAGGGCTGAATCAAAATTTTCCAAGTTTCTATCCAGGTCTAAAATGCTATACAGAATTAAGATATACACATCAAAAGAACATAAAATAGCATTCTGTTTTGAAACACAAAGATACTTAAAACTCTCTTAACTTCACTTTGTAATTCATGCGATAGTCTATATTTTATCCCAAAAGTCTATTAAACAAAATATGCATGCTTTGAGGCTTGCAATGGTTTGTGTCTAGCTGTGCCCCCAAAGCCTCACACAGTCACAGAGGCAGGCCTCTCAGAGGTGACTGACTCATAGTCCAACGCTGGGATTATGGGTGTGAGCTGTACACCCAACCCTAGGGCAGGTAACCTGCATACACTATAAGGGAGGAAAAGAAGCTTGCTCTCTGCTCCTGCTTTGTTGCTTTTGTCCCCTTTGCTGTTTTCCACCACCATGAACTATTGGCCTCTGCCATGAACCACCCTGCCTTGGAGCCAGCTGGTTATGGACTGAAACCTCTACAAACTGAGCTAAATAAGCCTTTAACTTTGGGCATTGGGTACTTCATTTCAGCAAAGAGAAAAATAGCTAAGACAAGGCTTTAAAACAAAAACAAACAAACAAAAACATTCTTAAAATCTCCCACCATTAATGGTTGGTTGAGTTCAGCTCAAGTGTATCAGTCAATCTTCACTACAAAACAGAATGATTAAAACATTCTCTTGTGCCGGGCGTGGTGGCGCACGCCTGTAATCCCAGCACTTGGGAGGCTGAGGCAGGAGGATCGGTGTGAGTTCAAGACCAGCCTGGGTTACAAAAGTGAGCTCAAGGCCAGCCTGAACTGCATAATGAGACCCTGTCTCAAAAAGACAAAAAGAAAAACAAAAAAAAAAATCAAAAAAAAAAAAAAAAAACATTCTCTTAGTCCATAAAATGAGCAACTCAAACAGAAAGTTTGGGAGTCTTTTCCAATTAAGACATTATCTTTAGATTTACTTTAAATTCTGAAAAATCTGGGGAAAAAAAAACAAAAAACAAAAAAAGCTTATCAGAATATTTTTCTGTCCAAAGCCCTCTAAAGCTATTTCTTCGGAAATCTAGTACCCTAGACTCAAAGACCTAAAACATAAATGTCCAAATTAGGTCACATTAGTCTGTGTCAAAACCACAGCTTTAAGCCAGCACAGCAACAGAGCTAGCAGTAAGGACAGCCTGTTTTTATTTGCACTGCTGTCTGGGAGATTTAGCAGCAATGTCTCTGTGGAGACAGATGCCACTTCTTGGTGTGTATGTGGCGGGGAGAGGGAGTTCAGAGTGGAGAGAAAACATCTGGTCTGGTTTGTGAGTCCCAAATTCTTAATTACACTACAATTTCAGTTTTGCTCCCACGGTAGGCAATCCTCACAGATTTTCTACCCTCCTATAAGAATCACCTGCAGTATCTAGGTGCAAGGCTACACAAGAAGATTCAGCATCCATGAAGGAGTTCTCTAGAAGTTTAAAGTTTGGTCCAGCCATTGCAGGGCATTTCCTCTCTGCTTATGTGACCTTGGCTATAATCTTGGAAGCCCCTTTCTTAGCTTAGAGAAGAAACTTAATAGCCTTTTAAAATGTTAGTGAGGCCGGGCGTGGTGGCTCACACCTGTAATCCCAGCACTCAGGAGGCTGAGGCAGGAGGATAGGTGCGAGTTCGAGACCAGCCTGGGCTACAAAAGTGAGCTCAGGACCAGCCTCAACTGCATAGCGAGACCCTGTCTCAAAAAGACAAAAAAAATAATAATAATAAAAAAAATAAAATGTTAGTGAGGACAACAATATCACACAAACAAAAATAAATACAGATGTAGGTACACTTCTAGTACAGTTTGAAATTAATAAAGCTCTATCATTAACCAGGAAAAGAGTCTTACAAGATCACCCCTTCCTCCTGCTTCACCTTCTTCACCAGAGGCACCCTAAAAGTAGGATAAAAGGCCACATTTGTAATTTCTTAGTCCCATGGGTAAAATTTAACCCGTCAACATTGATGGGCACACGGGGGTGCCCGTGAAGCTGCGACACAGAATGTTCTCGATGACTCTCTGATTTGGCTGCCTACTTGAGCCAAAAACACAGCCTGAACTGAGACCAGAGGGTGAGACTGGGTTTTAGCAACTAATTGAGTTTAGCCCAGTAAAATTAATAATCATATCCACCAGTTCTGCAATTTGGTAACCACTGAAAAAGGGTTCGTATTGTAGGGAAAAAAAAAATGAAGGTTTTCCCTTGTACTCCAGGGAAAGGGCCAAATCTAATTCATCTACACACAGGTGATCTGCTGTTTTTTGAAGGAATGTTAAAACACTGAGGTATGGTTAAGGAAGATTCCAATAGACATTAGGAAACCAATGTGGTGCACCAGAGAGACAGGGCCACCCTCTTCAAAGGAAGGGCTGTGTGAGCCAGAAGGCAGAACTAGTGCTATCTCCAGCATATTAACACGGACATAAGGACAGAAACCCGACTGAAGTCTGGGTTTCACTCACTACAAAAACACTGAGTAGCACTGTGATTTAATGGCATCCATGAGCCAGCTAAGGTCCCTTAGGCATGTGGTGGTGCACAATACACACCTCACTTTACACGAACCCATTATAATATATAACTTACCTGCTCACCCTTTGGACCTGGTTCACCAAATACACCCTGCATGAAGACAGTGGGACATCTTTTCAGTATTTTGAACTGTTTCTATCATTTCAAATGAACTAATCCCACTATTGCACTGATAGATCAACACAAGTATGGACAATGGATTGAGGGGTAACATTCCCACTTCTGACCACCTAACAAGAATCAGCAAAGACCCAGCCAAAAACTGGGCACCGAGATGAGTATATACTTCTCTGATGAAGAAATACAAACAGCAAAGAAATATATGAAAAAATGTTCAACATCATTGTTCATTTGAGAAAGGAAAATTTAAACAACACTGAGATTCCTTCTCCCCCCAGAAAGAGTGGCTACCATCAAGAAATCAATGAATAGCAAATGCTGAGGGGAGTGTGGGGGAAAAGAAACCCTTCTCCATTGTTACTGGGAGTACGGACTGGTAGAAAGGTTATAGAAATCAGTGTGGAGATTCCTTAAAAAACTAGGATTGGAGATCCTATTCAAGCCAGCTATTCCCCTCCTGTGTGTTTTTCCAGAAGAACTAAAAATATCATGCCACAGACACATGTGAGCCCCCATGTTACAACAACACAATTTGTCATTGGAAACATTGGCATCTTGGAAACAACCCAAACGCCCTTCAAACAAGGGATGGATCAAAAAGGATGTGATGTTTTTGTACAATGGAGTATTACTCAGCTACAGGAAAGACAACCTCTAGGCTTTTATAGGTCAATGGATGCAGCTAGAGAGCATTTATAGAAGTGAAATAAATCAGACCCACATGTTTGAACATTATATGGTCTGTCTAGTGCTAGAATCTGAAAGAGAAAATAAAATCTGAAAGGTTCAGTAGATGCTGTGAGAGGGGAAGAAACTGTTCAAAAAGAAGGAACATCTTGGGTGAGGAAAAGGAAAAAAGAAAGAAAGCAGAGGAAAAAAGACAGACAGATAATAGATTGATAGATAGATACATAGATAGAAAGATAGATAGATAGATAGATAGATAGATAGATGATAGATAGATAGATATATACATACATAGATACATAGATAGATAGATAGATGATAGGTAGGTAGATAGATAGATAGATAGATACATAGATAGATAGATACATAGATAGATAGATAGATAGATAGATAGATAGATAGATAGATAGATAGGCTACTTGGATAATAGTACTGCTTATTTCTAGTGATTTGTTGAAAAGAAGAGTTAATGCTTAATTCTTTTTCTTCGTTTTAATTTTTTGACTAATTTTGCAAACTTATGTCTGATAAAGACAACAGTATGCAATATGACAACCACTCCTATCATTTTGTTTAGTGAAATTCTGTGTTGCTTTTTTTTTACCATATTTTTATCCTCTTTAAAACATAAAAATAAAATAAAAATTTTTAAAAAGAATCTGGAAGGTCTGAAAAAAATGACAAGTGACCCAATAATCTCTTGTAACCAGGGCCATTCCTGATCGTTGTCACATCCAATTTCACACGAAGAATGAAAATTTAAAGCCAAATTGCATGATTCCATGTACAATTTTTACTTTTCCCATTCTTTATTTTTTTCCCCTTCTGGTCAGCTCATATCTTCGGGGTCTTCATTTCACTGCTCAGTAGTTTAATCTTTCCCAAATGCTCACGTGACAGTCTAGAAAATTTGCTCATTGGGCCAAAAGTAAGCTTGATTTCTCAACATAGTCAAATCGCTCTTCTAGACATTTCCTGGAGTGCTGGATCTCTTACCCTGTCACCTTTTATTCCGGGGAGCCCAGGGGGTCCAGGCAAGCCAGGGAGGCCGGGGCTACCGTGAGGTCCCTGGAAAACAGACACAGTCACAGAGCCACTCTGCAAAACTGAAAGCTCAGAAGCAGCCTAGGCCTGGGTGGTCCTAGTATATTCACTCGCACAGTGATTGGTTTAACTTAGCTCTTCCGCTGGGCCTCTCTCCAGAGCCCCCCTGGAAGTCGGCCTGCTCCCAAGGCTTAGATTCCCTTGGCAGTCCTCCCCACATCAGAGTCCTTCAGGAGGGCTCCCCCAGGGCACCACAGCCTCTCTCGCTGTGCAAACAACCGCTGAGTTAGAAGTACATGGCAGCTTCATGCAGTCTTTTTTTAATTTTTTTGAAGGCAGTGCCTCACTATGCAGTTGAGGCTGGCCTTGAACTCATTTTGTAGCCCAGGCTGGCCTTGAACTCACTGTGAGCTTCCTGCCTCGGCCTCCTAAGTGCTGAGATTAGAAATATGTGCCACCACTCCCAGCTCCACAGCCCTTTTCAACACTGAGAATGACCAGAGGCCAAATGTAGCACTCCAGGTCACTCATTTGTAAAATGTACCCTCAGAGCACACTGACTGAAATACCCTCTGAGGCCGTTCTAGCTCCACATTTATATATATTGTATTTTATGGAAGGATCTACAGGACGGCCAGCGTCTCACTACTAGATCAGACTCACAATCATCCACCTATTTACAGCCTCCAAAGAGCTAGGATTACAGTCATGCCACCACACCCAAGCTCAATCGATGTCTCAGTGTGCCCAGGGAAGGAGGCTGGCATGGCAGGCCTGCACAAACCCCCAGCCCTTGCGCCTGCTTGCAGGCACTTCAATCCACTGAGCTGTTTGGCGGGCTCTACATTTATATCATCACACACTCGTACAACAGTAGAAGTCAAATACAACTGATTTAATGAACTTTTGTAGATATCTTTTCTTGCTTAGTTTAAAAAATATATTCTGTTTTGTAGAAAGAGAACAACCATCTGGAGATTAAAAGTGTTACTTACCAGTTTGCCTGGGATGCCAGGGGAGCCCGCTGGTCCTATTTCTCCTCTACTGCCCTGTAAAGCCAGAAGCGTTATTGTCAACTAGATAACTAACCAAAATCAAAGGATCAACTACTATGGAAATAAAATAACCCAAGTAGGTTTTTGTTTAAATATAAATTTCATCCAAGTGCCTTCCCCTTCAACTAAAGGCATAGGATACAGTGATCCTGTGCCCTTGAGGGACCAAGTGCCAAACTCGAACCCAAAACCCACTTACTTTCCAAAAGTGCCAACACTGCAAAGAAACCTGAATACAGAGGTTTTAGTTTAGAAAAACAACTCTACATGAACAACTTTAGCGTTAAAAGGAACACAGAGTAGTGACTCAGGAGCCCTAGGTTTACCACCCCCGGCACGAGTCAGCATACATGCCATGTACGAGCCATATCTAATACATAACAAATATTCCAATGATGTTCATTATGCTTACAAACCACTAGTAGTGTCCGATTGATATATAAAAGGGCAACTAGCAGCTTTCAGCATCTTACCATACTCTGTATTACAGACAGTTGTGAATGTGTCTTTGGATGACCTGTACTACAGGTCATTAAGTACATATTCATTTAAAATTCTGCAAAGTGTCTGAAACTCAGAGTAAGCTTTCAAGTCTACAGAACATCTGGCAAATTATCTTTTACCTCCAAAAGCTAAAAAGAAAAACAAGACAGAGATGTTTGTCTTTAAATTACTACTTTGAATTCAAAAGATCCAGATCGTAGAAATGTGTGAAGTTTCTGAAATAAAAATTTCTTTGTTTTGCCCATTCTTGTGCTAAATGTGTCTTAAAAGATTAAACAGACTTTGAAAAGCACAACTCATAAGGAAGAGACACAAAAAGCAACACTAAGTTATTCTGCAGGCCAATTTTGAGTGTTCATTTGAAATCTAAGTTTTCAAATTTTTATTTGAAATTCCAACTTTTTAGAACTTTTGAGCAAAGGAGGTGCAAGGTCTCCTCAATTTCTTTTTCTGAGACTGTCATCTGTTTTATGCAGTCTAATAAAAGCTTATTTTATTTCTAACATAAACTCAACTTAGTTAAACACAAAAAATATTGGATGGTCACATTTTCTGATGTACAGAAAAAGGACAGTGGTCATTTGAGTTATTTTTTTTTTTGTTTAAAATGACATAGCAGCTGGGGAGATACCTCAGTGGCATAAGTGCCTGCCTGCCAAGTGCAAGTCCAGAGTTCAGTTTCCAGAACCAGAAGAAAAAAAAACATAGCAGCTCCATACTAATGCTTATCATTTATAAATGCTTCTAGTAGGGCTACAAACTTCCTACATTTTCAGTTTCTCTAGAGGATTAAGAAATGTGTCCCAGGGGCTGGGGAGATAGCTCAGCAGAATAAGCACTTGCCTGGCAAGTGCAAGGACCTGAGTTCAATCCCTGGCTCTACAAAAAGAAAGAAAGAAAAAGAGAGAGAGAGAGAGAAAGAAAGAAAGAAAGAAAGAAAGAAAGAAAGAAAGAAAGAAAGAAAGAAAGAAAGAAAGAAAGAAAGAGAGAGAGAAAGAAAAAATAAATTTGGGGCGGTACCAGGAATCAATGTCAGGACCTTGCGTTTTCTGCATTCTCAACCCCAATAATTTTTTTTAAAAGAGTGACTTAAGTACAAAATGCATTTGGAAGAGTTTAAAAAATAAATTATGTTTATTGAAACTGTTAATGTTTAATTGTTTGATCAGTCTTACATGCCTATGTCTGTTGATCTATACTGATTTGATGATGAAAATATGCAGTGCAACCATTGTTACATTTTTCTTGTTTTGAAATTCTGTACTATATATACTCTTACTTGTTACTGTATTTTTCTATTTTTGTTCCTGCTATTTTTACTCTTTAAAATATAAAAAATTAAAAACATTTAAAAAATAAAATAAAAGAGAGAGCCTGGCTTATAGTAAGCACTCTAGAAAGGTTAGGATTGTTGTCATCCAAGCAATTGCTAAAGAAATCACCCAAAATTATGTTTCTCAATTGCATGTTTAATTAAATGTTCTTTGCCTTTCAAACCAAGGACTCCTTAAACACCCAAGACACGTGGAAAACCTAAGTCTGTTAGCCTGCATGTCTCCAGTTTCTGTCAGCACACCAACACCAGATACTTCCTTCGCATGCAGGTATTGGGGCTACTTTGTGAAAATTATTTCCATAAACACAGGCCGGCAACTGATTCAAATGGAAGGTTCCCCTTTCAGAAAAGAACTATGAAACCTTTGAAAGATCACAGAAAGCTTTAGTATACTTATGTTGCTAGAATTATTGGCCAAAATAAGTGATTTTTTAAAATTTCATCACCTTTCACTTCTATGACTGTCGTATTGGTCACATTTACTCAAAATTTTAACTAATTGAAGAGTGAGTACTATCTTTACTACCTTGGCAGTTTTAGAAATGAGAATTATAAATCGCTATACTTGGCGTAGTGTATATACAATCTCACTCTTGAAAAGAAAAAGCCTTGATTAACCCAGGAGACCAGTTCTATTAACAACATTAACACTGGAGCACCATATTATTTTACTACTATGATAAATTTTAGATTTGGTACAAAGACTTTTTAATGATTCAATTTTATGATACGATTTGTATTTGTCTCTTGTATAGGTTTAAATGTTCCGGCACATGGCCCCAGAAGACAGTTCATCTAAACTGGAATCATTTGCACACATTAGCATGACCAGGGCCTGCTTAGAACAGGAGAGCAGCACACCTTACTAGGGGCACCTCTGCCTCAAAGCTGATGTGTTGGGTGAGGATGAGGGTCTCCAAAAGAAATGTATCAGGTCCCTATGCTTCAGAAGCATGCTACCTTCAGTAAACTGGAGGCAGGCCAACGTAGGTCTTGCCCCACTCAAACCACAGGAGCAAGGCGAAAGCTTGAGAACCTGTTATGAGAATAGCCTGGGAGATGGAAACTCTAGCAGCTGCCAGAAGGTAGGATCAAAGCCAAGGCCAGGGTATTTTCCATCTCTACACTGAAAGCCACCAAAGCCAAGCATAAATCAAGTGAAGTAGCTCAGAGAAAGACATGGTAGAAATAGGTGCACATATGGAAATCAGGGGAGGGGCCAAACTAGAAAGCTGACCTTTATTACAGCAGGACTACAAAGACACATTTCTGGGAAATCCATTCTTGTTCCTTCTGCTCACTTTAACTTGAGATTGTCGGGAAAAACAGATCAGACATCTGAAGCTCACTTGGAAATGCGTGAACTTGTCTAGGAAACTGAATTGGATGATGTACAATATAGAACTAACATGGCTTTCAGTAAGTAGATTCAGCATTAGAACACTGCTATGGGACTGTAATATCTATAACATCGTGACATTCTTCTGAAAACTTTATAGCAGGTGAAAACTCAGTTATTACCAATGAAAGCAGCACAGCAGAGTTTATTAGGCCTCCAACTCAATTCATTTCAAGAAAGATTTATTGATCATTACCTTATACCAAGCCCTAAGTAAAGAGATGTGGGGGGCCCAGCAGTTCATCATATATGTTCATCCCTTTCTGCAGTCATCACGGCAAGGGGTCAAGTGTTACAGAGTTCTGAATAAGGAGTGATTGCTTCTACCTGGGGCGTAGGGTATTATTCAAAGATGTTTCTATGATGGAATTAACATTTATATTATATCTAAGAAGGAACAGGAAATACAGAGGCACAGAAATGGAGGAAATGTCACCATGACGGAAAACAGGCAGCCAAGGAGCACAGAGAATATTTAGAAATGTATGCTGCACCCAACCTGACCAGCACACAAGCTCTGAGCCAGAAAGAAAGGAAAATGAAAAGTAAGAGGTCAGTGGTGACCCTCGGGTTTTAGACCTTGCCTTCCAGTCATTAAAAGTCAACCAAAGATTTGTAAATGGGGGTGAAAAAGGGAGATGGAATGTGTGGTTTGCAAATGCCAATGTGGTGCTGTGTGCAGTGTAGGGTACTGCCATGCTCCAGGGCCTTTGGAAATGTATTTGTTATGTCTTTGTTCCCAAGGTTATGAGACACTCTTAGGGCCCTAGGGTGGACCTGGTGGCTGTGATACTTTGCCATGTGCAAGAATCCTGAAGAGCAAAAGAGTGGCTCACCCTAAATGCCAACGGTTCCCAGAGGATGGGAAGGTTTGAGCTGGGAAAACAAAAAGAGGAGACAACTGTGGCTATCCCAGGAGTCAGCAACGGCCTGAGCCAGGCTGGTAGACAACAAGGTGAGCACACAGAGTCAAATACAAGAGATCTTGAAAAGAAGATGGAGTGACAGTCCTGTTAGGGATGGGAAATACGATGAAGGAGAACGCGGAGGCTTTCAGCCATCATGACAGCAACAGTAGGAGGAATCTGAAGTCTTACACAAGTCTGAGAATCAAAACCTGACATGCAGGCCCAAGCCTATTAGCCATTCCTCTGATCCACCTCTCAAAAGGGAACCAACTCCCCTTAACGCTGCCTCCCCATGTTCTGCCTCGCCTTGTTCACTGCTTAACACTCCCCTTGTCACTGAACTATTAGTAGACCAAGCATTCTTGACTTTGTGTCACTTTTTGTGTACGTGGCATGGCCCTGGCATACAGCAGGTGCTCAGACAATGCACTCTCGATTGCATGCAGCTTTCTACTCAATAGCATAAACAGCGATATAACAGCAAACACTCTCCACATTCTAACACCCGTAGAGTGGCCTGGACCAGCCATTGCGCATCTTCATTGTGTGAGAAATCTGGCCTTCGTGACCCAGCAGTTAATTTATGGAAAGTATTTTAGCTTGAAGTTTACAGGGTTCAAGAAAACGACCAGAGAGTAGAAGTCACAAACAAGTGAACAAGAATGATTATTAAGATTAGGAGCTGATTTCTTTAGCTGCAGAGAAATTTCAGGAGTTTCGTTGATGGATAGCTATAAGGGGGGAACACTCGATTCTCATGCCACAAAACTAGAAACATCTACCCTTTTCAACTGTGCTGTTCAATGTAAATCATTCAATATGTGTAAGAACTGCTTCGAAAGATGCAGTAATGGTGTGTAGAAATGGTTCTATGTTCGCTTTTGTAGTTGTCTTACTATCCAGTAGACTAAAAACAAAAGCCAGAAAGAATCTTTAAAGTCAAATTTAGGAACAATAGGTTTAGCTGGGTGTTGTGGTACATGCCTGTAATCCAAGCACTTGGGAGGCTGAGGCAGGAGGATTGGTGCAAGTTTGAGACCAGCCTAAACTACAAAAGTGAACTCAAGGCCAGCCTGAACTGCAGAGTGAGATCCTGTCTCAAAAAGACAAAAAAATAAGCCGGGCATGGTGGCTCACGCCTGTAATCCCAGCACTTGGGAGGCTGAGGCAGGAGGATTGGTGCGAGTTCGAGACCAGCCTGGGCTACAAAAGTGAGCGCAGGACCAGCCTCAACTGCATAGCGAGACCCTGTCTCAAAAAGACAAAAAAAAAAAAAAAAAAAAAAAACATTAGGTTTAATTTTCTAATCTAATCAGTTTCTCTCTAAGGATGAAATTATAACTTGAAAGAAAAGATACACTGGTCTATCTGCTATGACAAGCTTACACAATTATATTTAGAGAAGTTTGACAGCCTCTCAAAAGATTAAATACAGTCATTGTATGGCAAAGCAATTTCACACCTATTTACTCAAAAACTAAAACATGTATCCACACAAAACTTCTGCACAGTTTCATACCAGCATTGTTCCTACAGGTCAAAAAATGGAAGCAGTCCAAATGTCTATCACCAGTCAGACATATCCATAAAATGTGATGTGTTCATACAATTAATCTATACAATTAAATATTGCTCCACAGTATAAAAAAACAAAGAACTTATATAAACAACAGCACAGATGAAGGTTTCAATACTGTGCTAAGGGAAAGAAGATAATTATTTTATAAATGCTGCATGGTATATTATTTTATTTATATTAACCTTCCAGAATTAAAAAATCTGCAGAAACAGAAAGTGTATTTGTCACTACATAGACCTGAACGGACTGCGAAGAAATACTGAATGTCTAACTGCGTGTGGGTTCAGGGATTGTCTTTTGGGTGATGAAAATGTTCTAATATTGATTGTGCTGAGTTCTGTGAAATCCTTAACATCAATAAATTATACAGATTAAACTGGTGACTTACACAGTATGTGAATTATATCTTAATGAAGTTGGGACTTTTAACCACACTAAAATGTTTTCTTCAAAAAGGGTTGAGAGCAGAAGGGGTTACCATGATTATCTTAATCACTCCATTTCTGCTTCTGTTTTCTGAAATGAAGGTATGTTGTGAATCAAAACAGCATTCCCGTATCACTGTTTATTTGAGCTACCACAGGACCAGACCTGAGAGGGAACCTGCGCATGCCCAGATGTGGGCGAGACTCTGCGCATGCCCACACATGCACATATGCCCCAATGAAGCGAGACCTGCCCCCAGCCCCTTTGGGAAGGCAGCACAAACTGCAGTACTTACAGGAAGCCCCCGCGGTCCTCGTGGTCCCACCTCTCCTGGAGGCCCCTGCTGGCCCTGTTATGGAGAGGACAGAGAAAAAGTTAACAGCCCCTCATATAACAGCCCGCCATAATTGATGAGAGCTAAAGTGGAATCTTACCGGTTTGCCTGAATTTCCCAGCTGACCGGGCTTCCCTGGGGCTCCTGTGTTGCCCTAAAAGCAAGCAACATCATTTTAGAATAACTCAGAATAATAGAGCATAATTAGCCCACTCCCCAGCTCAGGTACTGCTGATAACTAAACAGACTTAATCTCCTCATTTCCACTGAGAATTTGGAAGGATGGAATACACCAAAGTCCTTTCGACTCAAAATACGTGTAGTCGCAGAAGCATATTAAGGTCAAATGTCAAAAAAAAAAAAGGAAGGTTTTAGCTTTCCTTCAAAGGAATCCCCTTCCACCAGAGCGGGTTTGTTTCTTTGTGACGTTAATTATGCTTTTCCCTCACTATCTTCAGTATGCGGCCTCCTTGTGCCCTCAGACCTCACAGGGGCACTATTAAGCTTTTCTGGATCAGATGGGCATGAGGAAACAAAGCTTCATGCGGTTGGGAAACCCTACTAGCGAAGAACGAAGAACGCACGTTGCCCAGCGCCTCAGCTTCAGCCCGCTGGGGGTCACCTCTACTCATGAGGGGGGCCAGTAAAAGGGGAAGTCTGCACCCACATACACCAATAGCGACAGCTCGCTACGCCACTCACCTTATATCTCCTGCACTCTAAAGCAAAGCTGTCTTTCATTCACCACGTATACTATGTCTTTCAAAAGTTACCATATTGCTAGTAACTTTGTATTTAGATTTTGTATAGAGTATAAGCACCGGCTAATATGTATGTGAACAAAACGCTTACTGTCTTTCTAATTTAAATTATCTTAATAATAATCACTGACAGAAGCTCTATGGCTTACTAATATCTTCCTCATTTAGGGAATAATGAGCAGTAAAACTTTCTCCAGTTCTATGGCATTTTTGTGAAGAAAGTCTAATCAGCAACTTTCTGCAACTGGAAAAGATTAACATTCAAAGCTGTAAGACTTTGACTTTTGATTTCTCCCAGGGCTCAATATAAAATAAAGGGTAGGCTGTGAATGTGAAAAATCATAAAGAAAACATATCAATAAAGGAGTAAGAGAAAATATTAATTTAAATCTTTAATCTTTTACCTTTTCACCAGAAATGCCCTTTGCACCAGGAATTCCAGGCACACCCTGAAAGAATACATAGAGAGGTAGACTTAGTCACCTCCTCCTCCTCAGAGAAGACCATGAGGAGCCAAGCAGAATATTAGCGGGAGGGAGGGACGCTCCGATTTTCAAGCTCTGCACCATCAGTTATAGAATCACCTACTGTACCTGCTTGCTAAGATGAACACCCTCTAAGAATTATGGTTGTAGGCTGTACCTCTACACTAAGGCTACTTTTGAATAATAAACTTCCAAACTAGACCCTATTTCCATTTTCATGTCAATCGGAGATCTTACAGGCAGACAGATGCTGCAGGGACTTAACAAGGTTTCTTGTACAGGGCCAGCCAGATAGCTCAGCGGATTAAAGCTTAGGCGGATGCAGGAATGAAATTCGATCCTGAGCACCACTAGCTGTGTCAGCCCCGCTTCCAGGGCACACTGAGAGGGCAACTGAGACTGGGCATGGTGATGTAGGCCTGTAATCCTAGTGCTTGGGAGCCCGAAAACAGGAGGATCGTTATGAGTTTGATCTATGTAGGGAGACCCTGGAGACCCTGTACAAAAAAAAAAAAAAAAAAAAAAAAGGTTTCCTGTACAGAATAATGAAATTAGCACCCCTTGAAAATGCTGGAGTTTGCAGTAGAAAAAAAGTACCAGAATGACGCTTGCTTTCAGATGTCATAACAGTCTGATTATTTAAAAAGTGTAAGATAGCACAACAAGCTGGAACCCAACTTTCTATCACATCAAATCCTTTATTAACTTGAAACATCTACCTTCAAAGAATCAAGAACGCATGTGGGTATGAGCTACATGAATTTTCAGCTACATTGGAGCAGGAAAACATCATTTTGGATGTTTTAAAATAGCGCATACAGACCTACATATGTAAATATCAAATAGTCTCCCTCGTGTAAGAACCCAAAAGAAGAAAATGGGACCTTGAGTTTTCTGCACCCTCAGCCCCTATAAATTCTTTTTAGAAGAGTGACTTAAACAGAAAATGCATTTGGAGGGGGCCCGGCGGGATGGCTCAGTGGTCTAAAGAGCCTGCTTAGGAAAGCTTAGGCGGCTGCAGAGACCATGGTTCCATCCCCGGCACCACATGCTGTGCCAGCCCTGCCCTCAGGGCAGGCTGAGCCGGCCATAAAAATAAATAAATAAACAAACAAAAGTTCTGAAACAAGAAAAAAAAATGCATTTGGAAGAGTTAAAAAAAATAAGGTGTATTGAAAGTGTTAATGTTTAATTATTTGATCAATCTTACATACCTATATCTATTAAGCTAAACAGATTTGATGATGAAAATATGTAATACAACAATTGTTAAATCTCTGTTCTTGTTTTGAAGTCCTGTACTATATGTACTCTCGCTTGTTATTCTTTTTCTGTCTTTGTTTCTGCTATTTTTACTCCTTAAAATAAAATTTTAAATATTCAAAAATAATAATAATAAAACAGCACATAATGCAAAAGCGGGAATTTGTAGGTACATAATTCTGCAAGAATAATTCTCAACCCTCTCATACCTCACCCCTGCTAACACAAGTTCCGAGACTGCTTAGAAGGAGGACCAACTATGTAGTACTAACCCACTAAGTAAGTAAAACAATGCAAGGAAGAAAGAAAACAAAAAGGAGAAAACAGAGAAAGACAGATCTAAAACAGAGTATGATAAAAATTACCACTTACTTAGAAAAACACAAAAATGTAAAACTATAAAGCCGTAAAGGTCTTCCTAGAACTTATCCACCACTGTAACATCTCTACCCTCAAATGCGTATCTCTCAAACATGTATAGAAGCCAATGCCCGTTTAGAGACTCCAACACTTACTGGTAAACCTTGTAACCCTGCATCGCCAGGAGGCCCGGGTTTCCCTGGCTCGCCCTGAAAATAAATAAATAAATAATTAATTAATTAATCATATATATATATATATATATATATATATATATAATACATATATGTATATATATTAGCACATCCTTGAACCTGTATGAAGTACTGCATTTCTTTTAAGAAAAGGAAAATCACAGGCCTTCTAAGGAAGAGGATTCTTCCCAAAGGTTGACCTTAGGTGCACTTTTAAAATGTGACTTAATGTGGAACAGGGATGCAGCGGGACAGATGACATAAAAATTCAATCAAAACACACACTGTCCTCAGTCTACTCCCGACAAGGGGCCAATTTGCCTGAGCTCCGAAAGCCAAGCCAACAAGTACGACGCTGTTCTAAAACGAATTTTGAATCTGACACTTGATTAAAAATTTAAAAGAAAAAGAAAGCCAAAGCTGGCTCAGGAAGTCTCTGCTGGTCACGTTGTCATGGAGACGCCAAGCTCCTCTGGCAGGGGCACAGGCAGCCCCCTCACTCCCGGCCTAAGCCACACAGCCACCTTTGTTCCTGGCATTCCAGGTATCCCGTCGCGGCCGTCCACTCCTGGCAAGCCCTAGACACACACAAAGAAACACACTGTGCCTTAGAAACAGCCACATTCATTGAACACTGGGCTTCGTACAAACGGCTTGGGACCTACCGTGTCTCCTTTGGGCCCAGGGGCTCCAGGAATCCCTCTAGCACCCTGAGGGCCCTGTGACACCAAAGAGAAGCAGTATGTCACACGAAGAAGCCAAGTCAGTGAGCAGCAGGAAGCTCGTGGTGATTAAGGGGACCCTGAACTCACCCTGTCTCCCTTGGGACCTGCTTCTCCTGGAGATCCTCGCGGTCCTTGATCGCCCTACATGATATAAAGAGTTGATCTGAGCAAAAAACTTCCTCCTTGGTAGACTTTTGAAAAATTAGCCTGTATCATCCATGTTACTTAGCTTCTGCTGATTTGCCCCAATGGCTTTGATGTATCTTGGATGATTAACTAAAGAAATATTTTCACGAGGGGCTAAAGAGAGGACAGAGGAATGAGGGTACAGAAAAAGAACCAAGTGACATCATGTACAGGTACAATGCCCTATGACGAATGCAATCATTATCTATATCTAAAATGTAGCAACAAAATAGATGTGCTTTCATAAAAATTATGTGGCATATATATCCATATATATATTTGTGTGCATAAATATATATATTTTTATATATACATACACATAAGATAGCTAAGATAATTGTACTACTAGTTTCTATTGGTTTATTGAAAGGAACAGTTAGTTCTTAATTTTTGACCAATTTTATATGCTTCTATCTCATAATCTAAACAAATACTCTGGGGGCTGGGGAGATAGCTCCGAGGCACAAGTGCCTGCTGGGCAAGTGCAAGGTCATGAGTTCGAACCCTGGTCCCACAAAAAAAAAAAAAAAATAAACAAATACTCTGAAGACAACAATACACAATATAACAGCAATGAATGAATTCCTATGATCTTGGGTTTTTAAATTCTGCATTGTTTCTAATGTTTTTTATTATTTTTTTAGTCTCTTTAAAATAAAAAAGGACAAAAAGTAGCCGGGTGTGGTAGCGCAGGCCTGTAATCCCAGCATTTGGGAGTCTGAGGCAGGAGGATCAGTGCAAGTTCAAGATCAGCCTGGGCTACAAAAGTCAGCTCAAGGCCAGCCTGAACTGCATAGGGAGACCCTGTCTCAAAAAGGCAAAAAAAAAAAAAAAGGACAAAAAAATGATTATCGATACAAGCAAAACTGTACCTTGCATATCCGTTGTTTTTATTTTGAATGCATACCACGCTGTACTATTTGGACCTACACATAAAGTAAATTTGGTCACACACTGCAGGTGACATCAGGAACTTCACCAATGTGATAGTTTATAGCTAGATGGGCCCTAAACCCTCCAGAGTGACAGACAACACCTGTGGAAGATGAATGGATTTAGGAACCTACAGGCTGGCTTGTTGATAGGTGGGGCCAGGTTGGAAGAGAGGCGTCTCTGTGACGAGACCCCTAAGATTCTGTCCCCCTCCCCAGCTAATGGCTTGACTCCCTCTGCTCACAGAGCACCAGGACCTTAATGGCTCACCCTCCACTATGCCTTCTGCCAGGCTATTCAGCTGGGCACCAGCCAACCATGGATTGTAACTGCAAGCCAAAATAAATTCCTTTAAGCTATGTGTGTGGTGTTCTGTGCTTCAGACGAAGGAAAAAGGAAAAGACCAAGGCAATCGGTGTTGACTGTAATTGACTAGCTAGACTAGTAGATAGTCTCGTTGACAACGACGACGGTGGGCTGAGGGTTCGCTTGTTGCCAGTATTTATATTTTTCCCATGTCATTTAATTCCCCACTTAGTAACAATGATTTCTGTCAAAATCAGCAAATTAATATTGATATGGTATAAGTAGTAACAGGTGAGAGGATATAGCTTCCAGAAACACAGCTTTTTTTATTTTTCATTTTATATTACTATTATTATTATTGTACTTAGTCAGTGTCTACAGGTCTACAGGGTCTCACTACACAAACCAGACTCAGAGTGATCCTCCTGTTTTCAGCCTCCCAAGCTCTGGGATTGCAGGCATGCGCCACCATGCCCACTCTCAATCGCTATCTCAGCATACCCCAGAGGCGGGACCAGCATCGCACGCCGCGGACAGAACCCCAATCCCTATGTCTGCCTAAGTGGGCACTTTAGTCTGCTGAGCAATCTGGCTGGCCCCTAACACCACACCATTTTTTTTTTCTTTTGAAAAATTGCTGAATTCTTCCAAAACTTTGAATGCCTCTCCGTCACTACTGGAAAGCATGAAGTTGCTCAGAACAGCATCAAACATTCCCCACCGTGTGGCTCGACCTTATCTAGTCAATTTCATCCCCTCAACACAAGCTTTCCAGGCAGACTGTCAGCCGCTCCGTGGGCTTCCTTAGCCCGTGGCCACCAGCAGCGCCCTGCTGTACATGGCCGTCTTTCTTTCCAGAATGGCTTTCCACACCAGCCTTTCCCTGAAGTTCTCTTGCACAGGTTACCTCTGCCCCTGTTCTAGCACTGACTTTTTTCTAGCTCATTTTGAGTTCTTTTCTGTCTCTTACCCTGGACCATAGGGCCTTGATACGTGGAAATTCTATCTTACTGACAATTTTTCTCAAAATAAATAAATAAACAAAAAGACTTAGGCAGCCTACAGCGGCACACGTGCATAAGGTAATTAAAATAAAAGTCGATGAGATCTGGGTCCACAGGAGAGGAAAAGGTGCGGACTCCCCAGGAGCCAGCATCACGTTCTTCCTGGAACTTTAAGCATCATGACAACCAAAACGAAAGGAGAAGAGTAAACGGAAATACTCAGCGATATGGGATTCTCTGATTAAAAATTATTCACATCAAAGAAACCTTTCTCTGTGACCAAGAAAGAGATAAGGCAACTTCTTACAACTTCTTAAGCAAACACAAAACTATTGCTCATTTTCCCATGTTAATTGTTCACACATATATGCTACCTGAACATATCAAAAAAATGTAACCAAAAAAAGTGTTATTGCTAAACATGCATTTGGGCATGTATATGTCACTGAGTTTATGAAAGGAAAAACACTTACCGGTGCACCAGGAAGACCTTGAGGACCAGGTTCTCCATCTAAGCCCCGACCACCCTGGGGGAAAAGAAAAAAGACAAAGAAATGATATCAGTCATCTATGTTCAATAGCACAGCTATATTTTTGAAGAAATGCACTGGCCTAATAAAAAGGCCTGGTGTTTGTAACCTGTGCCACAGAACAGACTCCAGTCAGACACTGGCACCATCTTTGGTACCACGCTAAAGTCTGTGTTAACGTTGCACCCTTTGGCAAATGATCACAGATACTAAAACCACTAGTACTTAGCCACAGAACCCAACAAATCCACTGCACAAGTGTTTAGTGGCCAGCCTCCTAGATTCTCAGAATGTCTGTGGGACTCATTAACAAGCAAGACCACAGGGCCATCCCACAACAAGAGTGGACTCTTAAATGCCACAGTAGTGAAGAGACTTCCAGGATACAGGGTTTCCCTCCAGGATCTAGGGCAGAAACTTTATTTAAATGATTCAGAAGAAAAAACTATTAAGGGTCTGAGCATCCTGAGCATTCTAAGAGGATTCTGGCCCGTTTAGCCTCTGAGGGGTTCAGGTCAGGTACAGTTACCTCTTTCCTTGATGACAGACCTACCAAGAAATGGCATGAAAACAGATCCACAGCTTTGCAAGCCTAATTATCTGGAAACAATCTCGGGCTTACCTACGTATCACTTCCTTATTTTCATTATAAGAGTCAAAATGTGACCTATGAACTAAAATACAAGCCAGGTGTATAGTACTTGTGGGAAGATTTAAAACTCAAAAAAAAAAATCTTTGATAGATGAATCAGATATAGGTAGAATCAAAGAAAAAACACAACAGAAGCAGAAAGAAATACTTTTATCCCTAAAAATTAGAACAAAGACATTCTGCATTCAATATGGAAGAAAGAATTTGGAAGATCTCTCTGTCTCTCTGTCTTTCTCTGTCTCTGTCTATTTCTATTTCTCTTTCTCTGTCTCTATCTGTCTCTCTAGCTCTGTCTGTCTCTCTCTGTCTCTGTCTCTCTGTCTGTCTCTATCTCTATCTCTGTCTCTCTCTCTCTGTCTGCCTCTGTCTCTGTTTCTGTATCTCTCTGTCTCTGTCTCTAACTCTACCTGTCTCTCTGTCTCTGTTTCTGTATCTCTCTGTATCACTCTGTCTCTGTCTGTCTGTCTCTAACTTTACCTGTCTCTCTCTGTTTCTATATCTCTCTGTGTCTCTCTGTCTCTGTCTGTCTGTCTCTAACTTTACCTCTCTCTCTGTTTCTATATCTCTCTGTGTCTCTCTGTCTCTGTCTGTCTGTCTCTAACTTTACCTCTCTCTCTGTTTCTATATCTCTCTGTGTCTCTCTGTCTCTGTCTCTGTCTCTATCTCTCTTTCTCTGTCTGTCTGTCTTTCTCTGTCTGTCTGTCTCTCTGTCTCTGCCTGTCTGTCAGTCTGTCTGTCTTTCTGTCTGTCTGTCTGTCTCTCTCTCTCTCTCTCTCTCTTGTTCAGCATGAGCTCAGACCCAAACTGCTGTTACTAGGTAACCTCTCCATGGCTGAGTTCACAAGAAGAGCTTTTAAAATTTAAAAAAAAAAAAAAAAAAGCAATTTGACAGAAATCAAGGAAAAGGAGAAATTTTGAAAAATACCAAATAGAAAAATACCTCAAATAAAGAGTATTTCAAGAACAGTAATTGGTTTCAGAATGTGGGGCCACACAGTTAAGGGAATGACTTCAATCCAGAGGAAGTGAAGGCCTCGCTATGGGCGACTTCAAAATAAATGGGGTTTTTGATCTAATAAAAAAAGGAGCTGCAGAACGTTACCCGTTACTTCAGGTAACACAAATATGAAAATACACAAGACTAATACGTCGCTTTAAATGCAGTGTTCTAGAAAATAAATATTCAAGAGAAGATAGGAGAAGCAGGCAGGCAAAAAGAAATCAGCTAGAGGAGACAGAGGGACTGGAAGAAAAAAGCAAAATGGAAATTAAAAATGGTGAATAAGCCAGGCCTTCAATTCACACAACTGTGCCTCTCTTTAATTTAAAAAAAAAAAAAAAAAAAAAGGCTGAATTTCACGTGCGACACCTAACAGTGTGTGCCTCAGGGGCATTCGCTAATAAAAGTCTCCATGATGCCTCACAGAACTAGCACACATTCATCTTCCCGACCTTGAGCAGGCAGAGGCAGGCTGGAAGTGGGCCACAGCGATGATTTTTAATTTCCAGGAGGCTTTCCCACCGCGTACTTCCTGAGACATGGTAACTGTTGTCTGACAGAGAAGCCAGATACACCCCCTCACACACACGCATCAAGGAACACATTCCTGAGGGCCTTGTCAGTGCATGCGTTTTATTCCTTTTTCTGCGATGTTCACGCAGCCAGCTTTGCCATCAGCAGCACCCCACTTCTGGGCCAGGCATCCCCTGGGACCCTCGCTGTCCCTCTGGCATCCGCAAGCTCCTCTGGGCCTGCCTTTGGATTCACCTCCTTCTCCCTCATTGGCCTTAACGTTAGCCTTTGGCTTATTCATCTCTGCGTAAGTGACAAGTCCCATGTAGGCCATCTACCTTTGCAGGGCCTCCTCCTACCAGCTTCTAAAATCCCTTTCAAAGAACATGCTAGGAAAATCTGCCTTCTGGGACTGGTCCCGGGTGTAAACACATTTTATGGAGGGCCCACTGTGTCATGAGCCCAGGACTTCAGGGCATCCTGGGACCTCGCCTGCCTTCTTCTCCCCTCCCTTGCTCTGTCTCTGCCTTGCATGGTCAGAAGCCTGAGAGGCAACCAGCTTCTCTGAGAGAACTTTTGAGGATGTTCAACAGATAAGACAAACAGTCCCCTTACTCTAATTTCCCAAGAGAGCAAACACACAGAATGCAGTGCTCTGCTCCCAGGTAGTCAATCCACCATGAATCCCAAGTAACTGGAGAATAATTGCTTCTACACTGAACACGTAAAGATATCTTTTCTTGTAATTATCCCCTAACTAATGCAGTATAGCAACTATTTACACAGCACAGGCTTTGTAGCAGTTATTGTAAATAACCTAAAGACAATTTAACAGCTCACGGGCCATGTGCAAATATTATTCCATGTCACATAAGGGACTTGGGCACCTGCACACTTTGATATTTGAGGTGAGGCTGGACCCTGTAACCAACCCCATGAATACCACTAGGTAGCACAATGATAAATATCATGCATGGTGCTCATTTATGTCACCCACGCATACAACACAAATGTGAGATGCTAACTACACATCCAAAGAGCTTCAAATGATGGTGCCTAGGAAGTGACTTTTAAGTGGCCATATCTTCCGATATTTGGTGCATGTTGCTATGATACTATGAGCATCACCATCTTACTTTTTCTCCTTTGTCCCCAACTATGCCAGTAATGCCTCTCAAGCCTTGAGCTCCCTGGAAATACAAAAAGAAGTTATTTTAGTTGATGCAAACACTGTTCAAAGTCTTATCTCAGTGAAGTTGATCCAAAAGAAAGAGGTTATCATAACCAGAAGTACCAGGCAAACCGAAAACAGACCAATTTTTCTTGGGTAGAAGGAAAATTCCAAGAAGAACTCTGAGGATAAAACCCTATGCTGGGCCTGGCAGGATGGCTCAGAGGTCTAAAGCACCTGCTTAGGAAAGCTTGGGCAGCTGCAGGGGCCATGGTTCGATCCCTGGCACCACATGCTGAGCCAGCCCTGCCCTCAGGGCAGGCTGAGCCGGCCATAAAAATAAAATATAAATAAACAAACAAACGTTCTGAAACAAGAAAATAAAATAAAATTTAAAATTCTTAAAAAAAAAAAAAAAAACTCTATGCTAAAAGCCTGGAGACTTATACAAATATTTAATCGTTAAGTTGGCACAACTCTTTGATGATCAAAACATAAACATCATTAGCATGCAAGCAACTCTGATAATGGATTTAACTTTGCTTCTAACTCATGGATAGAACTTTCACCGCCATTCCTGCATAGTTGTAACTTAAGTCATGTGTAATGTTGGTTTGAGAGCTCGAATAATTTTTCCCACCAATATCCACCACTCAAAGCAGTGCGTTTCAAGAAATCCAGAGAAGCCTGTGGCTTAGAAATGGAGCTGGAGTCTTTATCAACCCCATATAGTTGTTCTTGTATGGGGTTTCACTTTGATGGTCAAAGGCATTCCAAATTCTGCCTCAGGGCAGGAGTATCCCATCTCACCTCAGCTCAGGCACAGGAGGGAACCGCCCTAAAAGTGGAGGCACTGTCACTGTTTCTAGAGTCCCTGCCACTCCTGAAATGGGCGCCCTCCATACTCTCGGTCTACAGGGGAGGACTCCAGAAAGAGACCTTTTTTTGTTAAGAGTAGACACAGGAGTCCCCTTGGGACCTCTGGGACAACATGCCTCATGGAAAAGAAGCTGCTTGGGGACATTGTGGAACTTTCCACATGGGTTCAAGGTAAATTAGCTCTTGGCCAGTCACTGCTCTCGAGTTTCCACTGAGCGAAGAGGAGACAAATCCTCTGTCAGCTCCTCACGCAGAGTGTGCACATTTCAGTCAGGGATGGACTGAAATTCCAACGTGGAGGCTGATCAGCTGGGGAGAGCCACTTAGGACCTCTATAGAAGTGTGGCCACATTAGGTGGGGGCTCAGTCTGCCCTGAGGACAGGGCTGCCACAGCATGTGGTGCCAGGGACCGAACCGCAGTACCTACGCTTGCCTAAGCTTGCCTAAGCAGACGCTTTAGACTGCTGAGCTATCTCGCAGGCCCGAAGTGTTCTTTCTAGTAGGGGTCATATACCAACGCTGCAGGCAGTGCTACACAAAGAACTCAAAAAGTGCTTGAGTTAGTAGCAGTGACAAGAGATTCTACACGTAGTTTCCCTAAGTGGCCCCTTTGAGGGACACAGTTTTATATAAATATGCCAAGAGGTCTGTTTTTAAAATCTAAGAATTAATAATATGTGTGCATATATAACTACATATATATTACTATATACATTGTGTATATGTATTTATACAATTAACATCTGTGATTCCCACAGAAACCTTGTGACAACCCTACCCGCAAACACCTAAAGGACAAGAAATGCTGCATGTCCCACTTGGCATCGATACTTAATTTCTGCAAACTTTTGAATCCCAACTGAATTATCATCACATCAAGAACAAAGCCAGGGGCTGGCCAAATCGCTCAGCAGATGAAAGCACCTGCAAACAGGTGCAGGGCCTGGGGGTTGGATCCCCAGACCTGCCGTGCTGGCCCCACCCCTGGGACGCGCTGAGACGGCAATTGAGACGGTGTGGTGGCACACACCTGTAGTCCTAGCTCTTGGGAGGCTGTAGACAGGTGGAGCACTACGAGTCTGATCTAATAGTGAGACCCTGAACAACCTTTAGACCCTTCCCTAAGAATACAAAATAATAATAACAACAACAATAATAATAATAATAATAATAACAAAGCCAAGCACAGCACCCTGGAAGGATGAAGTCAGAGGTTCTCAAGTTGGAACCTCGCCTGGCCGGCTAACTTAGCAAATTAGCAAGAGCTGTCTAAAACAAAATAAATAAAACTGCCCGGGGATGTAGCTCAGTGCAAAGGTCCTGGGGTCAATCCATCACTACCCCTCATCCCAGGAAGCAGGGGCCTGGCCCCTTCTGTTCTCTTCTGGTCTCTCCTCAGAGGTTCAGGCCATTCCAGCTTCCAGAACAAACACTGGACTCATCCTGGGAATTACCATGCGGCCTAAACGCAGAGCCCATGTCTCCCGGGTTCCATGATGCATTTCTTTCAGCTCAACGGCCCCTACGTCCTACGTCAACACCAATGTGTGCACAGCTCCTTAGTCCCTTTGGCAAAGGTTGGTCCTGTGGACCAGCCCAGGGTAGATAAGAGGTGCCCGCGCCATTGCCCTCTCTCCCATGATTCCTGATCCTGTCTGCCATCCGAGGTGCATCCACGCTAGCTGCAGTATTCAGTGATTGTTCTACACCCACTATTTTCATATTTATCATCACTCATTTTGACAAGGAAGCAGTATGACAACTGCACATTGCTGTAACCCAAAATTAACTTTGGATTTTGCAAATTTGTTTTGTTTTGTGGCCCGTTCAGCCTACCCTGAGGGCAGGGCTAGCACAGCATGTGGTGCCAGCAGTCAGGGATCAAACCACGGTCCATACGAGCTTGCCTAAGCTTGCCTAAGCAGGTGTTTTCAACCACGGAGCTATCTCACCGGCCTGCAAACATGTAAACTGAAGTACACTGAGGCCTAGGTACCTTAGAAACTATTGCAGTAGTCTTCCTAAGCACAAGAGACTAACTTTTTTCTCTCTCTCTTTTTGAGACAGAGTCTTGTTATACAGTTCAGGCTAGCCTTGAGCTCACTTTTGTAGCCCAGGCTGGTTCTGAGCTTGCACCGATCCTCCAGACTCAGCCTCCCAAGTGCTGATTACAGGCATGCACCACCACACCAGGCTAACATTTTATTAAAGGACATGATTCTGAACAAATAAGAGTGTTCCAATTTTTTTTTTTTTTTTTTAAGCAGGACTGGGGTTTGAACTCACAACCTTGCACTTGCCAGGTGGGCACTTGTGCTATGGAGCTATCTCCCCAGCCCACAAGAATGTTCCAATTACGAGGCTTACGTGCAACAACAGCTGCATCGCCCAGTGGATTTCACACCTACTACCTGTTCCATGCGTACAAACATTTCCCATGATGTCAGGTGACAGCGCCTTAGACCATGACACAGATGTCATGACCTTGTGCTCAGCATTCGTACTCAGACTGCCTGGGCCTGGAGTCCACTAAATGAACTTGTGCAATAGCATTGATAATTTTTAGTTAAAATACATGCTTTGAAGTAGTTGATTACCTCCCAGTGTGGGTTGGTGGGAAAGCAAAAAATATAATGTTGACAGAATGCGCTTAACTACATGGTAAACCCAAAAGGCTCCAAGAGCCATGTGTAAAAATAATTATATATCGATGTGATATTTTTTAAAAAATACTTTACTGGAGGTCCTTGAGCGCCGACTTCTCCTGGTTCTCCCTGGTCACCTTCTTCACCCTGACAAAGAACACAGCACAGGAGATGTTTGGACTTGTCAAGAAAACTATGATTATACTACGCAAATTTTCTAAAACCTATGATATTCTTTAATTGTGATTTATATTCAGCTTTATCATACTTTACTGTATATAATTTTTGATGTAGTTAAATTTGTCTTTTCTTTCATGAGGTATGCATTTGATGTCACTAGTAGAAATGCCTGTTCCACTCCAAAGTATATAAATATTTAGTTTTATTTTTCTTTGAATAATTCTACAGTTTCTTTTTTTTTTTTTTTTTTTTTTTTTGGTTAGTCTAGGAGTAATGGAATTAACAGCCTGAGCTTGCGAGGCAGGCACTTTGTCACTGTCCTATGTCCCTAGCCCTATAGTTTAATTTGTTACACTAAAACCTTTATCAGTAAAATTCTAATGTAGACATGTATCTTTTTTCTGGGAAATTTTCCACTTATAATTGATGCTGCCGGGGCCCGGCAGGATGGCTCAGAGGTCTAAAGTGCCTGCTTACGAAAGCTTAGGTGGCTGCAGGGACCGCGGTTCAATCCCCGGCACCACATGCTGCGCCAGCCCTGCCCTCAGGGCAGGCTGAGCCGGCCATAAAATAAATAAATAAACAAAAGTTCTGAAACAAGAAAAACAATAAAATAAAATAAAATAATTTTTAAAAATTAAAAAAAAAAATTGATGCTGCCCACCCAGATCACAAAGCTCATCTTTCACGTACCCTAAGTTGCAGAGCGCACTTGCCCTGGTTTCCTAGTATCCTCTGGTGATCTGCTGTATGATGAAGTCAATGCCGTAGCATTTTAGTTTTGAAATTTTATAATAAACTTTCATCTTGGTAGGTGACTTGCCTTGCCTTTATTTTTCATTAACAGTTACTCTTACTTTCAGCTTCTCCTAAACACTTACTTTCAGACGAATCTTAGAATAACTAAGTTTGTGCAGATTGTCACAAAAGTGTGACTTACTTTATATTCAGACTACATCCAGGCTCTCTGTCTCAGATGTCACTGTCCCTCTCAGTCACATCTTTTCCTTTTATTTTCATGAGTAAAGCTTTCTTCTTTTCTTCCCATTAAGCTTGAATATTTCATAAGTTTATTCTCAGGTATTTTGACTAACTGTCATTGCCAGTGGATTCTTCTTCCATTTCTGTTAGACTTACCTTTTGCTTTTATAATATCTAAAATACATTACAAGCCGGGCGTGGTGGCACACGCCTGTAATCCCAGCACTTGGGAGGCTGAGGCAGGAGGATCGGTGCGAGTTCGAGACCAGCCTGAGCTACAAAAGTGAGCTCAAGGCCAGCCTGAACTGCACAACAAGACCCTGTCTCAAAAAGACAAAAAAAAATAAAATACATTACAATGATAAGCTATTCCAAGTGGAAGTCTGATTCATACCTTTTCTGGAAAGATTACTTTATAGATTGAGAAAAGTTACTTTCTCTCTGATAATTTATATTTTTATAATAGATATGCTGCCTCACATAATTTACAAAGCTGGTCATGAGAAAGTCATTTATAATATTAATGATGTGGGCTGGGCGTGGTGGCGCACGCTTGTAATCCCAGCACTTGGGAGGCTGAGGCAGGAGGATCGGTGCAAGTTCGAGACCAGCCTGGGCTACAAAAGTGAGCTCAAGGCCAGCCTGAACTGCACAGTGAGACCCTGTCTCAAAAAGAAAAAAAATATGTATATATTAATGATGTACATGCTGTTGTACTAAAGTCCATTTCTATTGCATAATTCAACCCATTTTCTTACTCCGTAGTTGATAACTTAAATTCACGGCTTACACACACGTACAGAGAATTTAACAGCAGTGGTAATGCAGAACACCCTCTCTTACATTTCCAAAGGCACCACTTAAAGTTTTGGGTGACACAAAAATGTGAAGTAAACTGATGGAATAAGTTAATAAGTTTAAGTCCTAAGCACTTATAAAGAAAATCTCAGCCAGTTTTACCTAACACTGAAAAATAAGTGGCAGGTTTCCCACTGAAAACCAAACCAAACTTGAGAGCCTAGAAAACAACTAACTTGTGTATGTTCCAAAAATAATCTTTTGGGCTGGTGAGATGGCTCAGCGGTCTAAAGCGCCTGCTTAGGCAAGCTTAGGTAGACGCAGGGACCACGGTTTGACCCCTGGTACCACATGCTGCACCAGCCCCACCCTCAGAGCACGCTGAGCAGGCCATAAGAAAAAAATTATTTCAGGGCTGGTGAGATAGCTTAGTGACCTAAGTGCCTACTATAGCAAACCCAGGGACCAGGGTTCAATCCCTGTTACCACCTGCCATACTGCCAGCTCCACCCCTAGGCGAGTTGAGCTGGCCACCAAGACCAGATGTGGTGGTGCACGCCTGTAATCCCAGTGCTAGGGAGGCTGAAAACAGGAGGATCACTAGGAGTCCATGCTGCATAGTGAGATTCTGTACTAAATACATTTAAAAAGAAAGAACGAAAAAAAAATAAACTAAAAACATACAAAAATCTATTCTTTCTGCTTTATTACCTCATGTATATCATTTAATATGTAGCACAATATTCTTGCATATTTATTTTTATGGTTAGCAAATATTTTACTATATGACTATCATACTTAATTTACAGTGTAATTATACTTTTTTTTTTTACCTTTTTGCCCTACAACTTAGAAAAAAACTGGCATATACTAGATACTTAATGATTCTCTGTTGAATTTTTTTCTTTTTTATTTATTTTTGTTTAGTTGGTTGATTTAGACTGCTTTGGTTTGGTTGGTGCTGGGAGTGGACTCCAGGACCTTCGCACTGAGCTATATCCCTAGCCCTTTTCAAAAATGTTATTCTGAGAAAAGGTCTCAATAAATTGCTTGAGCTCCCTTGAATCTGCAATGCCTCTGTCTCAGCCTCCCGCAGTTGTAGGAGCAGTAGCCTGCAGCAGTATACCTGGAAACATTCTCATAGTTAAGATTCAGTAGAAGAATAAACATTCGGAGAAACCCCCAAGTACTCATTGTAAAAAAATTTTACTCCAGTTAGACATTAGGGACTCCTCAATTACACTCCAGACCAACGGAGCTTAAGTAACAAAAAACAAAACAAAACAAAAAAAAAAAAACCTTTTAAATAAATGCTCAAGCCATAATAGGGTACAGCAAATTGGCCTATTTATCCTGATTATGTGAGGTTCATCAGCAGACTGATTTTTTTTCATGATTTAATATTTTTATTGTTTAAACTTAACAATGGTTATATTACATATTTTCATCATCAGATCAGTTTAGATTAATAGATATAGGTATATAAGATTGATCAAACAAGCAGACTGATTTTTAGCTCAGGAGTTCAAAGACATCGATGCAGGGTGACATGGACAGATGGCCTGTGTATCTCCTTACTTCCGAAGGGAACGCCTAATCTTTTATTATTACCAGCTAAGGCAGAGAAGATCACTAACCATTGAGTGTGTATAGGACCCCCGCATTAATAAGAATGGGTTAGGGCTGGCCAGATAAAAGCACCTGCGGGGGCAGACACACGGGCTGGGAGTTGTATCCCTGGGCTGCTGTGCTGGCCCCGCCTCCAGAGGCGGGGTTGACTGAGACTCAGCGTGGCAGGGCATGTCTGTAAACCCAGAGCTTGGGATACTGAAAACAGGAGGATCACTACAAGTCGGATCTTCATTGTGAGACCCTGTAAACCTGGTAGACCTTGTACTACATACATTTTAAAAATAAAATAATAAGAATGGGTTGACTTAGCCAAGTGTGGTGACACACCCTTGTAATTCTAGAATTCTGGCAGGCCAAGGCAAGAGCTTTCCAAGAGCAAACCCAGCCTGGACAATCTAGTGACTTAATGAGACTCTGTCTTAAAATAAAAAGAGGACTGAGGATGCAGTTCAGTGCAAGGGTCCTATTTTGACATCCTAGTACCAAAAAACGACAGCTGGACTTTGTATAATATTACAAAATTTATCAAGACAAAAGCTCTACTATGAAGAAGTGAAGTTCTTAGATTCTTAGATGGTTTAGCCTAGTAGATGCTTGCAGTGGTCAAGAAGCCCCTGGCCCTAAGCTCTGGTTTTCCTGCAGGGCAAACCACCTGCGCCCTCTGTGCCACATTTCTCTCCAGGGAAGAGCACAAGTTATCACTGACTTCCACCCTATTCAAAATTTAGGCTACTTGAAATAAGGTAATAAAATGAAAAGAGAGGGGAGCCGGGGACATAGCTCAGCGGTCTAAAGAGCATACTTAGGCCAGCGCTCAGGGACCGAAGTTCGATCCCCGGCACCACATGACACACCAGCTTACCCCCACGGTAGGCTGAGGCAACCACAAAAAGGGGGTGTCAGTGTAGAGAACAAAAAGAAAAGAGAGAGAAGGAAATTATTTCAGAACTGGAGATGAGAAGGTATAAGCCAATTACCCCTTTCTATTTGCTGCTCTCAGGAATGCTTACCCTAAAATATTATAAGTGTCACAACATTTTATTTGATGAGGAGGAATGACTAAATACCTGTCACAAACAAGGAAAAAAATCTGAATATGACCCACTTTAAAGGGAAGAAAATCAAAGGACCACCTCATAGGAAAAAAAGAACAAAATATCAGGTACTTGATTTTTTTTATAGTTGAACAACTTCAGAATATTATACTTAGTCAGAATAGCAACACATCAGTCATTATTGAGATCATCGCACACTATGGCTTACATGACTATCACATGAAAGAGAAAGGTAAAATATACAACATGTTTTATCGTTGCCTGTAACGGCTTGCAGTGGAAGAGCCATTACTGCCTCGTCACCATTTGTCCACTGAATACTCGTTCCCTTACCTTGTGTCCTTGTCTTCCTGGTTCACCGATTTCTCCTTTAGCCCCTTTATGACCCTAGAAAATGCAAAAATAAATAGATGTGTACATAAATCATACCATACTTGGCCTGCCCCTGAAAACAATCAGGAGCTGAAGAAATGACCCTGTGTCTCTAAGTCTACATCCATATGCAACTGAGAAAAGGTTAGACGACAAAAACAGTCACCCTTTTAAGTCATGTCAGTACCGTCTTCTGTATCACATGACTCTTACATGAAGCACCCATTGTACTTAATAGAGAAGCAGGGTTTGACAGCACAAAGCCTCTAGGACATGAGCCCCTGAGACCTCTTGTCATTGCCCCAAAATCCTTCTGCATTAAGTCTTTGTCAGCACCTGCTACTTAGCTTTCCCAAGCCACATTCTGACCCAGCTTGGCTCGGTGACCCGCTCTCTGAAGGCTGCTCTGAAAGCTGCCCACACACACACTCTACCTCTGTCCCTGCCTCCACCTTGGGGCTGGAGGGAGAGCAGCAGTGAGCCCAGGGTGTCTCCAGATTCTGGCCTTTCTGCCTGCCATGCAAGGGGCTCAGAAAATTCTTAGGGGTGGAGATGGCTGTGGGATAGGAAGGAGGCCCTGTCCCCTCTCTGTCGGGCCACCCATCCAAGCAGATGTGTTCTGTCAGTAAAGGCACAAGCCACACTGCAAGACAGATCTTCCACAACTGCGTTTCAAAGCTTTCACCACCCAGCCCCCCAAGTTTTCCTAAAGAGTAAGACACCAGTCAAGACCCAAATTTTACACAGCAGAGGGTGCTGGCCGAAACCACCCTTGGAGCAAACTCGGGCTTGAGGGCCAGGATCTGGAAGTTCGCAGAATCTCTTCCACATCGGAGAATACAGCAAAAGCCATTGGTCCCCAGCCCTGGGCAGTTGTCTTGCTTTTTGGTTTTTGGGGTTTTCAATGGAATACTTCAAAGCAGTCATAATGGCAGAGAGAGCAACACCTTCAGAAAAATCACTTTTCCTGTTGATTTTGCAGGCTTTCTAATTCCTTAAAGGACAAAACAGGCTTGGCTACCTCAGGCACACAGCTCCCCCCCCCCTCCACCACTCTCTTCCTCCCTGCATGGGAACGAGGCCCCTATTCTATGGCTAGGTGTCTCTGAGCCCAGCGAGTCCCACGAGCATTTCTCCTGTGAACTTCTGTAGAGGCGACAGTAATGTAGCACCCACATCTCAGAGGGAGCACTCGTCAGAAGCCTCTGGAACCGAGACTCTGAATATGTATGCTAATATGGGCTAAGCCGGAAGAAGCAAACACGCACTTGGCTAATGCATCCTAGCGGGGCCCTGCACCACAAGGCAAGTGTTGTGGCGAAGGCTCCGTTTCTTCTGTGGCTAATATTCTTGCAAATAAAATGAAACTGTCCTCTTACCCTCATGCCGGGTAGGCCTGGGTATCCAGAGCGCGCTGGGGGACAGGCGTTGGGACACTGGCGAGAGAAAGAACAGAAACTAGAGGCTCTACTCTGTGACCAGGTAGAATTTTTTAAAAAGATTTGAGCTTCAGAACACTTGGGAAATTACAGTCTTTACAGAAATAATGCTGAATTTTCTTTTCATTTATTTCCTTTTTAAACTCAAAACTATAGCTGGTGTCCAGAAAATAGAAAACATACAACAAGCACCCTCCCAATAATAGTATAATTTATTATCCAGATTTAACAAATGGGGGCTGTGGAAATAGCTCAGTGGAATATGCGCTTGCCTGGCAAGTGCAGGGTCCTGAGTTCAGTTCCCCAGTACCACAAAGGTAAATAAATAAATAGCAAATGGTAATATTTTGCCATATTTTCCCAATGTATTGACCACAACATTTATAGGCAACGGATTGGACCATGATCCCCTACCAGACCACCTTTTCCAGGAGGTTCACACCCACCCACCAAATGGCCCAAAGTTGCACTTGGTGAAGTATAATACCATCACTGGGCTAGGTATCAATCCATAAAATATCTCCTAAAATTAAGATACTCTAGTGAGAAGCACATCTTCGGCATAGCATAAAAAGATTATAGAACAACAGATATCACAGCAGGGAGAGATGGCGGTTGTCTACATTCAAGCCACCAATCCACAAATCCTATGGCTCTCTGCCATCCAAATAAAAATACACAGAAGCATATTCCAGATTGGTCACTGTAAAGACAACTCGTTGGAAGACAGCCCAGTCTTTGAACGAAAACGACATTTCCTTTTTTCAAAGAAAAACGTCTTACCAGAGGATCTCCATCATGAAAGCCAATTGTCCCCTAAGGTAGATAGATATTACAGTTAAGAATATGATTAAATAACTAATTCAAGCCTACTAGTAATGGAAAATTCACTGGGCAAAAATATACTAGGTGTATTCATTTCCTAAAAGGCAGGGAACAAATAGCAGCAGACAATACACTAATATTCTAAAAGCTTAACTCAGCCCCAAATTCCACTTGCAGCCGGGCATGGTGGCTCACGCCTGTAATCCCAGCACTCAGGAGGCTGAGACAGGAGGATCGGTGCGAGTTCGAGACCAGCCTGGGCTACAAAAGTGAGCGCAGGACCAGCCTCAACTGCATAGCGAGACCCTGTCTCAAAAAGAAAATAATAATAAAAAAAAAAAATTCCACTTGCAAACTCCTAAACTGCAGTAGACTACTTTTGGGGGGGGTGACTAAAAGGTGACAAAATGACAAGCAGAGTAGAAAAATAGGGAATTCTGCCATGTCAATTGAAAATATGGTTACTTCTGACTTAAATTGTTTTTTAATCTGTTAGTGTGAGAGCTGGTTCATTTGAAAATGTTTCTGTTAAATGCCTAAGTTTTTTGCTTGTTTGTTTGTTTGTTTTAGTGGGACTGGGGATTGAACTCAGGACCTTGCACTTGCCTGGCAAGCACTTATTCTACTGAGCTTTCTCCCCAGGGCCTTAAATGCCTAGGCTTTGAGCAGTTGAGAAATCACAAGCATTGAGGACTTCAAATGCAGTGACTACGACTTGCTTTGCGAAAGCCGTCTCTTCCATGACGTTTCTGTCTTTGAAAATGCTCTGAGTGGATGGAAAAACCAATCGTCATTTTGGGAATTTAGAACAGCGACTCAACCAAACAGACGCTTCAGGTTTGGATTTCTGAGGTTGCTTCAGCCCCTACTCTAAGACACAGGGAGAAATTCAAGCAGTAGATGAGCCACTTACACTGGGGCCGGGGGGCCCAGGAGGGCCAGGTGGTCCTCTTCTCCCGGGGTCACCCTACGTTATTGAAAATCATGACACAGTGGTTACTCAGGTAGACAATTTTTCAGTACTAAAGCCAAAAGCAGGAGAGACAGGAAGCAACAGCATTCTGTGAGACCCCAGCAGGGTTTTGCTCTGCCTAGAGACCTGTCAGTGAGTCTCATTCAACCCCCAAGGCCAAGATAGTCAAGAAGTTTCAGTTTCACCAAAGTATAAAACAAAGCAAAAGGAGACATTGGGGGGGGGGGGGGCAAAACCAATTCTTCTCTACAGGATGGTCACTTTACCTACTCTGAAAACAAATTGATGCACAGAGGAGCTGGAATAGCCAGTTGTGCTAGTGCCCCCAGCTAATCAGAGTGATAGCAAGCCCTTCCCAGCCATGAGCTGGGTGCTGAAGGTTCCCCTCTACACTGCCTGATGCCTGCTGCGACCAGTCACTAGTGTGTCACCTGGTCTGTCACCTGGTCTGTCACAACTGGCTTGAAATAGACAAGAGAAGCAAACACAGCAAAATTCAAGTCAGTCATTCAGATGAAAGTATGTTTCAATTACTCGTAACGTGAAGGATGACCGTCGGCATGTTTTCCTTCTTAATGTTCTAGAATAGAGAAGCCAGGGGCACCATGCAATTCTTCTAAATACACAATCACTTTGTACCACTCCATGGTTCAAATCTGACATCGGTGTGTAAGTAGCACACACAGAGAAGTGCACAGCGTGTGTGGCATGTACCTTGCCCCTTCTGCAAGCTTACAATAACCCACCTTCTCATCAAATCAATTCTGCCATATTTACAAAATGTTTACTGAAGACCATATGGAGAAAACTTATCAGGAATTTGCACTATGATGCTCAGCTCCTTGATGTTTAAAGTTAAATTCTGATTATAAGATGACAGTTGATAATAGGTAGATAGATAGATAGATAGATAGACAGACAGACAGATTTAGATAGATGTTTTCAAGCTGTTTTACAATTTTATGAGGAAGCCAGGCATGGTGGCGCATGCCTGTAATCCCAGCACTTAGGAGGCTGAGGCAGGAGGATCAGTGTAAGTTCGAGACCAGCCTGGGCTACAAAAGTGAGCCCAAGTCCAGCCTGGACTGCATAGCGAGACCCTGTCTCAAAAGAGAAGAGAAGAGAAGAGAAGAGAAGAGAAGAGAAGAGAAGAGAAGAGAAGAGAAGAGAAGAGAAGAGAAGAGAAGAAAGGAAAAAAATTCAAGTGCAAAGTCATATGACACAAACCACTAGACCTCAACCCTGGCACAGAGGCTATAAAATAGGAGTGACACTTTTGCTTATCTCTCCCTCCCAACGTTGGGAAGGAAAGTTTAATTCAAAACTTTAGGTAAACAATTAAAATCGCTAAGGAAAAATGAGGAATATTACTCCTGGTCCCCGTCGATGTTATCAACTGAAATAAAATCCATGTGCCAAGGCCAGGCTAATTTGCATTCACAAATAACCCCTTTTCTAAACCAGCAAATGTCTATGAAAATATACTGTGGTACTCACAACAGGTCCTACACGGCCAAGCTCTCCAGGAAGCCCTGTTGTCCCAGGAGGACCCTGAAGGCAACAAATCACAGTGACAATGTGGTTTATGGGTGCTCCGACAGTCTACCATAAATGCTACCAAATACGATAAGCAACAGACTTCAAATTATATGCTTGTGTGAGCTTTAGTTTCTAATAAGTTGATAATGCAACTTGATAATACAATGGAATAGAAATCTCATAAATTATTTTGTTTAGCAGATTGAGGATGTTATCATTAGCAGTAGCCCTGTAAGATTACACACATATCATTAACTCCACTGATTAAAGCATCAGCATAAGAGTGAGGTAAGCATTTAGGAAATAGGTCATTTTTCTAGATTATGTAAAAATAAATGATGAAATGATACTTACTGGGGGCCCAGGAATACCACGACCCTAAGAAATTAAAATAAAAATATTATAACATGTGGTTTCTGATTAGTATAAATACAGAGACACACATAACTCAATACAAGAATACACCATGGAGGGCCGGCCAAATAGCTCAGGGGATTAAAGCACCTGTAAGTGATCCCCAGGCCTGCCATGCCAGCCTGGACCCCAGGGTGCACTGAGACAGCAATTGAGCCTGGGTGTGGCGGAGTCACCTATAATCCCAGCTTTTGGAAGGCTGTCAACAGGTGGATGGATCACTATGAGTTGGATCTAATAGTGAGACCCTGACCCTGTAGACCCTTCCCTAAAATACAAAAGAAAATAAAAATGAAAAATAACACACCATAAACTCTAACACTAAAATATAAGACGTGCAATCTAAAAACATGACTGAGGGGCCACGGAGATAGCTCAGTGGCTTAAGTGCCTGCCTGGCAAGCACAAGGTCCTGAGTTTGATACCTAGAACCAAAAATAAAATAAAATAACAACAGTAGTGAGTAATAAAGTAAGCATGACTCTGCAAATCCCCCAACATAAATGTAATCACGATGCACATCTACAATGTACTGATTTTAAAAAATAAAAGATCACAGCTTAGAAAAAAATAAAATAAAGAGAAGCTGCATCTGTGATGTCTATGCTCGTATTTTTCTAAACTTTTTAAAAAGAACATCTACGATGCTATCTACGCTTGCTCGTAACATTATTCTTGTTCTCTAGTGAAAGAACTTACATTACTCCCAAAGACGTACAGCTCAACCAAAGAACGTACAGATTTTATTCTTGTGCAATATTATCTTAAAAATCTACACTGAAGGTTCAGGGAGATAGCTCAGTGCTTGCCTGGCAAGCACAAGGTCCTAAATTCAGTCCCATGCACACACACACACACACACACACACACACACACACACACACACACACACAGTTAAAAATATAGTTTTGCAGTTTGTAATAAGTGATGTCTAGAGGTTTGCACATAAGCACCAGCACAGAGGCAGGGGATAAGGGGTCAGAACAGCTCCCCGCTTTGACGAGTGGGCTATATTTTCAGGTGTGGAATTTGTAAGTACTCCAAACGAACTGGCGTCCCTCCTCAAAGAGCCTACAACGGTGTCCTAACTGACTTTGCTAATTTTGATTTTGAAGCTGGTCCTTCTAACTCCCTCTCCTTTCGACTTTATGTCTCTTAATCAGCACCAGGCGACACCTGTGAAGTACTGAAATCACTTCTTTCTCTCTCTGTCTCCGATTCCTAGCGCCGAGTCAGGTGCTATCAAACTTAAAACTGAACATTCTAGCTACCTAGAACCCCTGTTCTCTCTCTTTGCTTTCTAATTTCAATTTTTCCCCTTGGAATTTCTCATTATTCTTTTTCCTCTTTCATTGGCTTGAATGGCCTCTGGTCACTGCTGTCTCTGATATCATATTTATACTAGCTCGCAACACCAGACTTCTCTAAAATATGAGGCATCCTATGGGATCAACGAGCATCCTGTAATAACGACTTTATTTCTATTTAGACAGCCGAAACAATTAAGAACTTCACATGAGCATCACATGAGGATGCTGTAATAACAAGTGAGGTTTTTCCAAAGCATTCTTGGACAAATTACTCCTACTTGAACATTTTTATACATAGATTAACTAGGGAAATAGTTGGATGCTCAAAAATCGTACAGTAAGGTTTTATTATCAGACAAATAGATGTTTATGAAATTTCATTGACTGTAAAAAAGGCAGCTACCGCTGGGGAGATAGCTCGGTGGAATAAGTGCTTGCCTGGCAAACACAAGGTCCTGAGTTCAATCCCTGGTACTGCCACTAACACCAACCAAAAAAAGGCAGCTATGTAAGATATTCAGACCTAAGCTCAAAAGTATGAAAGACCAGCATCCTGTTCACTTCTGAAACTGGTTTATAATGGAAAAGTTGGCAGATGCTGAGATAAAGCAGAGAGTGTAAGTAAGCAAAAGAAATGGAAAAAAATAAAAATAATAATAATAAAATAATAAAAATAAAAATAATAAAAAAAAGAAATGAGATGAGAAAGAGCCAGAAAGAAAGAGAGGAACAAACAGAAAGGAAAACTAGCCTGAAAACCAGCTCCTCTTATATCCACCAGTAATGTAATCCCAAGGGACTGTACAATGCTATAGCGCAAGAATCGGGTAGTGGCATTATCTCCTTAGTGGATATCAAACTACTGGTGAAGAAAGTGGTGTAGCTAATTTTCACATTGAATGCTCAGATCTGTTACTGCTATGTAAGTACTGGTTTCCATCCATGAAGCAAAAGGGTTATCTACTGAATCAATGCCACCTGCACGGAGATAATTGTGTTTTGTACAGTACGCTCCAAGTTCACTGAGATGTTTCTACTCACGGTGTGTGACACCATATTAGGTAAATCCTTACACGTTTTGCAATGTATATAATGTAGAAAACTGCATAAAAATTCTCGCCCTAGCAGAATTTCACCTACACATAGCTTTTCAATGTTGTTACTTACTGGAAATCCACGAGATCCAGGCACGCCAGGTTCTCCCTAAAAATAAAAACAGCTTCACTGTATTTAGCTTTTTGTATCATGAATATGTAAACGTGCAAACTGCACAAATAATGGAGGCACCAAAATGCTCCGCCCTGGCATGTTTAAAAGCACACCTTTGGCTGAAAAAGCATTTCACCTGCTTTGTAGCTTGTGTTTGCTGCTCAGGAAACACGACAAGAACATTTACTTTAGCGCTTAATTAATACCAGCATTTAACACTGCATGGCCAACTTACCTTTTGTCCCCGTGGTCCAACAGAGCCTGGGGACCCATCAGGTCCTGTTAATCCCTAACAAAGCAAGACCACAGTGTTAGACTTCTCATAACACATCTGACCACTGGGTGAAAGCATTCCACCTTATTTGTTAATGACCAACAAGGGGCTGGGGAGATAGCTCCATGGCACAAGTGCCTGCCTGGCAAGTGCAAGGTTGTGAGTTTGAAATCCAGTCCCACCAAAAAAAAAAAAAAAAACTTCCTACAGGTTGCTGCTTATGTACTATGCCAATATTTATAAATAATGCCTTCCCATATTTTTATTCACAGATAGCATTTAACATGAGATATGCCTGCTACTTATTTTCTATTGATGGATTATATCGTATTCCTAACTTACTGCTTATTGCATTTTTTGTCACAGGGTTGAATAATCTAGCAGCTTTTGTCTCTATTTTGAGAGACTACAGTATACTAATTATATTGTTCTGATAACTACATCTGTTTGTCTCACCCAGGTTTATGAACCTTTTATTTCATTTATAAAATAAAAGCAGCATTTCTCTAACTACAGTACAACAATGTCCTGAAAGTTAGTAAAATGTTGACTCAATATAATTAAGTACAAATAATTTCAGTATTGTTTAAGGACCACCTAGAGCCCTTGGGCCATCTTCCAGAAAGGGTGACTCCTTCATTGATCGATTGATTGATTGATTGATTGATTGATTGATTGATTGAATTTTGTGCAGGGTCTCACTACGCAGCTAAGACTCGTAGTGAGCCTCCTGATTTCTGCTTCCCTAGTGCTAGGATTACAGGCATGCACCACCATGCCCAGACTCCATCGCTGGCTCATTGTGTCCAGGCGCGGAGCTGGTGTGCCATGTGGTGCCAGGGATCGAACCTTGGCCCCTGCTCTTGTCAAGCGCTTAGTCCACAAAGCTATCTTGCTGGCCCTAAGGGGAACTGCTTCTTGAAGAACATTAATTCAAGTCAAATGACTGCAGCGCATGCTTATGTCTCCGTTCCTCTCCTTAGTTTTTGTTTTTTTTTTTTTTTTTTTAAAGGGCTTAATTTAAGTATATATGTTCACAAATACAATTTTCTGTATCTTTTAGCCTAGGATTATAAAATACACTCACAAATGCCATGTTCAATACTAAAGTGGTTATTAAATATATCTTCTAAACGCTAGCATTGTTTCTACACTTACTGTTTTCATTCTCAATGCAGAATAGATTTGAGACCATGATATACCTGCATGACCTGAAGGTCTACATTTAGGGAAGTTGTGCGTTTTTCTTTTTGCTCTTTGCATTGTTTTGTAACGTAACCTTGAAAGACAAATATGAATATACATAAATGTCTCAGAAAGCCTTTCTGTTATTAACATTTTCAAAAAGATGTAAGTAGGGCTGGTCAGATATCTCAGCAGACTAAAGCGCCTGCTTAGGCAGAACGCAACGGCTGGGGTTCAATCCCTGGCATGCTGTGCCAGCCTCACACCCAGCGTACATTCAGTGGAGACTCAGAGTGGGCATGGTGGCACGCTCCTATAATCCTAGTGCTTGGGAGGCTGAAACAGGAGGAATCCTATGAGGCTGATCTAGTAGTGAGACCGTGTGCTAACTACAAAAAAAAAAAAAAAACCTTCAAGTAATATGGACGGAGAAATCTATTAAATTAAAAATATGAAAGTACTCCTTTAAAATGGACCACCAGGGGCTGGGGAGATAGCTGCAAGGCACAAGTGCCTGCTGGGCAAGTGCAAGGTCGTGAGTTTGAACCCTGGTCCCACAAAAAATAAATAAATAAATAAATAATAAAAATAAAATAAAATGGACCACCAATTCATACTGAGAGCCAACCACGATCGCTTACACCTATTATACCAGAATGGTGGGCAAGAGGATTGCAAGTTCATGCCCAGCTAGGGTAACCTAGTGAGTTAGCTGGGCCACTTAGTGACAGCAAGATCCTGTCTCCTAAACAAATCAAAATCAGTCGTCAGTCATAGTCTGTATAGCTAGCAATGAAAAGCATTCATGCAATTCATATACAAACAAGCTCATTGTCTACTATTTTGGTATCTTCCTACAGCATCAATTTCCCTATTTCAAAGGATGAATCAAAAGAAAGCAGCTGCTAGTGTGCTCCTGCAACCCCAGCACTAGGGAGGCTGAGGCAGGAGGATCATGGGTCAGAAGTTGGCCTCAGTTTCACAATAGGACACTTTCCCAGAAAAAGAAAAAAAGGCAAATCACAAAGAAACATGAGAGAAAGAGAAAGATTATTATTCTCCCTCAATTGAAATGTTAAATTTCTGGATATTGACCAACAACAACAACAACAAAAAAAAAAAAATACAAACACACACACACACAGAGTTTTTGCAGACTGCCTTTGGTTTCTAATTGTTCTGGCCTAATTACAGTACTGCCACTTGGGAGTGAGGCCCAAGATCCTGAGGGTGGTAACAGAATGACTGCTCTTGTTCTTCAACCAAGAAACTACCTATCCCAGAGCATGCTCTGGATTTTAGCAACCTGAAGGTGTATTTAAGTAATGAATCTCTGAGCCGGGTGCCTGGTGGCTCACGCCTGTAATCCCAGCACTTGGGAGGCTGAGGCAGGAGGATTGGTGTGAGTTCGAGACCAGCCTGGGCTATAAAAGTGAGCTCGAGGTCAGCCTCAACTGCATAACGAGACCCTGTCTCAAAAAGACCAAAAAAAAAAGTAATGAACCTCTGGTTTCACTAGTGCATATACCTCTCCTAGCCAATTCTCACGATGTAATCAACAAACATTCTTTAACGAGCAACTAGAACGCCGAGCAGTACTGAAGCACAATCACTGCTCTATGTCATGAAGCAGAACCTGGGAAACTAGGGGAGTCGTAGGGACGACAGCACCCGAGTGACTTCATGTGGAACATGCCCCTCCACAGGCCATGACAAATTATGTCTATCAGTCAGAACTTTTTTCATTCTATAACTGCACATCCGGGGCATCAGATGGCATAGCAGTGTGCTAAAACCCCGAGGTGCTCAGAATCTTCATGTGGTAAGGGCCACATATTCCTGTGGAGTCGCTTCATACAGACATCGCCTCGGCCACCAAGATTCACTTTCAATTTAATTCAAAGGAGTTCTGACTGAGGACCTGGGAGATAGCTCAGTAGAATAAGCACTTGCCTGGCAAGCTCAAGGTCCTGAGTTCAAGCCCCAGTACCACAATTTTCAAAAAAGTTCTGACTGATAGATATAATTTGCCATGGCCTGTGGAGGGGCATGGTCAGCATGAAGTCACTCGGGTGCTGTCCTCTCTTCTCTGTTCCTCAGAATTGAGGCTTGCTGGGTCCCTTAATCTGCCTGTGAGTGCTTAGGAGAGGTCAGAGAGACCCAGAGCTAAGCCCGTAGGCCATGTACCCTTGGGGCGGAATCCATGACCCAAGTGTCCAGCCAGCCCTTCCCTTCCTCGCAGGGCCACCATGCAGAGGGCAGCCAGGGACAGACGGTGCCAGGCTAGATTGGTTCCTGCCCTTCCGCTCCCCGCTTTCTCCTTCCGCTTCCCTTCCTTTGCCCCTTCCTCCTCCTCCCACTTCCCCTCCGCCTTCTCCTCTTCCTCTCTCCATCCCCTCACCCCCCTTACCCTCCCCCGCCCTCCCCCAGGTCTTCTCTTCCCCTCTTCCCCTCGCTTCCCTTCCTTTTCTGTACCCGCTTCCTCTCCCTTCCAGGGTTATTTCCCAGAAACCACACACTTGTGCGTGCTTACATACACAGGACGTGCACATGCGCACACAGACACACACACTGTACTCACGTCTGCGCCCGGCGTGCCCGGCTTGCCCGGCGCTCCTGGCTTTCCAGGGTCACCTGGAGGACCCTGAGCAGGGGATAGGGCGAGACAGGGAGAGAAAAGGGTGTGAAATTGAGATTCGGGAGACTCACTTGGCGCAGCATAACTCATCTACAGGAAGGCACTGGGCGCCTTGGCGGGAACACACTTACCGGGGGACCTGGGGGGCCTTTGGGACCTCGGTCACCCTGGAGGCACAGAAGGAAGGGGACACGGGAGTCACTGTGAGCCTGAGAAGCTGGGATCCAAGCGTGCATCCCCCGGGGCCCACAGAGGACCCATCCCAGGTCCCGCTCGGCCCCTCCCTCCCCCCCCCCCGGGGACTGGGAAGGGGAATGGACGGTACTCACGTCTATGCCATCGATGCCCGGAACTCCAGGGGGCCCCGGGGGCCCGGGGGGACCCCGCTCTCCAGGAGGGCCTCTCTGCTAAAACAGCACACACAGGGTCAGGAGTGCGGGCTGCCTGGAGACAGCCGTCTCCACCCAGGGCAGAGGGGCTGCACCAGCGGGGAGATCCCAGGCTCCTTCACCCAAAGGGGTTCAGAGTGAAAGGCAGGGGGGGGGGG
>PVJA010000130.1:204591-227179 GCA_004027025.1 Myocastor coypus | reverse complement strand
GGGAGCATTTTCTGCTGTTACATTCCCTTTTATTGTTGGTGATCGGTTAGTTGTGTGTTTCTTGTGGGCTTGCTCGGTTCCTAGCATAGCAGTACACTTTCCATTCGAGGAGATGATCCCTTCCAATCAACCCAAGGCAGCATGCATGAATGTGCTGACTGAGCAAATCATGGAGCAGAACACAAATCCCACTCTCCTGCACTTTCTAGGTGAGGAAGTGAGGGTGAAAGCCTTCCAATCAGGAAAGTCCCTTTCCTTGGAGCCCACCAGAGCTCACGGAATGATGTGGGCAGCCTAATCCTCGGCCTACTGGCTTTAGAAACGTAAAGGAGTGGGAATCCAACTGGTCATAGGCAGCGGCACCCAGCATGGGGGAAATGAGCCCTTGTCCCCAGCCCAAGGCACGACCCAACTGAAGCACATGGAATGCTTTATGGAGCAGAACACGGAGCTGACATCCTCAGAGTTTTCACAAACATTTTCTAAACTATACTTTTCTTGTAATGAGGCCAGCATTTTTATACATCTCTCAGGATTTGTAAATGTAAAAATAAGCTCAATAATAACACCCATTTAAATTGCAAAATTCCTGCACTGGAGGTTTGATTTTTAAATATTCGTAGACTTGAAATCCTGCTGGTTCACTGAGGAAGGCAATTAATCTCGTTGGCAAATGTGATCATTATGTGTATTTAGAGGTGGGGAGTTTCGGGGGTGGTTAACAGAGAAAGAGGTGAAATATAGTCAAGCAGCTCCATTTGTTATAACATTATTAGTTATCAGCTGCCATACCAGAAAGTGTGTTCACCAGTAGAATATCTTGTTCAATTTTTTATTCAGTTGGAATTTTTCAACATGAATGGTTTATGAATAATTAAATATTACAGAGGCAAAAATTCAAATCAGCTGGGCTTTGTGTTTATTGTTTTATTTGCTTTTATGCAGATAAAACCGTCCCATCTGAGAGCCTATTTGAGAATTTAATACTGTATTTGTAAGCACTGAGGAAATCAATTAATGAAAATTAAATGTTCGAAGTTTCACAGGCTGACAGATGCCATCTCAGGCTGTAGTCACTAGGTGGGTATCTGCATAGGCTGGAAGAGGGAGCCAGCCCAAGGCCCTAAATTGAATTGCTACCTTATAGCAATTAGTTTATTGATTTAATTAAGAATGCCACCTTTTAATTTTCAGGTCATGATTGAAACATTTTCTGACTGAATAGATGGGAGAACACTGAAATGATGGCGCTATGAGAAACGATCTCTCAATAAATCAGGATCTAATGTGAAATTGACCCTAAACACTGACTCTCGAGCAGATAGAGAATGATAGATGCAGATTACTTGTGGGGCTTCAGTTATTCAGAAATCTGCTGCTTCTGAACAAAGTAAAAAACTAAAGTTGAGCAAACCCTGAGTATAAAGTGTACCCACCAAAGCTATGTGTACTTTCAGAAGTAACTCCCCAAGTCCAAAGTTCACGTCTGAAAAAATGAGCACATTTCACATTTGCACTATGGAAGACAGCTTCATTGTTAAAATATTTTCAGCTACTGTTCGTTTTTAAAGTCATAAGTATCACTGAACAACATACCGCTTCTGATTTTCTACAGATGCCTATGAATTTGGCCACATTTTACATCCCATGGAGTTTCTCACTATCCACCATGAACTTGGCTACACATGGCCAAGTTCGCAAAGGGAGGTTAAAAGATTGTGAGAACACAGCTTACAACATCTTACAGAGAGATGCTAGTCCGCTGAAGATTTTTAGATGTGTTTTATGCATAAGATAAGGACAAGCCATGAAAGAACATTTGTGTGTTTGTTTTATTTTGCCAACATTTTGGAAAAGCAGAATTTAAAAAAAAAAAAAATTCTAAAAAAAACACTCTAAACATGAAGAAAAACCTAAGCATTAAAAAGTAAATGAAATCCCTTGAGGGGAAACTGTCAGGCTGCAGTCACTACACTGCAGCACCACGATTTATTATCTGTAGATCTCTGTGATGAGGACTTGGGTTTCTGAACTTTTTCATCATGTGGCAGGCCTCACAGCAAGCTCAGAGCGAACGTGATCATATCTGCATCTCACAGCAATGGCTGGTGGGAGTGCTAGTTTCCTCCCCACTGCACAGGTGAGAACACTGAGGCCTGGGTGGGGACAAATTTGTCTGCGCTTCCAGAGTAAGTGGTAGAAGCAGATGTGGACCCTGTTCCATCTGCCTCTAAGCATGGTGCTTGCCATGACATCCTGGGCCTGGTTTCTGGTTCCAACAAAGTTCTGATTGTTGGGACCACACTGCAGGTGTGGCGCAAGCTGCCACATTAGCAGCCCAACAGGGGCAGTAACTTGCAGAATGGGGCCCCCAGAGGAGCCCTGTAGGTAGGCTCCGTGGCATGCACCGTGACAGGCTCTACCAGGGAAGATGGGGAGGGCATAGAACACATATCTACTTACTGGCATAAGGTGAGTTGGCAGCTGAGCCGTTGAGGAAAGTTGGGGAGCCGCCCAGGTTGGACATGGCGGCAGAGCCGTACCCATTCATGCTTGTGGTAACAGAATTATAGTTGGCCTGCTGGGGGGTGGAGCTCGGCACGTACCCATGGGGTGACACACTGCTTGAGTTGCGGGTGAAACCTAAGGATGAGGGTGAAACCAAGGGTGAGCGTGGCATCTCTCAGGGGTGATCCTAGGAGACTCAGGCCAAGGACTGTGTCTCCTTAGCTCCAACCCAGAGGGAAGGGGCTGGGTGATTCATGTGCGAGGTTGGTGGTGCTAGCTCTGTGATTAAAGTGGGAAGCAAGGAGAAGACACATTTCTGAAGAGATCATAAATACTTAGTGGGGGCATGAGAACTGGCAAGGCACAGCCCATGAATTATCATTTTGCAGCATAAATAAATCCCAGTCTGAGAGATGTACCCTGGAGTTAACAGGTTCCTCTTCCTGGGTGAGAGTGATGCACTGTGGACTCCCAGAACTTTAATTCCAACCTTCTTTGGCATCTGTCATCTTGGTTTACAGTGAAAAGCCAAATGCCAAGAAGGAAAATGCGTGCATCCTGCTTAGTCCCCATACCAGGTTTTCAGGGGTGAAAGCTGGAAACAGAATCCTATTCTAATATCTCATACATGCAAACTAGAAATTTTCCTGTTGGGAAGAAAATCTTTTTTTAAAAAATAATAATTAAAAAGCTGTCTTATGTCAAGGTGAAACATGAGGTTGGGATGCTTCATGGGAAGACATGGGAAGGAAGCAAAGAGCAGGCTCCTGACCCTGGTTGGTGGCTTGCGATGCCTCCGAGACGTTCACAGCCAGTTGTCCACTGAACGAATTCACACCCATCATCCCTGCATGCACCGAGGTGTTGGCGAGGGCTGGGAGCTGGTTGTGGTTGCGAGGGACACTGTAGAGGGCCTCTGCAATGTCAGCTGCTCTCTTCAGAATAATTTCCTGAAAAATGAAAGGAATAGCCCCATGAGCTGCCCCCAGCCAGATGGTTATTTCCAGTAACACCATTTTGCGGGTGTTTGTATACACCAGGTACTGGGCTTAGGCTCAGGGGACTGTGCTCATGTCTGTATTTCTGGAGACGAAGTTGGGAAGTTAATCCACCATTGTGCCATGTCAAAAGTAGGGAAACTGAGGCCCAGAAAGGGGAAGAACTGTCTTACGAATTCTCATTATTTAAGGACAGAGCTGCAATTCATATCACTGCCTGATTTTGAAAATTCATTGTGGGTAGGAAATGGTAGCACGGGGCTTTGTCTTCTCCGTGAAGCACACAGGAACTCTGAAGTTATTGAATGGAAAAAGAGAAGGGAGGATGGGGAGGAGGAGAAGAGGGAGGAGGGAGAATGAGGGAAGGGGGAGAGAGTGTGTAAGAGGCAGACAGACAGAGATAGAGAGACAGAGACACAGATACAGACAGACAGGACTCTGTGTCCTAAACTGAGGAGATATGCAAAAAGAGTGAAGGATTCATCACACTCATAGTTTTGTGAGCAAGTTGAGTTCTGTAGACGGAGTTGTTCTGCAAGAAAGCAGACTGTAATATTCAGTCCTCATTATACTTTTTAGGAGAAGAAATTAAACCCTTTTCTTCTAAATTTGCTCGAAAACCTAAGAGAAGTAAAATAAAGCATCAGTAGCTCTCTTTTTCAATTATGAAGTACGTTCCCAGTAGAGATTAGTTTTAAGTGGAGTACTTTTGCTGGTGAAGGAAAATGATTGAATAGGAACAGCAATGGAAGATTTACAAAAAAGGGAAGGGCTGAATAGCCCTGCAACACGCCATATCTGAATTACTTACACTTTTAACTCATGCACATGGCTTTTATGCGTTTTAGGCTTTCTCATCAGACATGAAGTGTGAGAGCTTGTGTTGCGTGAGGAAGGGCACAGAGCTGAGAGAGCCGAGAGAGCTCACCTGGTTGTTATGGGGCATCCCATAGAGGGCTTCCACCAGATCTGCGGCCCTTTTCAGTATCACTTCCTGTTGAGAGAAAAACAGACACACTCCTCTGAGAGAAGGCAGGCTGTCACTGTCTGTCCCATGGTCGCACTCTACTTTTTCGGGCCGTACTTTGCCAAAGCACAGCTATAGCAGCAGCAGTTTGAAGATCCCTGGAATGGTGCTAAATCACCAATTTATCCTTGTTCACACACACACACTTAATCGAGTCAAAAGGTGAGCATCATTGGTACTGCAGGATAAAATACATCACTCAGTCGTCTGCTGTAGGCACGGGGAAGCATTCCTATGTTTATTGCTGAATACAATTCCGAGGTCATTTACTAGATGACCACAGTTGATGCCACTCCGCGCATGTTATGAATCCGTAAGATGTGTTTATTTTGCACTTAATTGCTTATTCCAAGAACCATGACCTTATCAGCCAGGTCATTTTCAAGGAAATTCCAATCAATCTTGAGCTACTAGAAGCAAGTAGCATTAAACTTCTTTTGTTTGTCTCTCTGGTGTGGCAGAGCTAGGATATAATGGACGCTGCCATAAACTCACCTAAAAGTTCTCCCGCCTCACAAACCATACACATCCCATACCAGTTTTCATGACTGAGGACACCTGTTTCTTGTGCAGCAATTCTTTTCAATTTCATTATTGTCATTGTCCCCATTTGCCCGCTCCTTCTAATCCTAGACTCTTTGCTGCTTATTCCGGCTGAAGAACTCTTTCCCTCTATTCATTTCATTGGTGTACCTCCACACGTAACTTCTACCGTTTTTAATAACATAGGTATGTTACAAAAGTACATGAGCTGGTAATATTTTGGAAATTATACTTTTTATTTTTAAAGTCGTCTTCAAATTAGTTCTTCACATTACCACATGTAAGGCTGTAAGATTGGTTAAGAAAGTATAAAAATTTAAAAAGAAGAGAGAAAAACAATTTAAACATTCAGTGCTCCTGACGAAAACAAACCATCCTTTTTTTTTTTTTTTTTTTTTTTTTGCCCTAATTATCTGGAGACTTGTTTATACTGGAATGTGCAAAGGCAGCCAACTTAAGCTTCACGCATGCCCAAATGAAAGTATAGCGCACAATCAAACCCAAGGGTGGGTATGATGATCAGAGGCGATTTGCAGGAAGACTTGCTTACTAATTCTTGCTGTTGGGAAAGTTCGAAAGAGAAGTTTAACTTTCAATATTTTACACGATAAAGTTCTACGCAGAGAGGCAGTGCTATTCAATTTTCATATACGGCAGACGCTGATCAGAAAATAGGGATATAATTGCATTCATTTTGCTGTCACCATAGCCTCTTCAAAGATCCTCGAACAACTCTTGAAATGACAAGCTTTTAGATACATATTAGCATTTCTCAATTTTAAATCCTCTATGATATAAGACGAAACGTTGTCACACTGCAGTAACTACTTATGACACATACATAATGTCCTAAATTTAAAAATGAGATAGAGAGGTTCACAGCTCTCAATAAACATGTATGCTTGCCTTATGCTGCCAGGGTCCTTCATAAAACAATTCAGTTATTTTTCATGGAAAGAGTGTAAAGTATTGAGTAACCTGTGGGGTTTTACCCAATGTGTCTGAAATCATTTCTTTACTTTTTAATGCAGTTTGTGCTCTTTTCACTAAAACCTCATGGCTTTATCTGGCTCTTAGGAAAGATTAAACCAAAATAGGATCAAGTTAGTTTATTTGCTAAGATTTGACTTCCTTGAGTCTATGTTCATTTATTTTCTTAAATAAATGTCAAGGCTGGTGAAAGTCTCTTGTTTGTTAAGAACACAGGAAGGGACACAAAAGCATTGCACTGGTGAAGTTCTCTAGATGGAAATTCAAAATTAAGTCAAACCTCTTTGAAGTTCAGTAACCCCAGAAAGTGCCATTCTTCAGTGTACAGGCTATGTTTTTATGTTCTATGTTATTAATACTAAAGTTTTGGTGATGTTGTCAGCCAGCTATTTGGTACCAGGGGCTGGTCACCGTTTGCTCCTCTAGAGGGACACACATGAATCTTGTCTCCTGGAGTTCTAGCTTTCTTCAAACTCCCCCATGTTGCCTTTTGTGACCCATGGCATGGGGCCTGTCTTGCCGGAGCACAGCACTGCAGGTGCACCATCACCACAGCCTTGCTTCCGGCCAGTGGTCTTGAAGCGAGAGTGAGCTTGAGCCTCTTGTCCTGGAAACTGTCCTCTTACACGATGTCGCTCCCATGTCAAAATGCCCTTAACTACAGTGTGCCACCTTTGAGGTATGAGGCGAGCTCATATTCGGCCCAGCGCTGACAGTGGCTAGTTATTTCTGCAAATGGGAAAAAAAAAAGATATTTCTGGGTCCTCAGTGAGTTAGTGCAGCAACCTGCAAGGTGCTTGGATTTCGGTGACCAGAAAATTGCTCTCACCTCCGTGTCATTACGTTCCCAGTGAACTAGCCCCCAAGCGTGTTTGTGTTGGGGATCTAATATATTGCCTTTCAATCAGAGCTGAGAGCCACTGAACACACAGACAGAACATGACGAGCAGGTCAGGAAAGCAATAAAGATTTTACAGAGCTGTCCAAGGTGCTAAATTTACTCAATAATGGGTTTGGCACCATAGTGTTAACCTCTCATTTACTACCAGTTTGAGGGACTAAATTGAAGTAGCTGACTTCATTTACCTTGAAATGTATATTTTATGACATTATGTAAGTAGATTGAAAGGGCACTGCAGTTTTAACAATTTAAAGGCTAAAGCATGTTTAAGATGAAACTTGAATATTTATTGTATATTGCACTTAAAGTATATAGAATGTTAAAATGTATTGATTAAATTTGTAAAAGGCATTATAAAAGTGACAGGCAGTAGAAAAGATAGATTGCTTTTAAAATCAAATTGATAGTGTATGCTATTCCTCCTGTGGTCACAAGTGTAATTTTTTTGCAGTTTTATATGGTAATTTGAAAAATCTGTAATTTCACATTAAGAAATGATTGAACCTGGGATGTGAAGAAGAAGAGAAAAAAAAAGAGATTTCCCATAAGGGGAAGAGCTGGATATTCTACACAGCTTTTTGTCTATAAAATTTTTCCTGAAGTACTATTTTTTGAGACATTAGGAGGACACATAGCATAGTATAAGGATCCCTTGATTCTAATATTCAATTTTAGTAATTCTGAAAAGAAAGAGCATTTGGTATTACTAATATCTAATTTTTCAAGGCATTTATTTATCAGGAGAGATTTTTGTCTTCTTTTCATAATATTTAAAATGTCTCCCCACTTGCAGGTTCAAACATAAATGTAGAGATTAGACACTTATGAGATAATTAATTCTATCCTTGGATTTTAAAAAAAATTTCATTTTGGGATTATGAGGACAAATACCAGTATCCTAAATATTGAAAAGCCTCAGGTTTTTCTTAAAGAGGTGATGCTTATTCTCCAATCTATACCCTGAGACTATTTTTTTTCTTCTCACAGCTTTACATCTTTTCTCTTACATATAAAATGTGGAGCCATTAAAAATAGCTTTCTATCGATATACTTCATCTCATAATCAAAATTTGGTCTTCACAGGTTTGCAGCGACCATCAGTTACTGATTATAGGAGTCAGGAAATGAATTTGTATCTGAATCTGGTTAGAGTTGGCGAAAACACTGGGGAGACTCGGTGAGCAGCAGGGTTCCAAGAATAGTTTGAATGTAATTCTTGTCTGTTTTACTTAGGACTCAGAACCTAACCTAAAAATGCTAAGTGGACTACAAATACAAAGAGAAGATTCAGGCTGGCTTTCCATGTTGAAAACCAACCAGTTGGTGAATAATTCTCAAACTCCTTTCTGCCCCAGTTTTCAAGTGAATATTATTCTCCTCGACTTTTAAGACTCGTGAACTGTGTAGCACCTAGGTTCAGGGGGGGTCACACACTCTGATTCTCTAGTTCTACTTCTTCATTTAGTCTCTTCTGTGTCTGAATCAGTGTCTTCTGTTCTGGCCTTGATGCCCCTCCCCCTGGCCCAGAAGCAAAGGGCTTGGCTCCTTCTTCCCTTTATGCCCTCCCTCCTTTTAGCACTCCTTCTGCTGGCTTCCTTCTCTGAACACCCACGTGAGTTTCCTCTCACTCTTCTGAAGCTCGGTACTAAAGGGAGTGGTGTAGTGATGGAAGCCAGGGCTATCATTTACCAAAAGTATGAACTTGTTTAGTCCTTACTGAGAGCTCCTTATTGTACTGCTCTTATTACCATTTGGCAAAGCAGGAAACTGAGTCTAAGGTCAGAAAATTTGCCTTGAGTGTACATGGCTGATTAATAGCTAAGCAGCGATTCAACCCTACAAGCGTTAGCTGTAAGATCCTGAGCCTTTGGAAAGAATGCTGGTCTATCAATAATATTCTACCTTTACTGGTACCCAGGCCCCTAATTACTCTCATTTTTCCAGAAAATAGTGTTGACAACCTACACCAAGCATGGAACAAAGCACCAATGATCATTTAGCTCTGATGCAAAGGATGTGATTCTTCATTCCCCACGGCTAGACTCTAGACTCTCTTTGGGCCCATGGCTGCATTTCAATCTTGCTCTCCAAGACCCTAGCACAATCAGCAAATAGAGGCCTTGAGAAATTCCTGCTGAAGAGCTTACTCTCAGATAACATAGCTGATTTTAAGAAAAGCATGGATAATTTATACGATGAAATGACTGTCATATATTTGGTATGGTTTGTAAGAGCAGACTTAAAGTTGGTATTCCATTTGGATACAGGCTTTTTAATCCCATATATAAATCCTCAAAGGTCAAGTTTTGATCACTGGGAGTTTTTTTAGTGTCACTTTTTTTATGGATTTGCTCTTTCCCTCCTGCTAGCTTGTGCTTACACTTTAATTTTGTGATTAACACAATGAATCATGTCTAGAGCAGACATTATCTCAAGTCATAGACTGCCAGCAACATGAGGTTAGTCTTCACGTACTACATCAACCTTTTATTAACTATTCGCCAGCCTTTCCAAATACTTGGGTATTTGCACATTCACAGCAAACCACCTTGGAAACTAGGCATATCATGTCAAATATGCAGACAGAGCTGACTCATTTTTCCTTTTATTGAATGATGATAAACTCAAGATTATTTGCCCCCATTGGAAGTCTTCTCTTTAGCATTTGATCTTAAGTAACTAGCCACTGTCAGTACTGTGCCATATATGAGACCCCCTCAAACCTCAAAGGGGGCACACTGTAGTTAAAGGCATTTTGACATGGGAGCAACATCATGTAGCAGGACAGCGTCCAGGACAAGAGGCCCAAGCTTATGGCCACTGGCTACATCCAGACTTCCATGTTGAAGGGGATGCTGTCCAGTTGACCATTAATGCACCCATTTATAAACCAAATTCAATATTTGTGAGAAACTCCAACCCAGATCATCAGGGAACATGACTTGACTATTCTTTCACTCACACACATTATGGGTCAACTCATAAAGCCATTTACTGCCACCACATTAATTTTCAAATTTCAGAGTTAGATTTTTGGACTCCAGAATTCTCTCATAAAATTAAGGCCTGGGCATGCTTCAGCAGTTGGTGAGAACAGTGCAAGCTTGAGCTCATGCTCACCTGCCTGGGATATGATATTCTGAGGAAAGTAGAAGAATGCAGAAGATACACTACAACTGTGTACTCACAATATCAAGTTGGATTCGATGATTCCTGATTTTAAAACATGTCATTCTTTTCTGTTACCACTCATTTTCCTGGATCCTGTTTATCACAGGGCACTTTGCTCTATCAAAGGACTCCGAATCCAGCAAGCTCACTATTAGCAATAGAAACTAAAGGGAAAACCTTCTCTGATTTAGAGATAATCAGCATGTACCAATGAAGTCAGAACTCACTTCACCTGGCCTCCTCAGTGCAGCGTTCAGACTTCGTTCAGATCCCAGGACTTTAGATCTTCTTTTCCCACTCACTTCCAAAAGTCGGGGTGACATCACTGACTGAGAAGCCAAAATGCTGAAAAATTGATTGCAAGCTTCTTGTGGCCCAATTTCCCACACAGCCGATGTACGATCCAATCAATACTAGTTGTACCAAGATGCATTGCGTTAGAGGGTACTTTGATATCCCAACTTCCTTTGTTTTTATTCAGCCAATTGGAAAATTCCACAATGCATTCTAAAAAGTCCATATAATAAGGGCAGTGAGGGAAAGAGTAAAATAAACCAAAATAACACTTGGGCACTGTTTAGCTTCCAATCCTCTGAGACATTCCTGAAATTTTTCATTTTTCTTGTAATGTGAACTTCTCGAAATAGAGCTTACCGCAGATCATTAGACGACTTCAGTGTCACACTCTAAGCACTCTTTACTCAGAAGCCCTATGACTGGGAAGAGTCACTTACACTTAGCATGGATATAATTAAACATGTTTCTGTTGAAAGGGGCATTCTCATTATGGCTAAGGACCACTTTACAGTAAATTGAAGTAGAAAGAAGGAGCATAAATGAGGTATAGGTAGCAAGTGGTTATTTCCAAGGAGACATAAAATGCCAAATGTGTAACAATTTTACAACCCTGCGTTCTAAAGACTTCAAAGCATTTTATTAAATGAGAAGATTCAGCTGATGTTTGACTATCCTACAGAACATTCTAGTGCATACTTATCGTGTGCGGACTTCACAAAAAAAAAAAAAATTCAAAACACAAAATGTGCAAGTTGTATCAATTAAATGTTTTGAGTTTACTGTTATTACTATGAGAGGCTATGGCATGCAAAGGATTTTAGCTTAGAACAAATATGCGGGAGCTCTGGACACTTCTCAAATTCTAAAGTTGATGGTATATTCAGATTTGATGACAGCTTCGTGAACATCGCATTATGTATCATCATACTGCATGGCTGAAGATGCACCAGAAAGCTCTGTGCTTGTTAGAAACATGGTGAGGAGACTTGTGAACCACATGAAATTAAAGTAGGTTGTAAGCTAACACAACTGTATCCACATAAGACACTAACTTACATGATTGACTTTTACAGTACAAAGAAAAAGGCTGTTTTCTAGCAGCGGTTATTGCCTCAATAGAAAAAAAAATCAATGAAAGTGAAATGAACAAGAGATTTTTTTGTCTGAGTTGCAGTTAATACCACTGAAGAGCCATGGATGTTAAAAGGTCAACAAATAAATTAGCCAGAGTGTTATGAAATGAATGATTTCGCCCATAATTTTATTGAGTGAAAATTGTTCGCTGCCTATTAGACCAGGTAATTTTTATCTGGTACCGCAATTATTGTTCTCTAAGCAATAATATAGTTGTAAGAGCTGCTGGTTCGATTGCGTGACCTCTGAGAAGCCAGCTAGGACAGCTTGACTTCACTATGACGCATAACTAAGTGTGGTCTCCATGAGGTGCCAACCTGGCCTTCCTGCAGGGCGATCTCATAAAAGAAACATCACACTTACTTCACTTTACCAAAATTTTGGACTTTTCTGGTGTCAGCAGTTAAGTGTAAATTGTGAAAACAGATGTCCCTGTGAAGAGCGGTGACAATGGCCTTCCCGCCTCCCTTTGGTCTCCTGGCCTTCCCTGCTAAATGGTGTCATCCTAATTGGTGAATGGGAACCTGGGGTGCTCCCTGCCACAAATACAGTGAGGAATGCTGTCTGCGCCCTTGTGGCTGTGACCCACTATGAGGAACAGAGCTGAACCCTGTCACCTCCAGCCAGCTCTTCTTATTCCAATTCATTGTACTGGTTTAAGACCAGCGCGCTAGGGTAGGTCCTGCCGAGTGGCCTTGGAAATCGACTTTCTGATCAGGATAAAAGTCTCTGCTGAAAGAGAAAGCGCTGGACAGAGGTGCCTTTTTCAGGGGCAGGTTGTAAAGTCAGCACATGAAACAAAAACTGCCTAGAGTCAGAATTACCCTTGAAAATCTTTTAAGTCACCTTTAAGTCGCCAAGGCCTGGCCTTTCAGAAACACAAAAAAGGCAAAAATTAACTATTTCTGTTTCTCTTTGTCTTCTAACTGGCTTCTCTTTCCCTAGGGCAAGGCAGAATAAACATCTAGCTTTGGGGGGCGGGGGGGAAGGAGCACTCAACAAACACAAAGATGTACTTGTCATATATGTGTATGTGTGTATATATAGCTGCATGTAGATAAATAGAGTATATTGATATTTTTGGATATCTACTATGGTTAAATTTGAACTAGCTCCTGCTAGACGTATAATGTATTTTAAATATACTTAATGGAGCAAACCATAGTCTCTTTTTGCTTCTTAAATTGTTGACTATCATCAGGTATTCTGTGTCCTTTTAGTTGAATAATGCCTGCAAATGATGGTTCTCAAGGCTTTACAGATGCTCTTGAGTACCCCTGCAATTAAAATGTGCCAGCTCAAGACTGCCAGGGTTTGTGACTTTTATTACTGCAATGCATAACTGAAGCCTAACTCAGGGCTGAAAATAGCGAGCAGGCTTAAGGCCTTGCTCCAAAGGGCTTGGGGTTTAAGAGGACAAGGCTGGTAGCTAGTAGGTGGAAAAGAATTTGTCCTTTGTTCCTCCTCTTGCAACTTAAATTTACAAGTAATTGCACTCATTGCCCCTGTACATGGGCTGTGATACCGAGTAGGTTAAACTGAATCCTCCTAATGAAGGGCTCAGTGCTAAAAAAGAACTTGAGAGCATTCCAGAACTCAGGTGTTGGATAACTGGTCTTAGGAGTCCACACTGCAGTGATGCTGCAGCTTAAGAGAATTATCTCCGAGGCTTGTCTGGGTACGTTTTTAATTCTTGCTGCCACTTTCGCCTAGCTCAGCCTTTTGTGAGCGGACCTCAGTCGATGCCACGGTTTCCCTCCTCCTCCTCCTCCTCTTCCTCCTCCTCCTCCTGCTCCTCCTCCTCCTCCTCCCATCCAAGCGGAGGGATTTTGCGATTAGTTTGCAAAAATGCCTCTCCTTGAAATTCCTCTTTCTTTATTCCAGGAGGCAGTGCTGACTAGGTGACTCTGGGCCTCTAGTGCAGGGGACGTGGCTCAGACCCGTGCTGTCCTACGGAGGAGCAGAGTCAACTGTGTGCCTCTGTTTCCTCACTGGTAAAAGGATAATACCAGCACTAGTTGCAGTTGGGTAGTGGTACTGCCTATCAAGCAATAGCCCTGATGGATAGTCTTTGCTTACTTTATAGAGAATGTTAGTAAGCTACATGTATGCTTGCAGTCTCTGTGGATTGTGTACCTTGAGTACTATTTACGGTGCAACCCTATTTGCAAATCAGTACAGAAGATTGTGAATGGATTAATGGTGATGAAGCATGGTGCAGTCGAAAATTTCCAGTTCCTCCTCTCTGAATCTGTTTCCTCATCTCTAAAATGGGTATAATACAGTCAAAAACAGAAAGAAACATCTACTGCAAGTGAGCTAAGCATAAGTAGTTTAAAGAGGTGAAAACTATTACTTTGGAGGATCATTGGCTTTTTAATATAACTGCAACCTCTTTGCTAGAGTTACACACACACACACACACATACACATACTATTGCATACAACTTCATGAATGCTTAGGACATGTCTAGGCTAAACTGCACTGATAAAAAAAGCAGTATAACTGTAGTGGCTCCCAAAGGCCTACACTGGACACACAATTAAAATGAAGAATGGAATTTGCCTATAACTTTTCTGATAAATATAGACAAGGGAGGGGGAAATGGATTACATTCCAGAGCTTGAGTTTTTCACAACAGAATAAAGAGACAAAATGTTTACAAAGACAAACTGTTTCTTGGCATCAAACTCTAAGAGTAGTTTTTCACAGAATTGAAATAGCATAAGATTTACATTTGCCTCTGTGTTTTTGTTTGAATGGTTACTTTTATATCTGGATGTAGTATTAGTATAGTTTCCTTAAAAAAAGGAAACAAATATAATCTAGGCATGGTGACATAGGCCTAGGCCTGTAACCTCAGCATTCTATGAGGCTGAGACAGGACGACTATAAATCCAAGCCCACCCAGAGAAACTTACCAAGACCCTGTCTCAATATAAAGTGAAAAGAAAATAAGAGGTAGGAGAGAGAAGGAGGGGGAGGAGACAGACAGACAGACAGACAGACTGCCACATAGTACAAGAGACGGATGCTAAAATAGAGTTTTTCTTTATCCTTTACTGAAATCGTTAGTCACCCCCTTTTTGTGTGGGGAGACAATGTGGTTATGCAAAGATTTCTTATTTGTATTTTCACGGATGCAACTCCAGGTTTTGAATTACTGATAGTCTTTGTATAAAGACTAAAACAATAAAAGCATAATTAGAATACATTGTATACAGCCAACTCCTGTTTTATTTTGCCCCAGCTCTGTATTTATGATAAATCGCTAAACACGAACGCTCTTTAGGGAGGGTGATGTTGGGTCTCGTTTCTCTGCTGAGCAAAAACAGTGCCTCTAACTGGAGCCTGAATTTCAATTTTGCAAGTGTACAGTTGAACCGAATATCATTTGGCACAAAGCAGCGCACAACTGAGCCACTAAATGGCTGATTTACTAAATTATTATTAGATGAGCCCTTGCTGTTCCAAATGAAAGTGCAGTCAGTGTCTTCCTTCATGGTGTGTTCAAATTGTTCTGTGTTTAAATATTCAGCATGAGGCTAATGTGAACTGATGAACTGAGACTATAAACATTCACTTTCAATACAGATAGAGCGATAGAGAGTTACCTTATCATGTGGGCCGTGGAGGTGAACATGATTTATATTGCAGGGTGTTGCTCCCTACTTCCATTACTTTAAGGTAATCTTAATTAGCCCGGTGTTTGAAATGACTAATTCTCATGTGCAGGAAGAGCTGCCTCGTGGAGCCTGAGAGCTCTGAATGCCGATGAAAAGAGGCTCCCACTAGCTTCTCCTGTTGTTCCAGACTCGAGTTCTGTTCACGACAGGCTCCACAGCAAAAGCGGGAGAGTGGGCCTACCAGAGCAGCTACGCTGCTTCGCAGCCAGTGTGTCCGCAGACCCACCTGTAGGACCTACTGTCTGTCCTGTCTAGTGTTCTCCCTTCTTCAGCCCAGTTGCCTGGCAGTACACATCTCCTCCCTGGCCACACTGGCACGCGCCCTACCCCTTGGACAACTAGCTTGTGTGCTGACACCTGCTGGAATGAGCAACCCTTGGCTTCTTGGGTGTACAGCCGCCCTCCTGCCTCCCCTCCTTGGAGGGCAGTTGTAGGCGAGCACTTAAAATACTGTGATCACTTACAGTAGATTAGAATTTTTTATTGGTGCCGTGTTGCCATAACAACATGAAGACAGCACATGACTTAAGCTAGGCTCGCGAAGCACAAGGCTGCTCATCTGGCAGTTAAAATGAATACAGTTCATTTCACGAGTTCCCCATATGGACTCTTAGTGTATGGTAATGAGGAGACCATATGGTGAGAGAAAATGCACCGAGAACAATCGGGTTCCGCGGGCTGAGGGAGGAGCTGGGAGAGAAAACCCGGAGAGACTCACACTCAGACTCAGACTCAGACTCAGACTCAGACTCAGACTGGGGCGCGCTCTCAGGGTTCAAGGTTTAGCTGAGGTTTGTTTGGGATGATGGTTTTCCATAGGGGTTTCGAGTTTCTTAATCCGTTCCTTAATATGTCGGCTGTGCGAAATGACAAACATCTTGCGAATTTTGCAATATCATTCATCACAAACTGTCAGCAGTGTTTGCAAATCTGACTTGCAAGATCTTTTAAATGTGTTGTTCTTAAAAGGCAACAGTACCAAGTTTTTAGACAAAGTGCAGGAAAATTTAAGCACTTCTGACAAGCAGAAACATTAACAGTAATCATTTTTAAAACACATCTTTTGCCTGCATGTTTAGCTGTAAATAATGCTAGAATGTATAAAAGCTTTAAAGTAAAAAATGTAATAAATACTTTTTATTACATTTCATAAAAGATAAAAAATGCTCCCAGCTGTGCACACGTGCTCTCTGTACATGTGAACATAGAGCTGGACGGCTCTGTCCTCCCCTGACTCACCAGATTGGAAACTGAGGAAGACAGCTTGCAAAAGCCTTTACAGTCAAGCCTGTATTATACATGCTTCATAAAAGATGAATATAAATGCATTAGTTAGACACGGTGAGCTAAATTAGAAGGTCAGGCAGGGCTGAGAGGACTGAAAAATCACACAAGCAATGAGTGTAATTACTCTTTTTTAAGTCTATTAAGTGGTGTTGTTCTATCAAGGCTCAGGGGTAAAGGACATGAAGAACAAGATAAAGTAATGTGTATTTATTACTCCCGCTGGATCAATTTACCAGATATTTTCAGCTCCATAAAGCAAAATACACAAATGCAGCCTTTGTTACTTTCCTCAAACTGCTTTATTTTCTCTAAAAGAGGGACAGACTCTTGGGGGAAGAAAAATCTTTGCCCTGTGGAGGTTGCTATGCCAGCTTCTGTCTCTCTCCCCTCTCTCCCTCTCCCTCTCTCTGTCTCTCTTCTCTCTGTCTCTCTTCTCTCTCTCCCCCCTCTCTCCCCCTTCCCTCTTTCTCCCCTCTCTCTCTCCTCTCTCTCTCTGTGTCCCCTCTCTCTGTCTCCCCTCTCTCTCTCCCCTCTCCCCCCCCCTCCATAGAGGAAGGAGAGAAAGCTGCTGAGACTCTAAGTCAGATAGGAGCTGGGTTCTAACGAGGAACAGGAAAGAGGAATTAATCTAGACTAGAGCAGGAATTATTTGGTTTACTGAGTTGGAAGGAAAAAAAATGGGATTTCAACATGGTGGGCACAGTAAGGCTTCTGAGCCCAGAGCCCTGAGCTTGCATCGCAGCTTTCCTGCTTGCTAGCTATCACATCCCGGAAATCTCCAGACTCTGGGCTCTGAGTCCTTGTCTGTGGACTGAGGGACACACACTATGCAGGGCTGATTGGTCCTCATTTATATTGTCTCCCAGAACGCAGCAGTACCTCTCGGTGTACATTACCATCTTAATTCCTGACAACACTGCAGGGTAGCTGTTTTATAGCACAGAAACCTGAGGCTGAAGACCAGCATGCTCCAAACTGCAGATCTGGTTTCCAGAATCCATGTCTGTCTGGCTTAAGGGACCTCTGTCTTGGCCTCTTCAGTGTGTGAAAGCTTTCAACAGTGCTGGGCTTAGGCTAGGCTCAAAGTAGACCGATTGCTGCCTCTTAGGGTTCACAGCTCCCACAGGGAATGATGAGCTCAAGGTCTACTCTCACGGCCCAGGAGCTGAAGCTCAAGGGCCACTCATGAGAATAAGAAATGGAAAGGCATTGGCAGCGCTCTGGCCTTCAGAACCAAGACAGCACCTTGCCTGGTGTTTCTGGATAGCACCCGCAAGCTTCAGCAGCCCAGCATTTCTGACCCACAATACCCCCAGTCCCTTCACCTCTACTTGATAAGAAAGCCCAACTGTGACCCCTAAAGTCCTATTTCTTCCTCTCCTGCTTTGGTCTGCAGAAGGCAAGTATAGTGAAACAAAACAGAATGTTATGATTTAAACCCTTAGACAGCCTTTATCCATGTGCATATGAGAAAGGAAACCAAAAAACATCTAGAGTTAGCATAATTATAGTACTTAAAACGTGTGTACAGCACCTATCTCTGATGGTCACTTTCAGAAAAGGATTACTATGCTCACTTCTGTTCAGGAAATGTGAAAAATGTCTGCTCTTCCATATTTTCTCGAAAGAGAGGCTGCAATAAAAGCATGTCCAAGTTCTCTAAAAATGCATAAGCCTGGACACAAAGGCTTATTATTATGGAAAGCTATCTGTTTGGTCTTTGGAGCAGTTTCACTTGACAGGATATGTGGGTGGTTGTATGAATCTAGCTTTGTCTATTCACAAACACATGGGTTTAATAAAGTGCAGTTTGTTTTTTGAGGTGTGTGGTCCAGAGCTCACAGAAACACTCCTGCTCACTCGACAAACACTGACCACGATTCTGAGAAAGGTGGAGCCCATTTTCATCCCCCTAACAATGGGCAGGGGGGCGTAAATCTCCCAAGTCCACAGGAATACTTTGTGCTGGCTCCATCCGCCACTTCCTGACCCTGCCCTTGAACCCTTGCGCCACCTTCACATTTGGAGCCAAGAGGACAGACACAGGGCTCTGAGTCACCCTGAGAGCTTCCTGGGGTGGACTCTGGCCTCAGTCCTTCCATGGTCAAGTGGCTACAGGCGAGCTGCGGAGTGTTTCCTTAACACACAAATCCATTGTGTCCTTGATTACTCTTCTTAAACCCAGGAAAAGGGGGTTGAGTGTTTCCCCATCAGCCACCAGGGACAAAGTGACACGTGTCTGCTATTTGTCCAACATTTCTGAACATAACATGCAACTGTAAAAATATTTTCAAAAGTAAGCACACACAACTCAACCTCACGTCCCTGTTTCTCTCCTTTAAGTGCAAATACGAAAAAAAAAATTACTTAGCTTCTTTAGATCTCAACCATTAAATCAGCCTTGTCTCTGATTTTTGAATAAAGATTTTTAGAGGGGCAACAACAGGTCAGACGCTAAGTCCCTAGGTTGCAACCAGACACTGCTACAGGTTATACACACCGGCCTCTCGATCCTTACGTGATCCTATGAAGTCATATGATTATTAGGCCCACTTTATAGATGAAGAAAGTAAGGCACAGGATGAGGTTTTTCTGAGTGCAGAGATTGGGTAGAAGGCCTCTCACGGGCAAGGGCTCCACTCTCAGGCAACTGGCACATAAGCACAGCTGCCTTCCATTGAGTGCCAAGAAAAATTTAAGGACTTGACAAGATAAGACATCCCAAATTAAGGCATAGGAAGGTAAAGAAGTTTGACCTCATTGCCTCACTAGCAAGTGGCCGGGCTCTGGCCCCACCTTGTCCATCTGACCTGACTCTCTGGTCGTGCTTTCAACACCACCAGCAGGTCTTAAATATCAGAGGCTAAATCAAGTGCTAAATATAAAGTGAAGATGTTTCCTTAAGGGAACAATATCCAGGACCTAGGATTTTGTCCATGCTCCTGTTTTCTACCACAAAGCCAGCTACAATGCTAGTGGATAGATACAGATCATTTTACCTATGTGTCCCCCTGGCAAGGCAGGGGAGCTATGTTCTTGCCAGACAGAGGGACCTAAAGGTAAATCTCTCTTCTACACTGACATCTATGCTATGCAGAGAGTAGTTATTCTCTGACAAGCAGTCAGGGTCAACAATGGAAGGGAGGACCCCTTTCAGAGACAATGATGTGAACGTGGTGACACTTTGTAAGATTCCCCCTCAGGTGAGGGGCTTTCAGGAAGTTTTATGCAAACTGAATAGCACTGCCACCCATACAGGTGTGTTCTGGGGCTGAGCCTAAAAGCCAGGTGGTTGTCCCCTGAGGTCGGGGTAGCAGACAGGCCTCTGTGCCTTCCAGGGGCCTTCCACTCTGTGGTCAGACATTTGCTCTGTGTCTCCCACCCCTCACATCTGTGCATTGGCATGGGGGCAGTTAAGTCGCAGGTAGAACCTGACTTAACTGCTGACCCTTTATGCCAGCAGAGGAAGCCAGGACACAGGTAGGCTATGATGGAGACTTGCCCTCTCAAGGAGGTCCGCGGAGCTAGGAAGGATATCAGCTTCAGTTTTGTGCATGCACTATGAGAATGCATGGCCCTAGACTTGACAGAGCTCTAGGTTGGCTCTGGCAAGAAATGGACCTCAGCTACTACTCATCCAATTGGATGACTGCCGCCTGTGTCACCATTGACTGCACCCTGCTGCCAATGAACAGTAAAGAGTAGCTCCATTAACCCTGCCCACTGAACTTGTTTAGTATCTAACTGCTGTCTGTGCTGGGTTCTCAAAAAACTATGGTTCTTTTAAGAAATAGTATTTATTTATTTATTTATTTACTTACTTACTTACTTACTTACTTACTTACTTGGTATAGGTTCCCACTACAAAGTTCAGACTCATAGTGATCCTCCTGTCTCAGCCTCCACAGTGTTGGAATTACAGGTGTGCACCGCTACACCCGGTTTCAGCACCAGCACGGTACACCCTTCAGGAAGCCAGCACAACATGTGGTACTACAGATTGAACTTGAGTCCTTGTGTTTGCCAGGAAGGTATTTAGACCACTGAGCTATCTCCTCAGCTGGTTGCTATCTCCCTGGTTGCTTTTTTTTTAGAATTTTTAAAAATTTTATTTATTTTTCTTTTCTTGTTTAAGAACCTTTGTTTGTTTATTTACTCATCTTTATGGCTGGTTCAGCCCACCCTGGGGACAGGGCTGGTGCAGCATGTGGTGTCGGGGATCGAACTGCAGTCCCTGAAGCTGCCCAAGCTTTCCCAAGCAGGTGCTTTAGACCACTGAGCCATCCCGCCGGGGGCCCCCCCTGGTTGCTTTTTAATTAATGGCCACTACTGGTATTTTTTTTATGATCACTGAGTTGCTGAACTCTCTCACATGGGACCCAAGTTCTTTGGGTACACAACAGACCATAAAAGTCCATTCCTCGCTTTCTGCCTTAACAATAGTTAACCTCATATTGCTGTATATCATCTGTTACTCTGACTTAAATTTTCATTACATTTCTCATCTATTTGTGTTTTCTAAGTAGGCAAAGTTATCTCAGGATGAAAGAAGCTGCCTTATCTGTCCAGGGTCTACATCTTCCAATGACTTATCTTTTGAGCCCTTTCTATCTCCAACAAGAGCAAGAGCAGATCCCTGTGTAGGTAAAAAGTGGGTGCTCTTTTTTTGGTCACAGTAATTGCTATGACATGGCGAATAACCTAGACTCTGGTTTAAATTTCAGTTTAGCAATTTGCATGCTGTACAGTCCTAGAGAAATTATTTAAGCTCCCTTGGCTTCATTATTTTCTCCCTGAAAATAGGAAAGTTAATAGTACTAACCTCAGAGAATTTTGAGATGATGAATGACATAATGCATGCTAAAATAAGCACAGCAATGCCTAGCACATAGCACTTACTTTTATTACTTCTTGCCTTACGGAACCAAAAACACAAAGCACAAAAATATGAGCTTGTTATCTTTACATTAATTTTTATCTGATCATTTTTTTGCCAATCATTTTTAAGTCCAACTTCACAGAAACCATAATAGAAAAAGGAGATATCCTGACCTTTGGCAAACGCTCCGGGTCGCCAGGATGCCTGGGAATGACCTTCTGTAATCTCTGGAAACCATAATCGATGGTAGGTTCGTTGAGCGCTGCAATGAAGAGGGCGCACAATTAGAGCATTTTCAGGAAATAGAGCAGAGCATGATTTGCACAATAGGTGTTGCAGAGCTAACTGGCAGTGTGCAGTTGAGCTGACATTCTTGAATGAGGTCATCCAGCATCTCTTTGCGATCATTTCCGCCATCATCTTCTGCTACTTATCGCGAAGGGAATCCACTGACCGAATTCTATTCTCCTCATCACCAGCAGAAAGCAAAGTGATATTTGATGAGAGGTGTCAGCATTCATTTGCTTTAGTTCAGAAGCTCAGAACGAAGCATATAAGCACTTGTCCAGGGGATATCTACTCCTCTGGCAGGAGAACCAAAAGTCTCTGGCAAATGTTACTGCAAAATCTTGAGTGCACTACAGCCCTGGCATCTTCTATGCACTGAGGGCTGCAAGAAAACAATGGGCCCAGGGTAGGCACAGAAAAGGGTTTGCTGAGATGTGTGACAGAGTCTGGAGAGATTTAGGTATTGAACATGCCCTAGTTCCAAACTTACATCTGAAATTACAGAGCCTTCTTCTACCAACATTGGCATAATTTCAAGAAAATGAAAAATCTCTGTAGAGTACTAGCGTAGAGTAACTAAGTGCCCAAAGATAATTCTTTAAAAGACTCCTAGAGTGACTTGTAATGCCATTTGGAGACAATTGGCCTTGCTGTGCCCATATTAATTAAACTCCCTTAAATTAAACACAACACAGTCTGGCCTATCATTTTCATGATATACAAAGTATCTTTAGCCTGTCTCATCTGAGAATGTAGCAAACATGGTACCTCTACCTTCTATCCTTTTATGCTTTATCCTGCAAGTAGTGGGGAGGTGAAGCTTTTTTTTTTTTTTTTTTTTTTTTTTTTTTTTTTTTTTTTTTTTTTTTTTTTTTTTT
>PVJA010000130.1:143677-204491 GCA_004027025.1 Myocastor coypus | reverse complement strand
TAAATTTTAAAAGTAAGATTCATACTACCACTAACTTTAAAAAACTGTATTAAATTCAAATAGGTCCCAAGGCTAATGGAAGCAATTTGTATACCAACCCAAACTGACTGGCCCACTTTTCAAAATACAGGTATGATAATCTTGCGGTTTTAAAAGGACATTTAAATTGAAAGACTGTGAATTTAGTACATAATTATACCAATAGAACCCTTTAACTTGTCAACTTGTAAATCTAAAAGGCTATCAATCATTTCTAAAGAGGAAATAAACCTTAAAATTCTTTGATTGACAGTGCTTACTTTTCATGCAAGGAAAAAAAAAAAAAAAGAAAAAGAAAAAGAAAACCTGCATAAAGTGGCCAGAAATCCATTTACAAAAGTACATTGTTTTACATAGGTGAGTAAAAAGCCAATAATTACACCCCCAAAAGACACATAAATCAGAGTAAGTACTTTTTCCACACTTGTATATTTTAAGTTGGCGTGAACTTCAGGCAACTTTTTATTAAAAAGATTTTTTCCCAAATGCAATGCTTACTAAAGTTGTTAATAAAGCCCCATTTTCATTTAGGATAACATAATCCTTTTTGTGCAAATATAATGCTAGCAAATCCTGTTCCCTTTCCAACCAGTAAACTTTCAACCCATCTCTTCTAGAAAATAATTACAATTACACCCAGGTGTACCAAATCTCTCTATACTAGTATTTTAGTTAAAGCACGATATTTATTATTCCTTCTATTACTTTCTAAACCCTTGAGAATTCTTTTTTCAAAGTGTACTTTTAGAGTAAAAGCCACAGCATTCTTTACACAGGGACACACTTCCTCATAAAATCTATGGTATTTAATCAAGGAATGCACATGACAGGAAAGAGCCTGGGGTTTAAGTTATTTACCATATTCGCTCCTATCCATGATAATTATTGCCAACAAAATGTTTAACTATAAATAGTAGCTTGAAACAATTCAATGCCTTATTTTAGTGTCTGAAAATATAATTCAGTGCCCTAAAAATGCTAATTCTTAGTTTTAGTTTACCAGTCTAGGCCACCAATAAAATTTGAATAGCTGACCCACCCCTTCAGTCATTTGCATAATGAAGTCCTATTGTATCTAGAAGCTCATGGCTCTTAATTGAAAAGAGTAATATATAGTAGGGGATGATGTGATGTATTGCTACAAGGCTATCTAACTCACAGCAAAATGACAGACATTATCAGCAATTAAAAGAATGAATTCAAATATCATATGCAACTAATAGCTAAAGAATTGAGGAGAAATCACTCTACAACAAAAAGTAACTAAAATAGACACATTAAACTCATTATTCAAAAAAAAAAGCATCTGCCCAGGGAAAGTATACTATGAGGGAGGACATATTTTCAATAGTAAAATAAAGCTCATGATGTATTTCCCAGCCTTAATGATTTGCCTTCTGCTCATAGTTTTAAACCTATTGGCCTACAGTCAGTGCAGGTATGGAATTTTACAAAGGAATTGTCTGGTGCTAACAACAAGGGTAGGAAAGAAAGCACACTGTCCTACGTGCAAAGGAGCTGATGATTCCCCTGATGCCACTAAGTACAGAAGAAATATTAAATCAATTACTAAGTGGAGGGAGGCATCTAATAAAGATTATTACTTAAAAAATGTAATCTTCCCCCTAGGAAAAAAAAAATGATGAAAAATCTTGGGAAGAGAGCAGGGTAGAGAATAACATAATGTAAAACTGGACAGAATATGATAAAAGCACAGTTGATGTAGTAGAATAGAGTTTGATGGACATATGGAACAGAATATGATGTAGTCCACAAAAGCAGTGTCACAGGAAGATGTTATTTGCTGACGTGCTCTACTAACTTAAAAAGCAGATTGCAGGAACATATGTGTAATCGGGTTAATTTTTTAAATGAACACAAATGGAATCAAGTAAAATTGTCTGTAAAAACTGCTGCACATTAGTTGTTTCTGAGTGACAGACCTGAAGGTGCGTTTCTTTTCCCTTTTTACACTGTACATTTTCTATGTTTTCCATAATGAACACATATTAGTTTTATAATCAGAGAAAAAGGTTAAGAGCAAGAGATTGTTGCTGAGCTGGAACTTGACCTGCTTATATAAAGTAATGACATAAGAAACTCTGCCTTAAAAGGGGTCTGTATACCCTTTAATATCCTTACATAGGTATTACAAACCATAAGAAAAATAAGTAGTATACTTTTGGCCAGTTGTATAAATATGTGACTATTCGTAAACTCTCTGAAAATCAACAGAGAAGGTAATGGGAAGGAATCATAAAGAATGGTATATTTATTGCATCAGTGGGGCCAGTCGTACCTTAGGGACATACATCTACTCTGCAAGAATGTAATATAAAGTTAACTCTTCAACAAAGTGACCTCATTGTACTCGAGTGCAGGGCTCAGGGAGCACCAGCAGAAATGTGACTGCTCAACACCCTCCCCTGCCAACTGGGGCAGTTCCGAGAATCTGGTAGAGAAAGAAAAAAACAACTTAATTGGCCATAATTGCCGACAAATAAAGGAGCCTGAGCAACTTAAGGTGAAAACAGAAAAACAGATCAAGCTGTGAGCTGCATGAGGGACAGAATCGTGAGGGCAGCCTGTGTGGCCCTGTGTTATGGTTTTTGTCTAGTTGTCCCCCTCAAAGCCTCATGCAATCATGGGGAGGGGACTTCTAGAGTTTGAGACTTGATCCATGATGCACTAGGATTATGTGTTTTAGTATTGATGAGATTATGGTCTGAGTACTGCTGGGAGTTATAGGTGTGGCCTGAGGTGGATAGGGTAAGGCAGAGAGCCTGATGTAATTTAAAGAGAGACAGAGAGACAGACTTGTGCTGTTAGTTGCTGTGACTAACCCGACCATGTGGATTACAAGCTTTTGGGAATGGCTTATGGGAAGAGATAGGAAAGGTTCAGAGTTGGCTACAAGTGAAGCACTGGAAATGCTTCAGCTGTTCTGTAGGGGAGATTCTGGTCAGAACTCAGACCAGAAGACTGACAGAAGTCCTGACTATAAAGACCAGGTTGAGGAGGTTTCTGCTGAGGAAAAGGATAGCATTGGTTATTAGACTCTAGATGATTTGTGCTATGGATGGCTGAAAGTCTGTTGGAATTTTGCTTGTGCCCAGAGACTTTGCCTAAGACTGAGACTAAGCTCTGCTGCCCTGATTGGTCGGTTGCCTCTATTGCCACTGTTGCTGTTCTGCCGCCATGAACTGCTGCTTTCTGCCATGTGCCTCTCAGCCTTGGAGCCAGCCTAGTATGGACTGAAACCTCTAGTAACTGTGAGCTAAATAAACCTTTCCTTCCTTCATTTCAGGTGTTGGGTATTTGTCCCACCAATGAGAGAAAAGTAAGACACCCTGCCTCCTAACCCCTCCACTCAGAAAGGCCCTGAGACCATGCTGCCCTATCAGAAAGGCTCAGGGATTTGGTTTACTGTGAATAGGAATGTCTTACTATCTGTATCTTCTGAATAAAGTGGGACCTAGGTTTGCATTTTTTAATTCCAAAAGGTATTGGCTATCCAGTTATTCAGTGATCATTTTAGAGTGTGCCATACACATCTGGTAGAAATAGCTGTTTAGTGTGACAACATCACAAGCCATTGGAATACTCCATAGAGTTGGAACCGTGTTCAGATCCTCACCCAGGATTCTCCTCCTGAGCAACTGTCCACTGTCCTATCTCCCCTGCCACACCTTCTGCTCCTGCTTCTGACAAAGCCTTCCCTTGGGGCACATTACACTAAAGGGCACAAGAGCTTCAGTGAGGACCAGACTGTCGTGGGCCCACACACAGTTGAATGCATGATGCTGTACACTCACACCTTTATAGTTACTGGTAGGTAGATATTTGCAGAATACGCTTGCAGAGCTGAGTACAGCAGCAAGCGAGTGTAAGGCTGGAACTTTCATCTCGTGCAAAGCCAGGTCAGAGGCTGCTCAACAGGGCACATGGCCCAGGTGAGATGCAAGAAAGGCCCTCTCCTGCCTAGCTATCATGTGACACTGGCAAGGGATGCTGGGAAGGCAAGTGTGCTACATGCATGGGGCTGGCCTTGCAGTTGCATTAAACTTCTTTATTTAAAAAAAAAAAAAAAAAGTTAATTAAATGGTTTTTTAAAAAAAATCGAACCAGCTCTCTGCGTGCATTGGGGCTACTTATAAATCACTTTGGGTGCCTTCCCAGCTCATCGTTGTAGAATTCCCTAAAGGAAACCAGTAACTTTCCATTCTGAACCGGTCTCTATTAAGCCTCTCTCCTTATGGGCTTCCACCCAAGTGCTGACCAGAACAGAAAAGCACTGGTTAGAGCGAGTTATTTTTACAATGTACAAATTTTCATGCAGCATGAAATGCTAGCTGCAAAGAAAGCTTAGATAGCACAACTCGATTTCATGGACTAGTACTAATCATAAAGATTATCATATTTAAGACGTCTAGTAATATACACATTTTAACTGAATTTACGTGTGGCCTTTTTGTTGTTGAAGGAAACCCACTTTACACATATGGTACGTTAAAAAAAGAAATCTCTTTCAGGGCACTCATTTACAAAGAAAATCCTGTAATCAAGATAGATGTATTGAGAGTTATGAACACTGATTGTTCAGTGTTAGGGGTTTCCTTATTAAAAAAAAAAAAAAAAAAAAAAAAAAAAAAAAACCACCCCTCCATCCATTTTCCTTAGCCTCTGAGTACTTCTTGGACACAATAGAAATGATCTGAGCATCTGGAGAGGAACCTTCCCAGACACCGGGAAAAGTGCACAGGGTGCCTTTCCAATGTGAGAGAACGGAGTTCCCCCACTTTTATGGCTCAGCATCTCACTTCAGGGCTTTAACATATTTCTGAGGTTTTAATTTCCTTTTTGTAATGGTTGTGTGACATGATGTCATTCTGACTGGAAATAAAAAGAAATGCAGATAGTAGGAAGGTAATATCTATATTCCATTGCCACTTAATGTCCAAACATATATGTAGACTCTATGCCAAATAATAAATAAAATCTCATAGCCTAGACAATGATCAAACTAACACCTGGGTCTTCAACCTTCCCCAGTGACTACTCTGAATTTGAACTAAAGGAGTAGCAGCCAAGCGTTTGTCTTCGAGGCAGATCCATTCTGGGTATGAGAGTTATAACATCTGTGTTAGGCAAAGCCTTTAGCTTCCATAATGGTCCCATTTTTCCCTCAGTGACTAAATTAACAACCAGAAATAAACAATAAACCAACAAGTTATCTTCACAAACCTATCTTTAAGATGACTTTAAAATACAGCAATGAAAAAATCAACCAGAAACGTGAACCAGAGCCAGAAATACCAGGAATGAAGATCCTGATTGCATTTGTAGCCACTGACTAGTTCCTTGCCTGCCTACATCTTCAGGGCCCAGGCAGCGTGCTGGTCAGCGCACCAATAGAAGAGATATACTCCCTGAGAAACAAAGCCCATTTTCCTTGCCAGGGGAGCCCTGCTGTCAGTGTGCAATGCTGCTCTGGCCCGGCCTGGTGGCTGCCCCAGGTCAGGAAAACTTCTGGATAAGAGTTCCACAACTGGCGAAAGCTGTAATTTAAACCAGAAAGGAATTAAGAATAAGCTAACATGGGCAGAGACAACCTATAGGGGCCAAAGGAAAATCTGCCCAACTTATTTGTTGCCTTCAAACCCTTTGATAGATTGCAACAGCTTTGAATTTCAAAAACCAAGCAAAGAAGCAGTGTGTCTCTCTACGAAAGGCATCATGAGAGCTACCCAGGAGCTCGACTGGCCAAGTCCTTGTTTGAAGGAGCAGAACCAGGGGGGCATGCAGAGCAGGCAGCCAGGACGCCAAGCCAGCTGCCAAGGGAGGCGCCCAGGATGAAGAAACACAGCAGGCACAAAGGCTGAAAGAGAAGGCCCTGAGGACGGCGCAGAAATGCAAAGCATAAATATAAATAATAAAAAAATAAAAAGGGCTCCTTAAGAAGCACAAGCAATCAGAGAAGAAGGCAGAATGACTTGCTCTTGTTTTTAAAGTAAAATAATTTGGTTGGCTTTCTACATCTAAATAAAACATTCTTACCATATAAAATTTTAAAAACACAGAGAAATTGATAAAATCTAGGCTTAGATATAAGTAGTATTTATATTCTAGTAGGTATGTGTTCTTTCAGACATCGTCACAGTACTATTTTGCATCAATATAGATTAAATGCATCTTTATACATGCCCTATTCATGGTTGTAGCATGTTGTATTATGTAGATGATCATAATTTACATAACAAACGCCCTATTAAAATGAATATAGGTGCCCTCCTCCTCTTCCCCAAATTTTCACAAATTTACAGAGTAATAACGGACAAAATTCAGGACAAATTCCTGGATGAAAGAATATGCCTATGTCAGGGCTTTCCATACATATATTTCCTAACTGTCCTTCATAAAATTTATACTGATTTATACTTCAGTGGGTGACTTTTAAAGGCATCTGCAAATGAGGACTAATTTTCAAAGATTTCACATCTTGAACTCAATTATTCTGTAAGTTATAAGGACCTCGGAAGATTTTTAGTAGATGCTAATGATCACAATGGCTCCTTGTAGAGGCATCATTTCAAATATACCCTGAAGTCATAGAAGTCTCTTTCACAGTAATATTAAAGAGCTTTATAGACATTACTTCATAGATTCCTATAATGTGCCCATGACAAAAGTATTAAAAATTACTGCCACCAATTGAGAGGTGGGAAACTGAGGCTCAGAAAGAACTGGTTGCATAAATTAATGCAGGAGTCTTGGGTTTTTTCCACTGGGAAACTATACTAATATGACTATTTTATTCTACTATTAGTGAATCTCAGTATGCAGCATATGGACAAGTGCTGATACCAAATTAATTAAATTGTTCATCTTTTACTATATTTGTATGAAATGAAATTCTAGCAGTAAGAAGAATTTTGAGCCCTAAATCTTGACTTCATAGAAATAATGATTGTAGTTCATCTGGTACCCTGAATTCTTTACTACAACTTGCTATACTAACAAACAAAATATTTGGTTTTTTTTTTGTTTTTTTTTTTGTTTGTTTGTTTTTTGTGGGACTGGGGTTCAAACTCACGACCTTGCACTTGCCCAGCAGGCACTTGTGCCTCGGAGCCATCTCCCCAGCTCCCTAACAAACAAAATATTTGAGGTAGGCTACCTTGGAATTTTAAACTTGTCCGTGAATCATTAAGAAACCAATGTCTAGCTCATCAAGCTCTCCTATACCTCTGAGCTTATGAAATCTTCTGGGAAAAAGACAGTGTTGTTGAGATACATTAAACCAATTTATTTCATACCAAAATCACTCGGTACTTTCTAGAGGATCCTTAGTGAGAAGTTCCAGGCAGAAGTGGAGCATCTCCTCAGGAGCAGACCCCCCTACTTCCCTGGAGGCCACACTCTAGCTAAAACAGGAAATAGGTGAGCTGACAATTAGGAAAAGCTGTGCTCTCTCCAAATGTGATATAGTTAAGAAAACTTGCCCCTGTTATTGCGGAGGATATGCTGTGATCAGCTGGGCTTCCAGGAAGCTTAATTTAGATTTCCAAGTTTAAAATCAAAATTAAATCCCTCAAGCAAATGGAAGCTTAATCTGCATGCTTTCTTGGCCTTTTAATCTTTCACTTTGGATTATTTTTTTTTTTAAATTGGATCATTTGTGATTAGGTTTTAAGGCCAGATTTACTCCTTTAAGGGCAAAAGAAGGATGATTTTCCTTGTGTAATAGATGATGATGTTTTGGTACCAGAGGCCTATATACTCTGTCTTGCTTAGTATTTAAAGATAAATCCGTAATTCTCCTCCCTACTGACTTATCGTCTGATATAACAGGGGTAATATTACTTCTATAATTGTTCTTCACATTTCTTCGCAAAGAGTTTTGACAATAACTGTTATCAAGGGGGTGAAATCACCTAGCCTGTCTGATAAACATGTTTTCCTAGGCTCCCGCCCTGGCCAGTGCTGTGACACCGTACTTTTATCATCCGGTGTGTGTTCAGAATGAGCTTAGAACAGCAATTGCCGGGAATAGGCAGGCGATAAACCGCATTGATTTAACACATCTTGTTTTCAATCATGCTTGGATTTTCTGAGCACGCATTTTTCCTGTACTCCAGCTTGTAGCTTTTATCTGACGAGCTGATCCCTTTTCACTAGAAAATGAAAAGGTCGCACAATAAGACACGGTTTACTGGAACTTGAACACGCACCAGAGAAAGTATTTTAGATAAATACTGTCAGACACAGTGGAGCTGAATTTCAACAACACAATTGCTAAACAACAATACTTATTACTCTCCTAGAACAAGCCTACCACCAACTTAGGGTTCTCAGCAGGGGACAGCACCAACTCAGGCTCCAAACCGAAAAACCTTTTTCTGATCCTCAAACTAACCAAGCACACAGTCCTAGGCTGAGGTCTTCCTTGTGATTGGTAATATCACAATTTTATGAGACAAACTACTTCTGCTGTTTACTGAGTTGTTTTCTCTAAGCCACAGGGCAGCTTCAGAAGTGTTTGGACAGCGAAGTAAAGGTGGAACTCTGCACATAGGCAGACAGAAGGGAAAAAATCCTAAGAAAAGTGCAAGGAAAGCAGCTCCAGGGCTGGCCAGATAGCTGAGCAGATCAAAGCACCTGCTTAGGCAGATGGAGGGACCAGAGTTTGGTCCCAGGCAAGCGGTGCTGGTCCTGCCCCTGGGGCATGCTGAGATGGCAATTGAGCCTGGGCATGGTGGTAATCCCAGCACAAAAGAGGGTGAGAAACAGGAAGGATCACTAAGATCACTGTAAGTCCGATCTGTGCAGTGAGACCCTACAGACCCTTTACTAAACACATTTTTCAGACAGACAGACAGGGCATGGTGGCACGTGTCTGCAATCCCAGAACTTGGGAGGCTGAAAACAGAGAAATCACTTACATGTTTGATCTACATAGTGAAACCCTGAAGACCCTGTAATAAACGCATTTTTATGAGACAGAGACAGAGAGAGAGAGAGAGAGAGAGAGAGAGAGAGAGAGAGAGAGACTGGGAGTGGTGGCATATGCCTGCAATCCCAGCACTTGGGAGGCTGAAAGCAGAAGAATCACTACAAGTTTGATCTACATAGTGAAATCCTGTAGACCCTGTCCTAATTACAGAAAAACATGAATGTCCTAAGAGGTAATAGTCACTCCACATAACTCACTAATCCACAAATAAGGTAGGAAAGGACTTGTTCTTGGGAAATATTAGATGATTAAGTGATTATCTGACCAACATTCACAATGTCAAAATGAACACCTAACATATATTCCATGAAGACAACTACATTAACCTTGCAGATAAGCCTATAGGTTTGAATTGGCCTAAACTCTAAGTAGCATTCTGATAGGAAATAAGTGAAATCAGCTTTCTTCGGCATGAACTCAGCTCAAATGGTTATTTCTGATGAGCACCAGCATCCTAAGGCATTAGCCAGGAGGCCTCTGCTACTTGAACCTTTGAGTCTGTACCTCTTCCCTCTGGGCCTTAACATGCTGTTTATACCTGTACTCAGGGCTCGCCTCCAGGGCTACTGACAGCACCCTACCATCTCAGCATCTTTTCAAAGCATCCCTACGCCAGAGGAAAAGCCCAGAACTTCTCTTAACTACTTGCATCCAAATAATTGAATATTTTTATTCTGAAAAAGTTAGTAGTCTTTTGAGTGAAAGAGAAGATACTGAAAGAAAAATAATGTCTATTTCATTTGAAAATATAAAATCACTTCCTAATAAAATATATACTCTGGCTGAGAACGACACAGCTTCAGAAGTCTTAGAATTGGGCTGAATACTGACAGCCCTGTTTTCTACCTCGTGTGAGTTTCTGTGTGACGCTTCCTTCTGACAGAAACTACTGAAAACCTACCTTTAAACCCAATGGACAGCAGTAGACACCAACCAGAGGAGTGCGCTGCAGTCTAGGGTTATGCTATAGGCTGACTTGAATGGCCAGTAGTAGCTTATGTGGTATCGGACAAATTTGGAATATGACAGTTCCCTTCAACTTTAAAATATTACCTAGCATCTCCGTTAGTTTACAGGGATTGCCTGATGCAGCTCAGGATATATGAAACTGCACAGAAGCATATAATTAAAGTAATGCTAAGGTGCTACAGGATCCATTACTTGCTTTTACATATGATCTGTCTTTTAACAATAATCGTTGTTATTACAGCAGTGATCCCAGCAACTACCACTTCCAAAGAACTTCAGAGGAACCAAAAATGATCTGTGGATTAACCATCTACCTCCACAACACCTTAGGAGGCACTAAGGTTATCCTTATTATACAGAGAAGGACATTTAAGTTTGGAGGACTTAAAAATGCAGGAATGACCTAAATCCACAGAACTAAAGAGTGAATGAGCAGGGGTTCAAACCCAGGCAGTCCACCTCCAGAGCCCTTAACTCCGTTACTAGAATAGCCATATTAAGACAACTGAGTGTCTCTAAGACAAGTCAAAGATCATCCTGTTTTCTATACATCTTTATATCTACAATCTATGCCAGCCCATGTCTACACCTCAACTTACGGCCCACAGGAATTTGTGTCTGACTTCCAGCTGGCCAATAGCTCAGTCGCCTTCCCTTTGTCCCTCCCTTCCAGAAGCCAGACATCTAGATTTATATCCAAGCTATGTTCCTGGCCAGCTAGGTACCTTTTAGAAAAGGCACCTTCATTGTTTGACTCTTTTGTATCTGTGATGCAAAGAGTTGGAGTTGTACTGCTTGTTCAGTAGTGTCTAGCAGATAATAAATACTCAACAGGCAGCTCTTGTTACTACAAATAGAATGCCCATCATGGGCTAGGAATAGGAAAAGGAGCAGGGAATCGGAGATTAATTAAACAGACTTGCATATTTCTCACCTCAAGGTACACCAGAGTCTAAGTTGGCAGAAAGACACAACAGAATGGTAAAACAACAAGAAAGGTGAGTGCCCGAGGAGGCAGAGTTCCAGACCAAGGGCCAGGTGTTGTATGCTTCTCTTTTTTCCTTTAACTATAACGAGCTTGATGTTCCAATTTAAAGAATTCTACTTCCTTTTATTCTCAAATATCACCCTAACATACAGCTTCATATCCATGAAGGCACAACCATTTTTTTTTTTCCTTGTTTCAGAACCTTTGTTTGTTTATTCACTCATTTTTATGGCCGGCTCAGCCCACCCCAAGGGCAGGGCTGGCGCAGCTTGTGGTGCTGGGGATCGAACCTTGGTCCCTGAAGCCACCCAAGCTTTCCCAAGCAGGCGCTTTAGACCACTGAGCCATCCCGCCGGGCCCTGGCACAACCATTTTTAAATGATACAAATTCTATGAGAAAATGGGGGGGGGGGGAAATAGTGGCCAACTTCAAATTTAGATAGAATTATTTCCCAGACCTAGGATATTACACCTTTCCTTAATGAAATAAAACTGAGACATACATGCAATTCTCTATGCTTACGGAAATTTGAAAAGTAAAGTATGCCATAGGGCCAGTGTTCTAGGCATCCACAAGTACAGGTGGTTCAGCTTAAGAAACTTCTCAGTGCTGTGCATTTCTCTACACTTGAGAAATGCAGACCTCAGTGAGGAGGCAGGTCTGTGACTGGCTACTCAGAAAGATAGAGAGCTATAGCACTGCCAACATATTCACAGCTCACTGCAGAAAAGACAGAAAATAATTCTCTGCAGCAAAATGAGAGAAGCATTTATCAAACAAATTATGTTTGGGCAGGATATGGAAGGAAAAACAGGAGTTTTCCACAGAAAAGGGTGGGGAAAGAGTCATAACCAAATGAAAGAGTGAGAACCTAATCAGAGGGCCCTACAAAGGGGTGTACCCCAACAAGACTGTATACTGTCATGTGGCAAGGGCTATACAAAGGGACAAGGCTAGATACTACCGTGTGGAGAGATTCTGGCTTCTGTGTTGGGTGTTGAGGATTCAGTATGAGTAACAGCATTGGGTTTATGCGTCTTGCTAAGAAGTGTGTTGAATTGGCAACAGGGAGCTGTATTTAAATGTTCCATGCTGCTAGAGTGGCATACTCTGATCTATATTTCAAAGTTATAATCGCAGGAGTAAAACGGATGATTTTAAAGTCAGCACTATTGTAATAGTTGCAATGGAAAATAAAAACCCAACTCAAGATACAGTGGTTCTAGAAAAAAGAAGAGAAAAGACTGATTTCAGAAAAATCATAGAGTCATGTTTACATGGCAATAGAATATGTCAGAAGTGAGATATTAGAAAGAATGGGGGTTAAGGCTGATTTTAAAAACAGGAAGAAAATGATAAGACGGGAAGAAAACATGAGTTCAGGGTTTTTGTATAATTTTATTTTTACTTGTTTTTATTTATGTATGCATACAGGGTCTCACTACACAGCTTGGACTTGTGGTGACTCTCCTGTTTTCAGCCTCCCAAGCACTAGGATTACAGGTGCACACTACCACGCCCTGTATCAGTCATTGTTTCAGCATGCCCCCAGGGATGGGGCTGGCACTGCACCCCAGGGATTGAACTCCAGTCCCTGTATCTGCTTATGCAGGTGCTTTAGTCTGCTGAGCTATTTGACCAACCCTATGAGTTCAGTTTTAGACATGATGAATTCTAGATGCCAGCAGGACATGCAGGTAAAACTACTTAGTGGGCAGTTAGAAAGCAAGCACACAAGCTCAGGAGAAGGATGCAAGACTGTGCTAATGTGAAGAACACCAAGCCACAGACGCAGTGAAGTAATTCATATGTGAACAGGACCACGGGCAGACACTACCGGGGGGAACTCCAGCCAGCAAGAAGTGGCTGAGGAAGTAAAGAGAAATAAGACAAGACAAAGACAGCTGAAGTGGTAGAAGAACATCACAGAAATCAGATGGAGAGGTATAACACAGCTGAATGGAAATCAAGGCCTTAAGGGTTAAACAATGAAGTGACTGTAAGCAGAGAAGATAGGAAGCATGGCAGGGGCAAAGCCATGCACTTATATGCACAGGGTGAGTTAGATAATAGTCCTAGGAACCTCCAACATGTTTTTGATACTGAGGATAGCAATGTGTAACAGCAAAAACATGCTTGGGATGCAAATGCTAAGCTTAAAATGGATGGAGTCACAGCAGCCTGTGAAGGAGGATGACCAACCCGTGGAGGACGGAGCAGAAACGGAGGAGCGGAGCATTCTAAAATCCTCAGCACTTGAGGCAAGGACCGATGTAGACAACTCACGAATACTCTAATCCTAGGATCGGGTTTTCTTTTGTCTCACTCAATCACTACCAATACAAAAATCTGAACACAAGTAGGTGTTGTTAGCTTAGTTTAGCTTAGCACCTGAGGCGTAAGAGAGGGCAGGGGGTATAGAGTCTCATGCCGGAATTACCTCAGTGCTAAGGAAAGTGTAGCACTCCAGGTGCCCAAGACAAAAGCTTGGAGGTTCGCCTCGAAGAGCTTTGATGCTGAGTCTTAAAACTTCAGCATTAGATTTAGTAATTCCTGTTAGTATACTCAGTGGGGTAAAGATAAGGGCAATCTCAAGGCTTATTGATTTTATTCTACCCCAAAAACATGTGATACTGAGCTCTGAGTCTAGCTTATCTTACTTAGCACAACTGTCTTGAAGTTCCATCCATTTTCCTGGAAACAATAGTATTTCGTTCTTTAGGCTAAATAATATCCCTTCATGTATAAATACACCACATCTCTTTCTTCATCTGTTTCCAGAACTTTGCTGTCATAGATTTCAGTGCATGCATCAGTATAGTGTGTGTGATGCTACTGAGTTACAGGATGGTACAGCGCAGGTTCTCTTATGTCCTGTGTCCTCACTGACGCTGAAGAGCTAGGGCCACAATATTGGCTATCCTTGTTGCCCTTCTTTTTCTCTAATTTTTTGGCCTGCAAATTCTTTTGGAAATATACCCACAAGTGGTATTTTTGGGTTAAAAATAGGAAATTCCATATTGATTTCCATAGTAGATGTACTAGTTTATATCCCCACCAACAACGTAGAACAGTGTATTTACCCTTCATTTTCTGCAGCTCATCACTGCCCACCCTGTTTTATTTTCCTGATGACAGCCATCCTGACTAGAATGAGATAGAATCTCAAAGCAGCTCTAATTTGCATTTCACTATGGCAAAAGGTGTTGAACATTTTTTCCTGTCCTTATTGGCCACTTATTTTTGAAGGGTTAATTTTTTTTTTTTTTTTTTTTTTTTTTTTTTTTTTTTTTTTTTTTTTTTTTTTTTTTTTTTTTTTTTTTTTTTTTTTTTTTTTTTTTTTTTTTTTAGTTCTTTCACATTCTAGATATCAGGAGGTAGCTAGTGAATGTTTTCTCCCACTTGGTAAGTCTTCTCCCTCACTCTGCTGATTTTCTGATCCTACTGTATGTGCCTGTCTTTCAAGAAATAGATGGAACTACAATGAATACTTGATGAACCTCAATAAGGTTTTACTTCCTTTACCTATGAAAGAATGGGTCACCTGGCCACATAATTCTGGCGGTGTATATGTAACCAGAATTTAATCTTCCACTTTGGATTCTGGTGATCTTAATATTGGTCCCTGGTGTCTTACAATCAATAGATTCTGTTTCAGTAACCAATTCACTCGTTTCAAAGCAACAGTTATTGTGTGGGCAATGAGTATACAGCCACTTCCTCAGTAACCCCAGGCCTCCTGACGGAGTGAACATTACAATCACGCATTTGTTGCTATTAGCTCATGAGATGCTGGAAACCAATTTTGAACAGCAAGTAATAGAGCACCACATAAAAATAATGATGTAATTACTTCTTGGTCAAGCTAAACCTACAACGAGGATAAAAACCAAGGGGAGACCCAAGAATGCTAAATGGATTTGCTGTAAATTTGACAGTGGTCCTGAACTTCAGAAAGAAAAGAAGTTTAAAGCTTCTAGCCACCTACCTGAGCCACTTAGGTACACAGGAGAGCATTTTTGCCATGTTCTATCAAGGTTCTATCTAGAGCCATGCCGTGAATTTATCCCACCCATGCCTATGTCAGCTCTCAAGAATCAGAAAGATTGGACTTGTTACCAATCTACAGAGCTGAAGGCTTGAACATTCTCCTTTGAATTTCAGCCCTAAAGAAAAGGCATCTGCAGAAAATTGCTATTCTGATATGAGGAGTTGGTGTCAGAGGGTGAGAATCTAGCTGGAACATAAACTACACTGTCCAAAAGGAGGCGAGAGAGACAAGAGTGACTGTGAACAGATACCTTGGTAATTCAGGAGAAGAAACAGGAAATAAGCCAGCCTTCACCTGCAGACCCAGGTTCTTACCCTTATTATCCAAATAGTAAAGAGGATGTCCTGACCCTCATGGAATACTCTAGTTGCATGAGTGGATATGGAGGATAGGAGTCAGGCTTAGGCAAATTACACCAAGCACTTAGTATGATTAAGTGTTCTTTGGTGCTGCTTTCGGCTAGTTCCATGTAACCCAAAGACTTGTAGTTAATCTCTCTGTCTAGCCCACTGATGAGTTGCATACAGTTCTCCTAAGGTATGTGTCACATGCCTTTTTCTATAGAAAGATGCCATTGGATATAATACAGTTGGATAATTGTTACCAATACAGGTGACTTAGATACGTTAAATTCTCCAGGACAGCAACTTGAATGGAGATGCAAGAATTCTGGTACCCTGAGCCATGGTTAGCACTGCCTATGATTTTGCTGGGGGACAAATTCTTATCTAGGAGTAGAGCAATGGAAGGCTAAGTGTAAAGACTGGATCTTCACAAAGTGCAGGAGCATCCTCAGGAGGAGAGCCAGTACCCACACAGACCATTTCTTCTGCCTCTATTTTCCCCAGTAGGAAATGTACCACATCCATCATATTGGTGTTTTCAGCCCTCAGAGATGCCATCTGATGCTACAGCAAGACATGTTTCTGTTACTCTGCACCTCTGCTTCGGCCTCATTGGCATTTGAGACTGCACTTCCTGGAATCCTTCCCTTCCCTTTCTCTCTGTCAGCAAGTGCAATGGACCTGTTAAAACTGAGTAATAAATGGGAACAAGGAGAAAGAAGTGACCTTCCTTCTGTATGCCTCAGGATTTGCCTTCCCTACTGAGGGCTGCTGAATATAGAGGAAGTGAAGATTCATATTTAGCTCCATCTGTAGACTTCATCTTGCCTGACACCTCTGTGTCAGATACTGGCTTTTTTCAGAGAACTGGGGTATATATGCGGGGGCAGAGATCAGCTTGACAAATAGCTGACCTATTTCCAAATGGAAAATGTTTATGATTATATTGGAATAATAGATGTCGTGACCCTTTGAGGAAAAGATCAAACATACTGGATTGCACTTTGGAAAAGCTACACAAACAACTTTTAAGGACAAATACATTCTTCTAAGTCTCCTTTCTAACTCTGCAAACAAGAACGTGGTCTTGGTGCACTCATCTAGACGTACAGAAGGACAATCAGTTAAGCAGCTTCAAGACTTTATTGCTGCAAAATGCATATTCTTTATATGAAACACAACTAACTTTAGAGGGTGCAAGTGACCAGTGCAGTACAAACAGCCGGTGAACGGTCCCAGTCACGTGCCAGGGCTGGACCCCACCCACTTGGGTAGCCTGCATCCTTCCTCCAAGTACCATGATTTAAACTGAAAAAGATCATCACTATGAAGTATTTCTAAGGTCTTTAATCTTGTTAGCATTTTCCTGCAGTACTCAAAGAGGTAAGTATTCCTATTTCACTGGTTAAAAGAAAAGAAAGACAAAAACTGGGGCTAAGATTGGAAGGCAGTCTGTCATTCTAGTCTTTTAGATGTGCACTGCTTCTAATATAATTTCAATTATTGCTATACTCTCTCTCAAGTAAATGTTTGTTTTAAAGCAAAAAGGGTAATTAAAGAGAATATTAATATGCTGAGCTGTAAAAGGCTCAAGTCAACAGGTTCTGACATTGTTACTTCTGCTGATAACCCACTACTATTATGGAATATTGGACTATGTATATAACTACTTTCTATTAGTTCAGTGAGAAGAAATATTTGTACTAGTAGTGTTTAGAAAAGTTATTATGTCTGCACCTTATACTCTGAACTACTACAAAGACAATGTGGATTGTTATTAATTACTGTGGCTGTCCTACTAACACGTTTTGAAACTGTCTCATTGTTATTTTTTATTAAAACTAATAAAAAATAAATTGTCAGGCAGTGAAGTATGACTGAACAGTACCTATAAAAAAACTGACAGTGTGAAACCTGTCCTTCAGACCCTCTCTTCACATACAAGATCAATGCCCAATAACTAGCTCCAGGCCATTTCAAAACCCAAAGGCCCTGACAATTCATAAAATAAACACTAATGGCACAAAAGACCAAGCAAAACTTCCAGAACTTTGATGGCATCATGGATCCTGTCCACAAAGTCTACTTTGTTTTCAGTTATGGCCAAGATGTCCTTTAGAGTCTATTTTGTAAAAACTCCTAAGTTAAAAATGTATCCTACTTTATCTAACTGCATAGAGTGGAAATAAGATAGCAACAGTAGCCTGTATTAACCGATGGCCAGTCACTGTGTATCAGAGACCTGGCCAAGCATGACAGTGTAAACCATTCATTCTTAGCTGTGGCTACAGAGTCTCTAATGTTAGCTTCACCCTCTTTATAGATATGGGAAAACTCTGTGGATGAGGGAGAGCAGGTCTTGCCCAAGTTTCACAAATACTGAAGGAGGATTCAAATAATCATAATGAGCCAGTCTCTACTGTCACCCCCAAACCCGCCTTCCATTCTAGGCTGTCTCAGTGGAAGCATTTAACTAATACTTTGGAAGAGATGATATTATTGTTTCTTACAGAACAACAAGAGAAAAAAAAAAAAAAAAACTACATGTAATAAACGATGCCCCAGGCAAAAATAACTAACTTTGATACAAAAATAAAAACAATAGCCACCTATGCTAATAAAGACAGGACTCAAATCATACATTTCAGAATGGATCACACTTAAGCACAAAACTAGTTCTATAAGATGCGTGGTGCTGATGTCAGCCGTCAAAAAAGATGAGAAATGGCACATGCTTCTCCATTATCACCTTGTAGCTAGTTTTCATCTCACCTGGCAAGTTTCCCTTCATCAAGTAACTTGAAAATTGTACAGGATCTTGAGGCAGCTCTGGGGAACATGGGAGGAATTTTGATATGCTTTCTTCATTAACTGCTCATGGCCCAGAAATGAGAATAAAGCTGCTCTTCCTGGGGAGTCTTTTAAGTGAAAAACTCATCTTAATTGAATGCACACATTGGTTAGCTATCCGCAGACTCACCAACCATTAATGTCCCATTTGCGCTGAGTGCCTGCTCTGCTTTCTGGCTGGCGGAAGGGCTGCATTCTCAGGGCTGTGCTTAGAGGTATGTGAAATGCAGCAGGACCCCAGCGAGGATGGGAGAGGGGAAAAAGCAAGCATATTAAGCGCTTGTCTTCACACCACCAAACGAGCGATCTGGGGCTGAGGAGCAGCGCGCTCAGCACATAATGCTGCCCTTGCAAAATTGACATCCTCCCATCGCTGCTGCGAGGCAATTGCAAGGGAATCACAAATAATGCCATCCTGCCCTCTGAATACCAGCTAAGAAGGCTTCACATACGTCTACTGAGGAAAGACCTGGCTGCAAAGAGAGCCTTGTGGGTGTAAAAGGATGGAAGAAAGATGAAAAGTGAGAGTGCAAGGAAGTGGAAACGAATTGCAAATTTCTCCCATGAAATACCTGACCTGTTCTGAACTATTATACTTAGCTTTCTTTTTCTAGAGCAGAAAGATCTGAGTGGCAGGGCCCTGGAGGTTGAGGGAGGTGGACAAAGGAATGTTGTTAATTTGTTGCCCAAAGCATAGCAAGTGTCTGTGAAAGACAGTCCAGATTACTATCCTTCTGTGCCTACAGCAGGAAGCTTCCAGAGAAAGAACGATGCCCACTCTATCTCTTACTGAGCGCGTGGCCTCTTCAAGGCAGGGAATGAGATTATGTGTCGCTGATGATGAAGCCATTGTACATAACTGGATTATGTAAAAGATATAAGCCTGAAGTTCTTAGCACATACAGAACTGTTAGGGCCCTCCTAAAACTTGTTTAAATGGACATAAAAGTATTAGCCAACATCAGGAAGATCCACTTGCCACCATATGCAGTGCCATCATTTCAGACATCCTGCTCTTGCTTTGGAAATAAACTCAAAACCTGACCGTGTTCCCCTTGGCCAAGATTCTAAGGCTAACAATGACTATAACTTTATAAACATAGAAAGAGATTCCTGACTCAGTGTAGACCCGACCTTGGGATGTTAGCATCAGAGTTACCAAATCAGGTCATTTGACTCCCAGACCAGCTACTCCATAGAGAAATACACACTCAATAGGAAACCATGCTGTAGACATGCTAGCAGTGCCATTATTTATGACAGGAGCCAACATACTCACATAGAGTTTAGAACTGGAGGAAGCAAATCATTATTGTAATAATATTACACGTGGGAGAGAAACACATCCAGTGACAGAAATACAAGTTTCCTCCACATAGCAGGGATTCTTGGCTGTGGGATTAAGCATACAACCAGGGTGCCAATTCCTGAGTTTCATAACCTTCCAGAATAGTTAGAGGTCTAAGCAAGGTAAACTAACTCTTTAACTCTTTGCTGTTTGTGCTAAAAAGGGTTGTCATGAACTTGAGTATTAAATTATCTTTCTTCATGATAATACCAACACTGAGACTTTATAGAGATCTTCCTTTATAGTCAGCAATACCGAGAGGATGCTGGCTTTTATTTCCCTTTGGACAGTGAGATTGTGAGAACCATAAGACAATAAATCTAATATCATTGGTCTGTGAAAAATCTTTGCTATGAAAGTCAGAGTGCTTGGGTAGAAAGAAACACACCCAGTTGTAGATATGCAAACACTAAAAGAGCAACTAAAATCAATTCTGCAAACATCAAAAGCCAGAGCACTATTGGGATCATTAAGCACCTACCATTTTTAATATTCAAACAATGAGGTATTTACTGAAATATCAGATCAATTTTTAGAGGAGAACTATTCCCAGTGGGCTTATCTGTGGTCCTTCATGCAACATCCATTAGAAAGAAGTCCCTGTTTTTAGTAGAGTGGGTTCAAATAAATGGGAAGAGAGGAAATAGATTCCATTCTCTCTGTTTACTTTATTACTATTGATTTCTGAATTCCCTCTAATCTATTTCCTAACTGAGCATATAATATACATTTAGTACCAAAGGTAATTATCCAAAATGAATCCAGTTTGCAGTTCGGTGATAGAAAAAAAAAGAGAAGATGCTGATAGATCAAACATTTTTTACATTAAAAATTAGGGCTGATTACATTTATATATACCATACATACAGCACCCTGAGTATGCTTGCTTTATGACTACATGTAATTTCCTAGGAAAACTGAGAGCTCATGTGCATAATTAGGCATATTTTATTCTCATTATATTATTTTATAAGTACTAATATAATAAAAATAAAATCACTTGAAGTAAGTTTTTTTTTTTTTTTTTTAAAGAAAAAAGTATCTCTTACCAAAAGGAATTATGTAAGGCAGTATTTTTTAGATCTTCTCAAGTTTCAGAACAGGTAGTTGTCAGAAATTAAAATGGTTTTTGAAACATCAAAGTCAGAAAGGACAGGGAAAAGAATATCACATAAAAAACAGTTTAAATCCACACTGGGAGATTATGAGGCTTTGTTCATTATGTTTATGAAGTTGTAATGCATGGGAAAATGCTCATTTAGCTATGTAAGAAAAAAAGCAGGACATAAAACTGTATAAACAAATGCACAGTATAGTCACAAATATTAAAAATTCATATATAATAAGTATGCACAGAAAAATATAAAGAAATGCATGATACTATCAATGGCTGTCTCTAGGTGATGGACATTATATGCTTTTAACTTTTCAAATCCCATCCTATTTTCTATGCATTGTTTTAATTGGCACACACTATTTTTAAAATAATTATTTTAAACTATAAAATGAATATGAAATGTATTTAGATGATTTTTCTAACCAAGTCCTACAGTGAGGAACCACTTGGATTGGATGTAAGGTTTAATATGCACGCGATCTTCCCCGGGCCTCCAGTGATCAGAGAGCATTCCCAGTGTTGCCAAGGCACTTTGGAGAATTACTCATTTGTTGGTGGCATTTTCTGCACATCCTGACCGATTCATACCTGTATCAGATGCCTTTTAAGAAGGTATATGGCATTATAGAGGGTGGGGAGATAGCTCAGGGGCCCACGTACCTGCCTGGCAAGTGCAAGATCCTGAGTTTGATCCCCAGTTCCACCAATAAATAAATAAACAAACAAACAAATAAATGTGTCTTTTAAAGAAGGTACATGGCATCATATATAACCAAACACTTCAAAAAGACATTTCAGTATCATACATAAGATGGGGAATTCTGGAATCCAGTGGTGGCCTTCCGCTCACTACTTATGCACTGTCAAATAACTTTTCTGTCACAGTCTCTTTAATTTGTGCATTAAAGTACCCATCTCATAAAGATGTTAGGAGATTTAGTGTATTCGGATTTACAATACAGAACAATGCAATGCACAACAACTAAATTATTTGTGAAAGGGATGTGTAAAATAAAATGCTTGCTTGGTCAAAAGAAAGTGAAAGATGAAGAAACAGACAAGGTTAACATATTTGTAAAGTATATGAGCTTTCACAGTTTTTGAGAAGCTCATCAAGAGGAGCGGCATAATTTTCTGCTGAACATGAGCTTAAACTGGTTTTAGATGGCTTTTCTGTTATCTGTCCATCCATATGTTTGTACCCAGAAGTGAAAGTGGTCATATTAACTTTCAGTGTAGCAATTTCCATGTGCTAGCAGTATCTGTAGTATGTTCACTACTCTAAATCTAGATTCTCATATAAGTCATAAAGCCAAATGATCTCAATGAGCATTTACTCAATGAAAAAAAAAATGAATAACTGTACCACTAGTAGATCAAATCATCTAATTATGGGTGTATCTCCACACAAGATTCATGATTAAATGAAGTTTTCCTCTTATTAAGAGCTAAAGTTGAAGCACCAATTCACTTCCTAGAATCTAAACCTTTACTGCTAAAACATGAAAACAATATGATGACAATTTTTTTTTTAAAGTCACAGGCTTTTAAAAAAGAAAACCATTTAAACCATAAATAGTAAATCACAGCTTAGCAGTTGAATATTTTCAAGAATTGTTTTCCTGGGGAACCGAAAGGTTGAACAGAGTACTGGCAAAGGAGCTGCTAATGCAACAGTAGCAGAAATGGTGAACACACCGTGTGCCTCGCTGGTTCCATGGTTACTAGTAGGCAGAGCATAACAAGAGTATGTCAAAGCAACTGAGCTCAAGGACAACACCTAGGGCTGCCAAGATAGCCCAGTGGCCGAAAGCACCTGTTTAGGCAAACTTAGGCAGCCATGGGGGAGTGCAGTTTGATCCCTGGCACCACATGTCACGCCAGCCCTGCACTCAGGGTGGGCTGACCAGCCCCCACCCCCAAGAAAAAAGACAAAAAATTAACACAGTTTGTCATTTAGGGCCAGACAGGTAGCTCAGCTGACTTAAGTGCCTACTTATGCAGACACAGGGACCAGGGTTTGATCCCAGGTGTGCCGTGCCAGGCCCGCCCCTGGGGTGCTCTAAGACTGTGAAAAAAGGCACAGTGGTGCAGGCCAGCTCTTAGAAGGCTGAAAATAGGAGGATCACTATCAGTCTGATCTGTGCAGTGAGACCCTGTAGACCCTGTACTACATACATTAAAAAAAAAGGACAATGCCTGAAGGACAGTCTAAAATGGCAAATTTTACTACAGTAAATTTTATTATTGAATGAGGAAGGAAAACAACTTCTTAGGTGTGGCCCACTGGTTTATATGCATTCAGTTTTTCCTCACACATTTAGATTTTAAATTTATAGTGTAACTATTATCATTTTGCAGAGGTCTTAGCTCCACAGCATCAGAAAAGCAATGAAACGTCCCGTGGTTGTAAAATCTTGATAAGGTCTCTGTATCACTTTCTTCAAATGTAGAATTGCTCAAACCACACAGATAATTATAGATGACCAGACTGTAACTCTTTTATTGCTTCTTTTTCCCCATAAATTTTAATTTTGGAAAGTTAAGTGAAAAATGTGGTTTCAATTTCTTACAAATTGTACACAATTTGGTTTTAACAAGAAAATAGAAAGAAAGGGTATGTTCTTTAAGGTGAATTATGAACTAGGGTTTGTTTTTGCTTGCTCAACAGCGCAAGAATAATAAAGCACAAAATTTAGAAAAGATGCCTTACAAAATGAAAATCATGAACTATGGTCAGAAAAGCATGAAGTAATTTTTTATCTAAACATGGTTTAAGCAATCTAATGGGATAATACAATTCAACTACTTTCTTCCCTTTAGTAAAACAAGCAAACATTAAAAAGAAAAACTAAAAGGAAAGAGTTGACGTTGACAAACTTAGTACATGTGTAACAGGAAACTCCTTAATATGAAAAGGCTGTGTGCAGCCCATCTTATTCCTTCCAAACATGCCACCACCAGCCAACGAATAACTCAGAGCAATTAATATTGAAATCATTTACACACACACACTGAAGAAAAGAACAAAGACAGGAATTGTTTAAGGGATCTTTAGTAGAAAGACATCACAGCCTGCTGCTGGGTTCTAGCTATGAGCTTAACATTACAGCATACTTCTCCTCGTCAAGGTAGTGATCTGCATCAACTGCCATGTAAAGAGATGAACCCTATGCCGTGTTTCTCCCCCACCAAACTCACCAGCTAGAAAGCAAACAATGAAATCAACCAACCAGCTGTTTTTCTCCATTGTATCAAACTTGGCAGAATGCATTATTTTCTTCCTTAAACTGATCTCTGGGGCTGGCAATATAGCTCCATGGCACAGTGCTTGCTTGGCAAGCACAAAGTCCTAAGTTTGATTCCCAGAACAACAACAACAAAAATGATCTCTGCCTCCACCTTATTAAAAGTGTAGACTATATCTATGTGCTGAGCAAAATAAATTATGTCACAAACTATTTCATCAGAATTATCTATCTATATTGTTCAAGTTCCCTGTTAAGTAATTGCACCACTGTAACTTTTCCATTCCACACGTGCTTACATTTAGGAATATTGTGACAACTACAAAGATCACTGTGTTAAGTATCCTGAACACCAGATGTTAACATGCGTACCTGGTGAAACAGCACAGCCCTGACTTGCCTTTGATATCCAAAATATAGAATTTCCTAATGCTTTTTCTAATCATGGTTATCATTGCAAATGCCGAAGCCCTCTGCCTGTTAGAACATGAAGTTCTGGCTTAAGACGGTCCAGCTATAAAACAGAACTTGGCAAACTTGAAGTATTACTCATGGACTAATAATCCCATTAGTCAAAACTGTAGCCTTCTGGTCAACTTCATATTTTACATATTACTCCATTAAATTCTAGCAGAAGTTTCCCCTTGCCAAGTGTCCTTTGAAAGCATCACAATTCATGTGAAGTGAATTACTTTCTTGAAATACAAAAGCTGACTTTTCCTACCCAAAATTTAATAAAACTTTGGCTTTGCTGACAGGCCATTCCCTACCTATAATCATGAGGTTATGCAACCACTGGACAATGACTTTTCACTGAACTGAGGTCTGCCTGACCAGAGTATTCACATGTGTCTTAGGACCAAAGGCTTAGTTAATGCTACAGTCGAATAGCAATAATTTGTCCACGAAAGCCCACTCACCATATGCCACCAATTTCCACTAGCCATAGTTTCAGATTTCTGGTATCATGAAATGTCCCATATGGAGGCTGGGGAGATAGCTCCAAGGCACAAGTGCCTGCCTGGCAAGTGCAAGGTCATTTAAAACCCCAATCCAAAAAAAAAAAAAAAAAAAAAAAAAAGAAGAAGTCCCATATGCTTTTGAATATTGAATATCCAATGGAAGTTGGAAGAGGGAAGAAGAAAGACAAGACAAGGAAGGAAGGAAGGAAGGAAGGAGAAAGAAAGAAGACAGACAATCTGGGGAAATCACTTGTATATGGATCATGGAATGTTCTAGAATAAAACAGAAAAATAAAGGAAGATACATAGGGTAGAACTTTTTCTCATAATTTCTTGAAATATATAGTTACAAAGTGATAGTTTACTTGATTTGTTATAAAGACTGCCACTGTGTACCTTAAGAGGATGAAACTCAATTAGTGAGAAACCAGAAAACTGTAATTCAACATGAACCTCTTTGTCCTTATCCCCCAGGCAAACAAACACCTTCCTTAGCTTTCTGGTTCCCTCAGCTCTCTGGCTGGGCTTCCCTCCTAGTAGAGCACTGTGTCCCTCTGATTTCTATGATGCCCAACACAGTTGGCCTTGTCTTCCTATCTGCTGAATGCCTGATTCCCATTTCTTTATTTATTATTATTATTATTATTATTATTATTATTATTATTATTTTGCCTTGTTTTTCTGTATTTCGGCCAGGGTCTACAGGGTTTCACTACATAGATTAGACGCGTAGTGGTTCTGTTTTCAGCCTCCCAAAGTGCTGGGATTACAGGTGCACAGCACTGGGCCACCATGTCCAGTCTCATTCGCCATCTCAGCGCAGTCCCTGCGCTCTGCCTAAACAGGCCATTTAGCCCACTGAGCTGTCTGGCTAGCCCTCTGACTCCCATTTCTATTCCGAGTGCTTTGCACCCCACCGAACACATGGTAGACATTCAATAAGACACAGAGTGGAGTTCAAGAGACCAGATTTGCTTTTACTTTGAGAAGTTCATTTTGTTATCAAAACCCTAAATCTTTACTAGGCTTTGCTAGCTGAAGCCATACAAACAAAGGAGAGTGACAGGGAAGGCATTTGGAGATATTTTATGTAATTGGAATTCCCACAGAATCAAAAAGGAAAAAACCTGTGTCCTATAGGGAGCCTAGGACAATGCCCAACACAAAGCAGATGCACATTTGCCACCAAGCTCACAGAAAAGGGTCAGAGTCTCTGTGGGAAGTGGTGGTCCTGGGTAGGGTTGGGAGAACCTGTCACAGCATGGTCTGCCAATAGCAGCAAACATCCCAACCCAAATGTACAGACCAGTTTGGTGAATGATCACCTAATAATTACCAAGGATTCCAGATGAAATAATACAGAGACATTTGAGTGTTTTTCCTACTGAAAAAAATAAAAGCATAAAATCAAAAAATTTTAAGGCCTTTCTGAAAATTTATACCTAGCCAAATGTCTGTAGCACACTGGCAGATTATAGAGCTCAGTAGTCAACCTTGGTAAGTCCTGAAGTTGGCCAGGAGTCCAGACTTAACTGAGGGTGCTGGGCCTGCAAGGTGGGGGGTGTAGACCGCAAGGTCAGCCTGGAGCCTTTAGGTCCAGGCTCTGACTTCAGCAGCCTCTGTCCTGATCACCAAATCTCACACATAGCTCACTTTTCCCCGGCTCTGCTGCTGAAGTGTTTTGAGTGCTTTGCCTTCTGACCAAGTGTGAAACAGTTTTTTGTTGTTGTTGTTGTTGTTTTGTTTTTTTCCATTTCTGAGATGATGTTCAAAGCTTCCCCCAGAAAAAATCAGTCATCTTGTCCAGTGACCCCAGGCAGAGGCGGATAAAACTGGGCGATCCTTTGTCAATGGATTACTTTGTAAAACTACTGAACCCGTTGGGACAGATTTGATATGGTTTTTACTTTCTGTTTTTATTTTCCATTTCTCATCTAGTGACTTATTCTTGAAGAATCCCTCAGACTATCTTAGTTGAATTCAATGCTAATTAAAAATAATCTCTGGAAGTGTAAACGTAATGGTTTTCTAATTCTTGTTTTGTTCGCTCGCCTGTCAATCTACCCTTCCACGACTACTACTGGACTTCGCACTTCGGGCCTGACGTCATACCAGTATGCAAGCTCTGTCCCTCCAGCTTTCTGCTTTCCCAACCCTTCAGAAATATTTGGTAAACAAAGAAACAAGTGAACTAACTGAATAATGAGGAGAGCAGATCCATACAGGAAAAACAGCAGAGTAGCGTACAATTCAAATTCGTGCATGGTTAGTACAAACATGCCAATTTAGGAAATCTTGCCATAAAATATAAAATATGGACTCTAGTTACTAGGGACTTAAGACTGAAGTCCTATGTATAAATGACAAAGATATTGGGACTTCTAATAACACATATGATTTCTGGTGATTGCTGGCTTGGTCAGAAAGGAAGGTAATGTGGATTCTTTCCAGATACCTCACTGTGAGCTGAGCCAGAAGCTTGTCTCCTCATACTTAGGCTGTAGGGATATTTGGCTCAGTCTGCACCCAGATGTCAGTGGTATAGTGTGGGTGGCAACGCTGCATATTCGCTCACACTTATAGATTTTGGAAAGAAGAGGCTGTGGTGACTTCCAGGACCATGGGAAGCATGTGGTACACACATGCATCCTATGTGCTCTATGAGAATTATGCAATGTAAGCTGGGTGAGCCCTAACAGTCAGTGCAGTGTCACCGTGGCTCCTTTCCACACTTCCCTGCATTCTTCCTTCCTCGGTTGCCTGTAGCCAGCCTCTGCCACATCAGCCCAAACTTCTGTCCCTCACCATATTGGCCACTGAACAGAACATGTGAAAATCTTCAATGTGAGGACATCAGAGTAATTATTCTATCTCTGTGGGCAGCAGTGTTCCTACTTTATATGTGGCATCTCCAGTAATGAACATGGAGAGAATGGTGCATCTATGTTGAATGAATGAGTGGGTGGTGAAGGCGTAGTGCAGCCTCTCCGCTGACCTCCGCACCACAGCACTGAATACCACGCAATGTCTCAAGAGCCTGGACTCCAAGGCCAGCTTCCTGGGATGGAGTCCTGACACTTCTGCTTCCTAGCTATGTGACCTCGAGCAAACTCAAAAGCCTTCCTTGGCAACATTTTTTTGCCTTTATAGTGGAAATAGTAGTCCTTTCCTTACAGTATTTCTAGTGTTTTTTTTTTTTTTTTTTTTTTTTAAGGGTACCAAAATGTTTATTTGAATTGTGTGGGGTGAACAGGCATAGAGAAAACCATTCTGGCAAAGCAAATTGGGGTCCAACGAAGAGAAACAGAGGGGAAAAGCAAAATGGAAAGTCGATGCAGCCTCAGAGAAACCATGGAGCAGGCTACCACGCAAAGCCATGAGTGACAGCGGCTTTCCCTGATGGCTGTTCTTTTTTTTTTTTTTTTTTTTTAGAGCATAAAAAATAGTGAAAATAAAATTAGAACCAATAAAGAATTTTACTAAACAAAATAAGAATTTTTATTTCAATGTTTAAAAATGTTAGCAGAGTGTGGTGTTGCCCCCCTCTTATCCTAGTCCTTGGGCGGCAGAGACAGAAGAAGAATCCCTGCAAGTTTAAGACTAGCCTGGCCTACCCAGTGAAAGCTGATCTCAAAAAGACAAAAGAAAGGAAAAGAAGAAAAGGACTAAAAACCTTTAAAATCTTCAATAATAAAGATTTCTACTTTTAAAGTTCTTAAATTGTTATGACTTATAAGATGCAAACTGCATCATTCATAATATCCAATTCAGACATCTTTGCAAACTCCCTTTCTTCAGTTAAGCAAGTCCAGCTCTCACTGGCCGAGTCACCCCATCCAACGTCAGAGAGCCAGGTCATGACTACATCCACTTAATCATTCCCCAATCTACTGAGCATCTCAAATACATAACACTGGGCTGATGAGAGAGAAAAACAACATATCAGAGCACTGCAGGGACAGCCACCAGCTTGTTTGTCAACAATCAGCCTGTCTCCAGTGAAAAGAATCACACACCAGAGGAGCCTTACAACTGATTAACTGTGATATGACCTTAATGTGCATGAATCCGGGGCAATGACATGCCGCAGCCAACACAGCGGCCAAGTTCATGCTGACGGGTGTATGCGAACAAGGAAAGAAACATTACCTTCCAACAAACCAAACACATCTGCCATTAATACAGTACCAATGCTTTCTTTTAAACGAGCTATTAGAAAAGTAATCTTAATGTTCTTTTTAATTCAAGCACTGCAAAGCTGGCTAATCATTGTTGCCATTAATTGCTTTCTTGCTGCTTGCTGCTTTTTTTTCACTACAGGAAATCAAAGGACAGAAGTAAATTGTACAATATGTATTTATCCAAGCAAGAGGAGTATACATCACTTATTGTATTTGTACTTTGGAGACACTACCCGGTTATTCTTTTAAAACCAAAATTCATCTCGCTCCAAACCAACTTAGCATACTCCCTTGCAGGGCTCCACTCCATAATCATGACTCAAAAATGTGGAGCTAGAAGAGGCTGAGATAATATGCTGTCACGCCCATATTTATCACACATTTCCTGAATCATCTGGCTTCATAATGATGATTTCTTTCCGTTCTTTGCACTGTTTGGCAACTACATGTTTTGTGAATACTGAAGAACGCTTATAAATATTCTTTTCCCTTGCAGCCAATAAATCTTTAAAATTAAAAGACAAAGTTAAAATGACTTCTGCACTTCACCAACGTCTCTACTAAATGTATCATACATCTCGCAATTTCAATGTTCACAGTTTAAGACTCAGTGATGACTTTCAATCTTCCTGCATGGGTAAAGAAGGAGGGGTCCATTCTGCAGTTTATTGAAAGCTATTTGGAGACTTAGTCCTGATAGTTAAATCTTATTCTTTCTCCTCTGTCCTTCCCCTCCATCTCCTTCTATTGATACCACACATCAGCCTCTATGCCAAGGAACTTCCCCACCCCCTTCTGCTTAGAGACAGAAATGGAGAAACAAATATTATAGAAACAATTTCAAGGATCTGGTGCAATGACATATATCAATGCTTATTGAAATTTCAGGAAGCTTGATCTGTTGAGGACATCGTCAGCTGGTACAGCTCGTATTTCTAGATAAATGATCACAGAGTGGCTGGGGGATGGGGTAGGGACAGAGAGACTTCTGGGTAAGTGGCAGCAGGGCTTCAGCATGGCGGAGCATCCACAGATGTTTGGAAACAGCACATGCTCACCTGCGAAATGCCTCACAGGTTCCAAGGCCAGTTCATTAGAGTATTTGACTAATTCTACGGGACGAGTGGCTGCTAAAGGAGCCTTGCTGCGTTCTGTGCGCTCGCCCCTGCCATTTCTTGCTAGCATTGCCCATCTCACAGTTGGCTGCCTTAGCCTCTGTGTTGCCTTCTTGCCCTTACCAGAATATATGTGTCTTGAGGGCAAGGAGTTTCCCTTTCACAGAACCTGTCAGAGGCAGGGACCTGAACAGGGATTCAAATGTTTATCATTGTTATTATTATTAAATCGGAATTTGAAGATTACTGCTATCTTCAAAAACAAAAAATAAAGGAAAGGAAAATTGAATGAGACCAAAATATTCATATTTCATCAATACTATTTATAGGATGACCCTAAAGTCTTGGCAGAACCCAGAATTCTTCAGCTATGAAATCCAGGGTTGTGCTAGAAAGTACTGCTGAGACACCAGTGCCTCAAAGTCGTCTTCCACCTACAACCTTAGAAATCACAGATGAATTTGTAATTCATGGTTATCATAAAAGTATCAGATGCATTTAGTCACAATTCCCTGCCTACTCTCCCCAAAATGCTCTCAAAACATTAAATCAGGCTTATTTTAGCAAAAGCTAAGATTTTCCCTTAGCTGAAGCAGCATAAATAGTGGGGATAGGGAGATAGTTCAGTGTGATAAGCGCCTGCCTGGCAAGGGCAAGGACTTGAGTTTGACTGCATGGGGAGCCAGCCATGGAACCCTGGGTGTGCCACTGTTGACCCTGAAAGGGGGTGTGGTGGCACTCGGGAGGCTGAGACAGGAGTATCACTACAGTCTTAAGTGCTCAGGGAGACCCTGTAACAAATGAATAAATAAGTCAATACATAAATAAGATTTGTAAAAAGCAACATAAATATATTTTGCTCAATGTACTCACTTTACAAGAAACATAAGACACCTGCTTCTCTAGGCAACACATGAATTCCTTCTGAACAGGAGAACCCATTATGCAAGATGAAGACCGTTTGGACCTTAAATGAGTTACACAGCATAAGCAGGGTCATTAGCTACTACAAGGCACTGAAGAACGTAAGAAACCGGGACCAATGTGTGTTATTAAAGCCGGGCCTGGTAGCTCTAAGGCAATATGGATTTCTGAGCTATTTATTTATTTATTATTATCCCTGTGCGGGTCCCACGCTCCTCGCCGCAACAATTCCAACTCTGCAGGACCCGTGTAACGAGGCGATAGTATCTGAGAAATAATGCTGCGCTTTCTCTCAGAGCAATCTCAGGTGCGATCTCATACCGTAAAGGACCGGATCAATACTCGCAGCCGCAAGCCGCTCGATACCCCCTGAATTATTGCTTCATTTTTCTTCTTATTATAGATGAGTTGTGTTATTATTTTCCCCAAATCGATATTTTACAACCTTTTTGATCCGTTTCTCCATAAATTTTGTGATTACTTTAAACTGGGAATTCCGGTACACTAAATAAGATGCAGTATCTGAAAGGGACAGAGGGTGCTGACATGTTTTTTGTTTGTTTGTTTCTGTTTTACTCCTTGGGAGACAATGCCTTGTTTAAAGGCACGTCATAATCAATAGCCAAAGAAAAATTTTCATGGGGAAAAGTTTAACATAGCTCTGTGCTTGCAAAATAAAAGTGCAAATGCTTTAAAATAGCAGAAGCCCCAAACAGCAGGAAGCTGAAAACACAAAAGCAGGCCTGATTGATCAGCCCTCTGCATCTGAAATTTCATTCCTAATGTGCTGCCCCCCCACTCCAGTTAAAGGGCCAATGCAATCCCCTTAAACCGTTTCTCACAAAGGACATAACTCTGTGCACCTTGGGAGAGATTTAATTGGTTTCTACAGCTGTCCCCTGCTAAGTGTTTAAAACATTGGCAAATCAAATCATGTAAACCCATATCCTATTCTGCTGTCGGTTTGTTCCAAGCTTGATTAGTTAGATGTTAACATTAGCAGTGCCTACACTTAGCAAAAGAGATCTGAAATAGACTCTACCCCATGAGTTCCGGGATGAGTTGAGTTAATTCTGCACTTCCTATGAAATAATGTGTGTTATTTGGCAGAGGCTCCTCAGTGGTAACTAAATAATCATTACAGTGCAGCCAGTGGTAATTACATGGTAATTCACATTAACTTCATAATAAGCACTGTATTTTTCACTATATCCATTTGAGAATGAGGCAGAATCATAGTCTTTCATTTCTTTTTAATGCCACCCAAAATAAAAATAAAGTAAAATCATTTTAAGGGCAGAAGGAATTCCAGACAAGGAATGGAATACCAGTGAGTTAAGCTACAGATTTCATTAAAGAAATACTTAAATCCATTAAGTCCAATTAGACATGACATCCCAGAATTCACAAACGGTGGTTCTAATAAACTCATTAAAAATTTGAGGTAGTTTCTTTAGAAAATGGGAGAATATTGTATTATAGGCTGTTATATTAAGGTTTTATAATTTTATGTGGCTCTTCTCTTTTTATGTAAAAGCCTATGGAACTTTATAAGAATAGTTCTACTTAAATCAATGAGTCTTAAACAACAATGTGCTTCATGTAACATGCACTTAATAATGTAATAAACTATTCTAAGTAGCATAGAATAAAATGTGCAGCACTTTAATCTGATTGGCTGAAAAAAATACTGGGATATAGGTGCTCAATTTCTGGTAGCATTGCCTTTGTACCATTTATACTCAAATCTCCATTTACATACATGTCGTTTAAGTTGGGCAACTACCAAGTCCAGAAGGCCCTCTTCCATTTACTACCTGGACCCTTGGAAAGAGTCACCCATGAATGCATCATACAAAAGTATATGAACTAGTTTCTGAGGAGAAGAAAGCACTGGGAACAACTTTAATTGAATACTTATATTAGCGAATTAAATTAGGTCTGTGTGTAAATGAGATATCCTTAATTAGCTGCTATGGGGAAAGTGCAGTGAGTATGTTTTAGCTTTCTACTCTCCGCTCGTGACATTTAGCATCAATGGACAACTGGCCATTTTGGGTTTCCGCTAACAATTGAAAACCTTTCTTAGGAAGGCCTGAAAAGATATTCTTGTATGTGAATCCTAATGCATGCTCCAATAAACTTTAGAGCAGAAATCTCTCATACCATTTGATTTTTTAATCAAGTGGGATACACAGGGATACAGGGAGGGTCCCATTTTCATCTCTAACTGCAGTAGATGTCTGGCAACAGTTTGGGTTTTTGTTCATTGTCAGCCTGTGAGCCTGCCTGCCACCCAACAAGCAGTAAGCAAAACAGCTCACAGAGCTGGGGTGCAGCAGAGGTCTCTTTGCAAGCAGGTTTTAATTTTCACCCTGGATCTTACAAGTCTTATGCTCTTTTTGCCTCCACATGCACTGAGATCACTATCTGCAGCCAAAGCTACCACTGCTTAGCTCCAAGGACCACCGGAGGACTGAGGTTCCCTGGCGAGGTGGAAGCTACGAATGCCCCGTGGCTGAGTGCGAACACCACCGTAAATGGCTTTAAACTATGTGTGCACAGTGAGGTACAATACATTTTGGTGGATCCCACCAAGTCTCTGCCAAACAGAACCCTGGGAAGACAACTCTTTAGGCCCAGGGAGGGTCCTTGATAGGTGCTGGTATCTGCCAGATACCCTGCTCTCCTGCTGGATCTCCACAGGCTGGAAGAGGGAGGTACCTGCCAACTGCCTGAACACACATCACAAACGGTGACAGAGGGCGCTGGATTTTTCTGTGTAACTTTGATTTACTCAGAAGTGAAGAAAAGTTCCTTTTTCTTTTGTCAACAGAAAGACAAAGCCATGGACATCCCAGAACAATGACGTCAGTGACACCCTTCTGCCAAGAGATAACATGCTTGAGGGTCTCAAGAAACAATCTTCCGCTCTACCTCTTCCTTTCCTTGACAGTTTACTCAGAGCCTGAGAACCTTAAACAATGAAAGAGGATCTAATCACTGACCATGGTGATGGCTACTGAATATACTCCATATAAGTTCAGACATTTGGTATCTCTATATATCTGGATATTTGCAAGCCCCTCCACCACAAAACAATTAGCAAATCCACTTATATACGACACTGCGGATCTCTGTGCATCCCTATATTGGTTTGGGAAAGGCTGTTCCATTATTTTTGCTTTCCTTTATTTTTCCAAAAATTATTAAAGTTGGTCAGGCTGTCTCTGAGGGCCATGCCTTCCTATACATCGGATTTCTAGGTATATGCTCTTACAGATTAATTTTTTATGAGACTCACCACTTACCCAGTACTTACTATATGCTGTGTATTATGATAACATTTTCACAGACATCATCTTATTGAATCCTTACCATTATCCTATGGAATATTTGACAGATAAGAAAATGAAGTCTCAAATTGGTTTACAAAAACTACCAAGAACTCAGGGGCAAGATTCAGACTGGAATCTGTCTGCGTTCTACAGAACCAGGGCATACAAGTCCTGTTTTTAATAACTAAACAAGCTAGAAAGTTATACAGAGTGAAGACAAGCTCTTGCCTCACAGGCTAAATAAAAAGAGTGGAGAGACCTGAGCTCTGTGTTTAAAACTCTGTAATCTTTGTTTTCACTATCTATAAGAAAGTCAATACTCGTCTAACTAGATTTAAAGCTTATATAAACCTGTATCTGCATGTGTTAGCATTGCCTCATGCATTCGTTGGCTGGACTGGTATCTATTCTGTCCCGCTCTGGCCGCACGCAGAGAATACAGAAGTGAACGAGACACACGCAGACCTGCCTTCCTATAGTTTATATTCAAGGGACCCACAGACTAAACATACGCACAAAACTCAACCAGATCACATCGGCTGGTGATAGGTGCCACTAATAAAACAAGTGCTACATATAACCACAGTGTGTGTGCTGGGAGGTGGCCTCAGAGCCAGCAAGCCTTTCTCACTAACAGGCTGTGCCCATAGTCACGAAAAGACAGAGTGAGGCTGCTATAAGCACATTTTGGAGATAAAGAAACTGAGCTGTCCAAAAGCAGAACCAGTTACTTGCAGGAACATAGGCCTGATGTCAGGCTCATCACGCGGCGACCCATGATCGGCCACAATGAATCACTTCATGTCTTTCTAAACTTCATTGTGAACTTTTTTAAGTGAGGTAAAAGTGGTTTCCCTTCTTACTGCACAGGGAGCAAAAGCAAACTGATGAACAGGGAAGGTCTGGTCAACAATAAAACTTCATCTATGTAAATTTACATAAATTTAGTCCTACGACAAACATGAGACCTACAGAGATTCAACAACCAGACCTGTACTTAGGTCTCTGACACATTCTGAGAAAGTCATAATAACATTTTTTTTGTTTTGATGCTCGTAATTTTATTAACTGAAATGTCTAACCCTTTAGCTGACCCTCAATATCTTCTGAGCTAAGCAAAGGAAATCATCCATTTTTCTAATGTTGACAAAACTGGAGACGTTACGAGAGGTACAAACTTGCTCAGAACATATTCTGAAGACACAGTCCTCCACCTGCAGCTTGCAACACCCTGCAAGAGGTATCCTGGGCTTTATGATGACCTTAAAAATCAGCTGCAACTAAAAGAAAATGATGTGCAGGTATAGATGACTCCGTGGTCCACACTCTGAACAAGTATCTAAATGGGAATGTATTTTTTAACATTAACATAGTCCTAAATTGACTTCGTACTGACTGGAAGTTGGTGTTTCCTGGTACTAACCACTGAGACCAGTTCCACATGGCTCTGCCCAACAGCTCCGCCTCCCACCATGAGGTAAAGAAGTTAGCCATGGCTGATAATAACAGGATAGAGAACAAGTACGCATGTGAGGTGGAAGAGCAGTGGACAGAAGGGCAAGTCTGCTCTTCTGGTTTTTGTCTCTGCCCATGATTTAAACTTCCATCTACCTCTCCCCACTGTGAAAGATTACAGAACGTCTCAAGCCTCTATTAATGAGGTTCAGAACAGATAACCAACTGCGCTTTCAGAACCCTGCATAACACAGGCTCCACTGAGGGGGCAAATAAAGCTACTGAAGCTGAAAATACCATGTGGTACAGATGACTCAATGTGTACTAGGTAGATGGCAGATGATCCAGCTGCTGGGAAGAGCGATCAGCACACCGAAACAGAGACTCGTCCTCCAAAAGAATCTCCCTCACTATACCTTTGAAACCTTATAAAGTTGATGACAAGGCACTTTCTCAATCACATTATTTTAAACTGAGTAGGGGCATGAGACAGCGCTAACCAGTGGTTGTTTTGGGGATGCTACAAACTTGGTGAAGTCCAGAAAAAAAAAAAAAAAAAAACGAGGAATAGGAAATTGAGAGAAGTGTAGGAACTTTCCCCAAGGGATTAACTGCTTGTCCTTATAGGTGTTTCTCAAGCCAGGCCTTTTAAAGGTGGGTTTCAGAAACATTGCTGAAACTGGTTGTGTGTGGAATTTTAGGCATAGCCTGTGGCTCTGTATGGCACAAGATAAAGCTGCAAGTGAAAGCCAAAGATGCAGGGTTGAAAAGGACTCTTTCTAAAAAAAAAAAAAAAAAAACTTTGATGGAAGAGAATATACTATAATGGCTTTAAAAATGGCTCTGGCTTTGATTTAAAACAAATACTTATGGCAGAGGAGTTCCAAGATGGCAGAGCGGTATGGAGCAGAAAAAGAGCCTCTGTGAGAGCTGCCATCTAGATGCTGGAATACAGGACCCAAGAAGGATCAGAAGCAAGAGCTGAAGCCCACAGAAGGAGCAAAGAGAGAAAGGTCAACAAGGAAGGAAGCCTCAGCTGGGGAGGCCCTCTCCGTGAGTCAGGACCCGCTGCAGGAGCAGAGCGGTTCAAACCTGCAGACATGGTGACCGCTGGAGACCCCACAGAGAGAGCTCCACAGAGAGATGCAGCGGTGGCTGTGAATGACTACCCTGGCAAGGGGTCAGTGCTGAGGGCTTAGTCATCCCACCAGAGAGAGCGATTGGTTAGAAGCCATCTTGGAGAGGAAGTGGCTGAGAGCAGACCTCAGAACTATGGCTGGCGCCAACTAGCAGCTCCCAGAAGAGCTCAGACCTGTAGAAGGTGCACAGAGTGCTTCAGGCTGAACAGGCCAAGTCTCACCCTCATAGCCAGAAACCAGCCTGAACATCTGGGGAAATAAAGGTGCAGCTCTCGGGGATCAAAGCTACCGCAGGCTTGCTGAAATAAATTAACATATATCTGGATTCTGCCTCCACTTATTGTCTACCAGTAACATCAGGGACAAACCTGGAAGTGAACTTTATTTCTCTCTCTCTCTCTCTCTCTCTCTCTCTCTCTCTCTCTCTCTCTCTCTCTCTCTCTCTCTCTCTCTCTCATGATTATTGTGGTAGTGGCTTTAGTTTTGTTTCTGTTTTACTCCTTCATTGCTTCATGTTTGTACATGAGTGGCGTGAGCATGGCTTCTAGCCTTTTTGGGTTTGTCACCCCACTCTGTTCTTCCCCTCATTTCTTTCTTATCTCCTGCAACAGACTTGAAACTGAAAACCAGCTACACCCAAAAGGTACCTCTAAGGAGCCTTTTCATAAAGGTTCTAAATACTAGCAATAAAGCAACTTACAAACATCAAACAAATTAAACTAACCAGGAAAGAAGACAAAATGAAATCTTAGATATTCACTTCACCAATGAAAAACCTAGGGGAACATAAGTTTGAAAAATCAAAAAGCTTGGTCTCTGAAGTGATAGCAACAAAGCAATTAAAAGAACATCTAGAAAAGTTTAAATTAGAAATAACCGCTCAGACATTTGCAGAGATGGTGTTCACACTGAAAACCATGCTTTAGTGACTCTAAAGATACCAAAAATCAATCAACCAATGAATGATGGGGGGGGGGGCTTAAGAAAATGATGGAAGCCATGAATTCTAAATATAACACAGAAAAGAAATACATGAGACAGGTTCAATCAGATATCCAGGAAAATAAAAATTTCATAGAAAATATTCATAGCAGAATGAGCCATGAGCCAACATGAGGACAGAATCTGATACAGAAGACAGGCTGATACAGAGACCATGAAAATGAAGATTTCTTAAAAAGAAGTAAGAGAGCGCTGTGTATATAGCTCAGCAGCCTAAGTACCAGCCTATGCACGCACAATCCCTGGCACCTATGCTGTGTCAGCCCCACCCCTGGGCATGCTGAGCCAGCCACCAAGACGAGGCATAGTAGCACACACCTATAATCCCAGGGCTGGGGAAGCTGAAACAGGAGGCTCACTATGAGTCTGAGCTTTGTTGTGAGATCTCGTGCCAAATACATAATTTTTGTAAAGAAGTAGTAAATGATGCAAAGAGGAATAACTTAAGATTGAATTGGAGTCAATGAAAAGGCAGAAGATAGCACAAATGATATTTTAAAAAGTACTGTTCACAGACATCATGACCAAAAAAAAAAGAAAAGCTTCCCTCCTTGATGGAGAAAAAGAATTTGACATACAGATAAATGAGATACATGGAACACCAATTAGCTGTGATAAAAGAAGATCTATAACTAGGCATATCATAGTCAAGATTCCACAAATTCAACACAAAAAAGTAGAATATTAAAAGTTGTTAGGGAAAAGAAACAAATTACCTATAATTTGATCACAGCTGACTTCTCAGCACAAATCCTCAAGTGAAAGATCTGAAGCTCTAAAAAAAAAATACCTCCAACCCAGATTGATGTACCCCTCAAAACTATCTTCCAAAACTAATGGAAAAATAAGATACTTCCACAGCAAACAATACCTGAGGAAATGTGTAACCACCAAACCAGCACACCAAAATGTTTTGAAAGACATTCTATAAAGCAAGGACTAAAACTCCATGAACCCCACAGAAAGAATCCACCAGGCAAGGAAAACAATTAAATGGTGGGAGACAGGGGCGCCAATGGCAGGAAAATAACATGACATAAATAATATAGAACACACAGATTGTCAGAATGAAGCAAGAAGCTAGATCCAACTATATGTTGCATGCAAGAAACACATTTAATTCAAAAAGAAATTCATAGACTGAAAGTCAAAGGGTGGAAAACAATACTCCATGTATTCTGAATTTCAAGCCAAGACTGATTAAGAGAGACCAAGAATATCATTACATCCTTGTAAAGAGAACAATACAAGAGGAAGAGATAACAATCATAAATATATATGCAACAAATACTAGTGCACTCAACTATGCATAATAAATATTAAAAGACATTAAAATCAAATTACACTAACACAATTTTATTGGGGGATTTTAATATCCCACTGCCACAAAAAGGCCAATTGGACAAAATGCTCAATGAAATATTTGATCTGAAACTTTTGAACAAATGGACTTAGAAAAGTCTGCAGTATTTCATACCACAGCATCACCAACACAATCCTTTCAGCTGAACACCAGACTTTCCCAAAACAGACCATATGCTAACTCACAGAACATGCTTAAAACAATGCAAAAGAATTGAAATTATCATATTATCATGTTGTCAGATCATAATGCAATGAAATTAGGAATCAATGACAAATGATAATAATTTCACAGGCACATGGAAATTAAATAACATCATACTGAACAACCAATGGGTCACAGATGTAATTCAGGAAGAAACTAGACAATTTCTACAATTAAATGATGACAACAATATAATATACCAGAATTGATGGTATGGAATGAAAGCAACCCTAAGAGGGAAATATATAGCAGTGAATATCCATATCCAGAACAAAAGAATAATCACAAATAAACAACTTAATATTGATCCTCAAATTTCTAGAAAAAGAAGTTCAGGCCAAGCCCAAAGGGAGAAAATAATAAAAATCAGAGCAGAAGACGATGCAATTGAGAGTAAAAAAATAATACAAAGAGTCAATGAATTCAGAAATGGGTTCTGTGAAATATTAAATAAAGTCAACAAATCCTTAGCCAACTTTATAAAAAAGGAAAGAAATCACTCAAACCCATACCATTAGGAATGAAAAGGGTGAAATGACAACACAGATATCCAAATCATACATACCTATATATATATATACACCTACTTGGAGAAGTTGATTCTAATAAGATGGAAAATGCAGAAGAAATAACTGTACTAGATACATATGAATTACCAAAGCTAAATCAAGAAGATTAAAAGTCCTAAATATACCAATATCTATCAGTGAAACTATGCTGTAATTAAAAACCTACCAACAAAATAAAAGCCCTAGCCATGACAGATTCACTACTGAATTCTACAATAAACTTAGGGAAGACCTACTCCTACTGCTTTTCAACCTCGTCAATGAAGGTGAAAGAGAAACAGTACTCCCTAAGTCATTCTTGGAATCAAGCACTACACTGACACCAAAATTGGAGAAGGACACAACTAAGAGAATTACTGAGCTCAATCTCTGGTTCGATAGATAGATAGATAGATAGATAGATAGATAGATAGATAGATAGATAGATAGATAGAAAGAAAGAAAAAGAAAGAGAACTATAGGCCAATCTCTAATGAACAAAGATGCAGAAATCCTCAATAAGATTGTGGCAAACAGAATGAGGCAAATCATCAAGAAGATTATGTACCATGACCATGTTGGGTTCATCCCAGGGATGCAGAGATATTCAACATGTGTAAATCAAAAATGTAATACATCATATGAACAGATCCAAAGACAAAAGTCATATGATGATCTCAAAAGATGTAGCAGTTTTTGATAGATTTCAAAACTTATTAATGATAAAAACCTACAGAAAATTGGAATAGAGGGTCGTTACCTCAATTTGATAAAAGTTATGCATGACAAACCAACAGCCAACATATACTGAATGGGCAAAAACTGAAAATTTTCACTCTAAAATCAGGAACAAAACAAGGATATCCACTGTCTCTACTCTTATTCAACATAATTTTGGAAAATGTAGTCAGAGCAATCAGATAAGAGAAAGAAACAAAATGAATAAGGATGAGAAAAGAGGAAGTTAAACTATTATTTGTGGATGTCATGCTACTGTACATAGAAGACCTCAAAAACTCCAGTAAAAGACTAGTAGATTTAATAAGCAAATTAAGTAGCATAGCTGGATATAAAATCAGTTTATATATGCTTAATAAACTGAGAGACATATTAGGGAAACAACACCTTTCGTGACAGCATCTATCCAAAAAAAAAGAAGAAGAAGAAGAAGAAGAAGAAGAAGAAGAAGAAGAAGAAGAAGAAGAAGAAGAAGAAGAAGAAGAAGAAGAAGAAGAAGAAGAAAGAAAAGAAAAGAAATAGCTATAACTAGAAATCAACCTAACAAAGGATGTAAAAGACACCTACACTGAAAACCACACTACTCTGAGAAATAAAATTGAAATGGATATCAGAACATGGAAAGATACCCATTACTCTTGGAAGGAAGAACCAAGTTAGCGAAAATGGCCATACTTTCAAGACTGTTATACAGATTTAATGCAATTATGATCAAAATTCTACCAGCACATCTCATAGAATTAGAAAAAATATTCCTAAAATCCATTTGGAACCAGATGAAACCTAGGATAGTAAATGCAATTCTTGGCAATAACAGCAAGGCATGGTGCTCCAAATCCCTGATTTGAAATTATATTATAAAGCTACTATGATAAAAACCATGTGGTACTGGCAAAAAAAAATTAACTTGAAGATCAATCGAACAGATTAGAAGATGCAGAAACAACTCCAAATACACTGAGCCACCTTATCTTTGACAAAGGTGCCAAACATGCTCACCTTTGAAGGCTAGCCTCTTTAATAAATGCTTCTGGAAATAGTGGCTCTGATTATCCATGTCTTTCACCATGCACTAAACAAAGTTTGAAATGGAGGGGGCCAGGGAGATAGCTCAGTGGAATAAATGCTTGCCTGGCAAACACAAAGTCCTGAGTTCAATCCCTGGTACTGTAGAAAGAGAGAGCGAGAGAGCGAGAGAGCGAGAGAGCGAGAGAGTGAGAGAGAGAGAGAGAGAGACAGAGACAGAGAGAGAGAAAGAAAGAAAGAAAGAAAGAAAGAAAGAAAGAAAGAAAGAAAGAAAGAAAGAAAGAAAGAAAGAAAGAAAGAAAGAAAGAAAGAGTAAAAAAAAGTTTTTTAAAAAGTTTGAGACTGGGAATGGTGGTGCACGTCTGTAATCCCAACTCTTGGGAGAGTGTAAACAGGTGGATCACTACAAGTCCAATCTAGTAGTGAGACCCTGAACACCCTGTAGACCCTTCCCCCCCCCAAAAAAAAGATCAAAGACCTAAATATTAAGACAGAAATATTAAATCTTCTGGAAAACATAATAGATTAAACTCATGAAGACATTGGTGTGGGTGAATACGTTATATATCCAATTACACAGAAACTATCACCAAAAAATCAATAACTGGGATCTCATCCTTTACAGAACGGGAGTGTGTGCTGTAGGTCTCAATAATCTATGGAGGAAGAAAACTGAGAGAAAAGATCAGGGTTAGTACATGGAAAGGGAACAACGAGATAAAAGTGAGCAAAGAGTGTCAGACACTCCATGGAGCAGAAAAATCAGTGAAGGGGAAGAAAACGTTCTCTCCTGCCTTGGGAGGGAAGGCTGCTCTCCTTGGGCAGGAGCAGGGAGGGACCTCGGTCACTTATTTACCATTAATAGTTGTGCATTTGAGTTTTAGTGAGGGTACAGATGTTAGATGATTTCCATGTTTACTTCTGAGAATTTCAGTATGGCATTACTTAGCAGGGGAAAATGCATGAGATGCACTGGCCCTGGAGATTCCTGAAGATGAAAACAGAGACAGTTTTGGTTGTAGCTGAATTTACTTGTAGGACAAGGTCAAATCTCACCATAACTCCAACCTAGATTGACGTACCCCTCAAAACTATCTTCTAAAACTAATAGAAAAATAAGATACTTTCATAGCAAACAACACCTGAGGAAATATAACCACCAAACCAGCGCACCAAAATGTCACTGGAAGCCAGCACTACCCTGCCAGCAAGTCTCCTGGCAATAGCAGATCCCAGAAGCAACATGCACCTGTGCACTTAGGAATGGCTGCTAAGTCCCAACCAATATGGCTCCTTCACCATTTCAACCCCAAAGAATCCAGATACAGGACACCTGAGTACGCTGGATTTTTCTGAAATATAAACAAATGAGAACCCAAATTCAAGATGCCTATGTTTTAACAGAAAGATAAGGATATCTTATCTTTATATGATTATAAAATTCCTCTAAGGCATAAAATGATTACCACCTACTAGAAACTGTTTTAAATTCATTATGTACTGATATTTGTGATTCACTGTTAAATGAAACAACAATTACATACCATTTTAGAAGGTGTTACTGCTTTGATCACAAGTCACATGCATACATATGAAAAAGAATGCAAAAGATAAACCATGAGCAATAATAGTACTAGAAAAATGGGCCTGGTGGCACACAACTATAATCCCAGTTACTCTGGAGGCTGAGGCTGGAGGATTGCAAGTTTGAAATAAGCCTGGACAACTTAATGAGGGACCCTGTCTCAAAAAGGAGGGGAAAGCTGAAAGCTGGGATCTGATACTCAGTGGTACAGCATTTGCCTGGGATGTACATGGTTCCAGATCCAAACTCCATTACTCAAACAATAATAATATTAACAGTTCACAGTTGCTGACTATGTTAAAAATGATGGTATTATAGCAAATTTCATTTTTATTTTGTGTGTGTGTGCGCGCACACACGTGTGTGTGTGTTACTATGGATTAAACTTGGGACCTTGAACTTGCCAGGCAGGCACTTATGCCCTTGAGCTATCACCCAGCCCACAAATTTTGCTGTTATTTTAATTCATTTTCATTGATGCTTCCTGAGTTGCCTGAAAATAGCATGCAATGTTTTTCAAAAAAAGATCAAAAACAAATTGTAATGCTGCCATGAAGAGCACATCTGCTAGTTAGCCTTCACTAGGAACACAAGGGCTGGTGTTTCATTCTGCTTCAAATGTTGATAAACAAAACAGAAAATGCCCCTCCCTCATCAGGAATAAATCTTAGGAAAAAAGAAATAGAAAGGTAGTTGGGTTCCCTTCTACTTCCTACTCAAAGATACCACAGAAAATTCAAGATTTATAGTCTACAAGCTAAAAGACTAATTTATCATGATGCCATATTTAAAAAAAGAAAACTTGAAAACTTCCAAGTAGTTTATTGACTTGGAAAAGCAAATCATGTTATATCATCCTAAAAACAGTAGAGTTTCAAGCCTTCATTGTATTGTATTACATTGGCAAGAATACATACCAAGCCCACTTTCTACCTTTATTGTTAATAGCTTTCTAATCCTCTACCAGAAATTTATAGTTTAGAAATGGCAACACATCTTAAAGATTAAAGCCATGTGACAAATAGTTCGTGTCCTTTAATAACCAAATCACATGCCTTAGATTGGGCGAGCTTATCGGCCTTTTCCTTCTATACGGTTAAATTGGTAGGAAATACTTTATATCCCTATTACATGAATGATGAATGAGACCGTTGGTTATGGTCTGTTATTTGCTTGGCTGTAGTCAATATGTTTTCTTTGGACAGGGATTTCTGTGATTTATCTCTCTCCCAGCCTTATCACTTATTAACTCTGGGGAGACAGGAAAAAGCCAAAGCTGTATATAAGGCCTCGTGGCCATTTAGGCTGCTAATGTCACTGAAAATATCCCTTTTAATGATCCCGTTACACTAGCTACTCAAGCCCTGATTATGCCCCACTCCAAATAGGAAATAAAGGTCGTATTTCTTGGGAAGTGTATGCATAAAATATGCAAAGAATATACTTCCTCCAGACTGGCTTTATTCTTGGCAGATGTGGTTTTCATTTTGTAGATGTCACTGAAGTGCAGTGGTTCTTTTGTTGTTGTTGTCATTGTGCCTGTGATGCTACCAACAACATTTACCCATACAAACATCAGCAGATTCAGAATCACCAATAACATCAATGTATATCAGATTAGAGCAGAAAAAAATCACCTTCTGTGAAAAAATGAAACAGAACTCCCTCGGTGGAGAGCATAGGGCCTACCTTTCATAACTCAAAAGCTAAAAGAATAAATATTCTCTTTGCTTTCAGTTGTTTCCTTTGTGCATAAAGGGCTCACTTAGAGTCATGTTCAAGACAAGTGGACAGAACTAGCCTGTGAGATTTTTCTCATTTTTTTTTCCAATTAGGACACCATTAAGGCAGAACTACTAGTCAAGTGTTCATTACCCAGCCCTCTTTCAGCTGCATCTGAAGTGAAAACAATCTACTAAAAAGGAAAGCGCATTATTGCCTTCCTCTCTCCCATTCTATGTGAGCGTGCTTGGGCCTGTCGGTATAACAGTTAACAAATGTGTAACATATTGCCCTTTGCAAAACATCTTCATGCCCATTCTTTCACAAGGCCCTTGGGAAGCATGGAAAAGTGATGGCCCTACCATCATCAAGCTGAAGAAGCTGAGAATTCGATGACCTTAACCCTTTGTCTCATGAAACCGCACATCCAGGTAATCTCAAAGTCCTGTCCCTTCTTCCTCTTAAGTATTTTCTGAATCCTCCAGCTTTATTCCCCCTCTACCCACTACCACATAACTTAGAGTTGCCAGATCTCTTTCCATTTCTACTGTACTGATGTCCTAAGTGATTTTCTGGCCTCCATACTACTCTGTGCTCCGCCAGCAGGAGTTACTTCTTGTAGGTCAGGTATGCCATCACCTCAGACACTGAGGGCTGCCCGGAAGAGAACCATGAAACCCCTCCTCATGCTCTATGTATTTACCACTTTCCAACCTTCTCCCTCACCACTGTCATTCACACCTTGCTTCTTCAGTCTCCCTGGAATTAGCACAACCCTCTAAGATGCAACATTTTGTCCCATGCGGTGGTTCCTTACTGACTTACCTGCTAGAACACTCGCTCAGTTTCCCCATCCTCACCCTTCAGTGGTAACTGCATTAATGCTTGATCTTGCTTTAAACCTTAACTTTGTCATTTTTTCCTCAGGGGAAAGAGCTCTGACTCTTCAGTGTTCCTTTGTTATATGCTCATCTGAAACCCTGTTATTGTCCTCTGAAAACTTACCAGGTTTGGAACAGTAAACTTATGACTATCCACCTCTGCTGTTGGACTATAAGATCACGGAAAAGGGGGACCATGTCTGGGTTAGCACCATGCTGTCTTAGAATGTAGCTAGACCTCCTTTAGAACTCAGCCTAGGATAGCACAGGCAATCTGCAAACACTCCTGAGATAAACACAGAACATAACAGAAGAAGAGTCATAACACAAACTCAGATATTCTCATTCCTCCTTTAATAGCTAGCAAGAAACAGTCTCTTTCACCATGATGGAAGTGAGCAGACTACATAGCATAAATCAAAGTGGGTCCTACTAGTTAGCTCTTTGGATTTTCAATAGAAGCAACGCTCTCACTCCTGCCTTTCTTGTTTTGAGCTTAAGTGAGCCTTCAACTGGAGCAGGCAAAGTCAGCACTACACTATCTACACTGACCTATATACACTCCTTAAATGAAAGTACTTTTAACATACCTCCATTTTTATAGATGAGAAAATGAAAAATATTAACATACATGTTTCTTTAACAGAAGCCCCAAGGATTGTGTTCCATGCATGAAAAGTTCAAGTGAAATGGGACAGATTAATTAACAGCTCTTATTTATACTCTGTGTCATCCAGAGCACAAAAATCAATGAGGACCCACTGATCCTCAGTAATATGTCAATCAATTATTAGAGAACTCTATTGCAAATTGATACTGAGTCAAGATGCTTCAGCGCAGTACACCAAACAGTGATATTGAGAAGGAGCCTTTCTTCACCATGTGAGTGGATTTTTGTGATTTGTTTGCCAAAGAACAGAACAAGAGAGCTATGCACATAAGGAATTTAATAAATGACTGGTTGAAGCACACAGAACTAGAGAGCCTCAGTCTGTCAAGACACACACTAGAGGATATCAAAGTCACTTGGTCCAGTTGGCTCCCCTTACATTGTAGAAACTGGAGTCTAGAGCACATAAGCAGCTTGTCTTAGGTCTCACGGCTAGTTGAGGGCAGAGCTGGGGTTAGAGCCTCCTGGCTCTCAGCCCTGTTCTCTGCTGACTATACCTCAGTGTACAAGGGAGAAACAGTGTGAACTGGAACTAGGTCTTGAAAGTGCTGGGGTAAATGGCAACTGTCCTGTTCACAGTAACCTAAAATGGAGTGACCTTGAGTCTCAGCAAAGAGACTGGTTCCAGGGGAGCTGACAAACCACTGTGCCTGGAGCCTCATAAATTGGGAATGCCAAGCAGAAAGGTTTGGGCTACATGGGATACATACCAAGCAAACAGGGAAAGTTTCTCTGCAGGGCAATGATAAGGAAAGGGTTTTCAGTAGTGTAACGTGGCAATGAACTAGAACTTTAAAAAAAAAAAAAAAAAAAGCTAAAGAACGGGAGATTCATTCAGCCCTAACTCATTTCTTGCTCAAAACGGATGACTTTATTCATACCTAGATTTGAACTTAGGTTTCATTTTGTGCGGAAGGTCTCTGTGAACTAAAAGCAGCACTTTCTGGCCTTAAGCCTCGTGAACCTGGACTAGTAGCTGATTGTAATCTGAACATCTGACAGGGAGTTAGGGTGTTAGGGCCTGCAGAAAAGAGGCAGGAGCTTTAGATGGAAGGGAGAGAAGGGTTGTGTAAAGTTCTAGAGAGCTGTAGAGTTTAGGACTGCCTTATCAGTATAAGTATTATTGGAGGCCATTCATGAGCAAATATTTCTGGTGACCTGCAAAGTTCAAATGTCATTTGTCCTCCAAGGGTTTCAGAACGGGAAGTTTGGTGACCAATGTAATGTTGAGCCGAGAGGCCCAGCACAAAGGAATTTGGCTACTGAGGGCACAGCCTTTGCAAGGAATGAGTGGACCTCTGACAGGGTCTTGGTTAGCTCCTGTGAGAGGCGCAGCTGCATGGCCCCCGGATCCCTCTGGCTTTCTCACCGTGTGAGCCGTCTTGCACCACCGCCCTGCCTCCTTGCCATCTGCCCCAGTGTGAGGCAGCCCAGGGAGCCCTCACCAGAGGCCAAACAGATGAGAACATTTGATCTCGGACTGTAAGTCTACACAAGTGTGAGCTAAATACATCTCTCTTCCTTATAAGGACTCAGCTTCAGGTTCTTTGCCTTACAACAGAAAATAGAGCAATATATAGAGCAAGTGCTCTGTTCACAGTTGTGAGAGTCTTGATCGTGCTACTATACTCATACTTGGCTCTTTTTTATTTGTGGTTGACTCTCACCAACTTCTGGAAGAACAGCTAGCATACAGCTCTCTGGGCATACCTACGGTGCTCAAATATCCTACATCTCATTTTGCCCCTCCAACCGTGCCTGGACAGGGGCCTCACTGAGAGTCACTGGAACTAGGGCAAAACCAGCATTTGGATTTGATATTTGACTACTTCTTAGCAGGAAAGCCAAGTCAAAGAATAGTAGAGAAGCAACTAGAGTCTCCTAAAAATATTTTATCAGATCCAAGGATACTCAGGGCTTAGCAGAAGGGATCACAGTTTTAAAAGATATAGTTCCCTTAAAGATTTAATGACTGCCCGGGAGCAAGCTGTGAGAATCATAAAGGCATGAGGGAGACCCCCAGAAGGCAACGTAGATTCCCATGGGTGGAGGGGTGAAACGCACGAGGTCACAGGGCTTTCAAGAGAATCTTGCAATCAGAAAGGATTTTTAGTTCCTTTTTTAGAATGTTTATTTCAAATTTAAGGTCAGCCTTGCTCTGCATCTACATAAGGATAACTGAGTGAAATAAAGGAAGACCAGGAAAGGGCTACCAAGCTATTATTGTCCTGATCAAGGAGGGCTTTCTTTCTCTGATTCTAATTGGGAAAACACAGGAGTAGGGTACATCGGACCGCTGAGAATTCCTTATGGGACATGTGCTCAGCATCCTCACCCAAGTGGAACCAGCTTACAGGGTGTCTGCTTAGTCAGGTTCTTTGCCCCCTTCCCCTAAAATCTGTCTGCATTTGCATAGAGATGAGACCAGGCCCTGTTGGCTCAAGGTGCTTCTGCTTCTGTCTGTCTGTCTCTCTCTCTTTCTCTCTGTCTCTGTCTCTCTATCTCTCTGTGTGTCTCTGTATCATTTTGTCTCTCTCTGTCTCTATCTCACTGTCTCTGTCTTTCCTGTCTGTCTCTCTCTGTCTCTGTCTCTCTCTTTATCTCTCTATCTCTATCTCATTCTGTCTTTGTCTCTCTCTGCATCTCTCTGTCTCTGTCTCTGTGTCTCCCTCCTTCCCTCTCCTCTCTCTCTGTCTCCTTGTCCCTCCCCCCTCTCCCTCCCTCCCCGCTTGGGCACACAATCTCCTCCTCTGCCCTCCTCCTCTTCATTTAGTGCTTTAAAAATTATACATCAATTATTATATAGATTTTTAGAACTTTCCACATCTACATACCCAAACTGTTCTACACATTCTGAAAGCCACCATAGCCCTAGCCTTAATTCTGGGGTGTCACTTTTCAACTCCATCTTTTGGTTGTTTGGTTTGTTTTTGTTTTTGTTTTTTTTAAGGGAAAAATTTCAAGTAGAATTCCACTAAGAGACAAGAGAATTAGCCTACTCAATCCAGAAAAATAAGCATCACATCTTGAAGAACTATGGATTCTTTTTTCTTTTTTTTTTTAATGAACTATAGGGGCCCAGGGATATAGCTCAGTGGCATAAGTGCCTGCCTGGCAAGTGCAAAGTCCTGAGTTTGATCCCTGGTAATGCATAAATAAATAAATAAGAAGTATACATTTCTGTGAATGAACAAAGGAAGGGGCAGTTTGTGTACGATGATCTGAGGATTTGTTTGGATTCAAGGACAGTGATTTTATGCTCCCTTTCTGTACTTCACCACAAGTGGTGACAAGGAGAGGCAAACTGAGCGACCTACAGGAGAGTGTCCCAGCCATGAAAAGAGGCCCCTTGCAAACATTAGTGCTAATGATGAGGGTGGCACAGATGTGGCTTCGTCAATTAGTGGGGATGCCCTCTTCTTGGGAATACAATAGCAAAGTGACTGTTAGTCGCCAGCTAGAGCAAGGAGCGCTTCAAGTCTAGGTCTTGAAGTATTTATTTATCCATTACAGTGAGAGGATATGTTCTCTCTCTCTCTCTCTCCCTCTCCCCCTTCCCTCCTTCCTCCCTCTCTGAGTACTTATACTTACAAAGACTTTTTCCTTATTGCCCACGGTGTGAAACAGCATGGCGAGAAGCATTTTCCCCTACCCTAAATTTCTGACACATTGCACTTGTGTACATTCTACTCCTTAACCTCTTTTCTAGATTTGCAAATACATCACTCTCATCTTTGATCTCTTTGGGGTGGGCAGGGAGACCAGGGTTGGAACTCATGACCTTGCACTTGCCAGGCAGGTACTTGTGCCACAGAACTATCTCCCTGGCCCCTCATCTTTGATCTTAATTCTAGTATGAAATAAATTTTCTAAGATGTATTTCTTGAATTGACTGCAATTTTTTTAATAGTTAAAAAAAAAAAAAAAACTCAAAATAATGATGGGTCCCTAGCTATTTTCTTTTGCAAACTTAAGTAATTTAATGGGGATGAAGGTTTTTGTTTTTTGTTTTTTGTTTTTTTTTTAACTTTTATGGCCAGGTGGCTCTAGGGGGTATTTTGTTGAACACTGATTAAAAATAATTTCTTCTAAATGAGACCTGACCACAAAATGGAACCATTAATGGGTAGGGACATTGTCACCAAAGCGGAAACCATGGCTGATTGCCTCGGGTACCTCCCACCACACCAAGCATTTTCTTCTTTTTCTTCTCCTTTTCTTGTTCTTAATAGCAGAGTAAATAAGCAGCCAGTGAGGCCTAAGTGTTTTCGGCCAAAAACAGAGTCCAAACTCCTCCGAGAAAAACATTTGGCCTCTGTGGTTTTGTAATATGTTCCAGAACACCAAGTTCAGTGAGGAACATTGTGAAAAACTCCCATCCCCTGGAATGACGGTGGGGAATGTTACAGTATCAGAAATTTCAATTGGTCCTTTTCCTGCAAAGCCATAATGAGGCTTGTAAAAAAAAAAAAAAAAAATCGTGCTATGTGGAAGTTCTCATGGGAAAAATGAATGGCAAGAAATCCTAGCCTTAAAAGAAACAGCTAATCTGCTAGTTTGATTGTTCTTCAAAACTTACATTGAACCAATGAGCCTAATTAAAAACACTTGGCCTACTTCTATAAAGCATCACGGCTTTCTCTATGCTTCGCTTGTACACACCACCAAACTCCAGATAGACTATTATGTTTTCAACTGCTCACTAACAAAGTGCTGACTTTGTGAGGATGGCTGAGCTCATTTCTTGAACTCAGTGTGAAACCTTAGCTAAACAAAATTGTGGTAATTTTCCTTAATTTGTAAAAGTGATTGGAGTGCAAACAAAATTTTCCTCTTGGGTCAATCCTATAATTTTCAATTAACTAAAACTAATCGGCAGGCAGGCACCGAACCTGCGTTTTGTTTAAAGGGCTGGAAGGCATTTCCCAGGGTCAGGGTGCCTTAATTGTCTTTATAATTTTTAGAGAGAGAGAGAACCAGTGAGACAGACAGACAGGGACTAAGAACGCTGTTCAGGTTTGTTTCTAATATTAAGATACACAGGAAAGGCGCTCTGGGTAGAGGGTCACAGCAAAATAAAGTCTGTCCATCTAATCGTTGAGTTAGAACTGGAATGTAGTTACAGAGCTGGCTCTCACTGCTCTGGATGGCTTTGTGTGACATAACATCCCTTCTGTCCTTACCTGGCTTTGTCTTCTTTTACTGGGCAGGGGAGGAGATCTGGGACCAGGTATGGTGATACTAGTCAAAGGCGACAAAGACTCAGCGCTCCAGGTCTGACCCTCTGCCCAGCACCATGAGCCTTGCCTTTGCCTTCGAGTGTTGAAGGGTGAAGAGTCTCAGTTCTGTCTACAAACACTACAGCAGGATCTGACTTGGAGCAAGAACCCTGAGTGTGCGGTCTGCAGACTGCAGTTTCAGGGGCTATCGGGCTGTGCGCCGTGCATGCTCCCACGACCTGCCTTTCCAGGTCCTGCCTGGCTTGCTGCAGTCAGTAGGAGGGAATTCACAGTCGCCCTGTAACCCTAGCTTCCTACCACAAGGCGGGCGGGTCCATGTGCCAAGGCTGTCTTCAGAGGACAAAATGCAGTTTAGTGAGGAAGAAAGCACCAAGCCAGAATTGAATATAACAACTACCACTGTGCTTAACACACATGCCACGTGCAGGCAAGAATGAAGTCTACTGAAGTGCACTGATTGCTAACGCACAACGTCTATTCCCTGAAGCCAGCCACCCCCCCAAAGCAGGCTTGACACACAGACAGACCACAGGATTGTCCGGTCCTTCTCTCCTTTTCATGCCGCTTCTTTAGACGTCCAACCAATTATTTGAACAGATCCCACCATTCAACATGGACAACCAGATGAATTGTTAATAATAGCAAAACTGACTCGGTTCATCAAAGGGAAAAATAAGGTATGTCTTGTCAGAAATTAGTGTTTTGAAAAGGACACACACACACACACACACACACTCGCGCGCACTTGCACGATAAATTAAGGAGCCCCAAGGGCCCAGGCAGCTCTGCTTTCGCTGTCTGCGATGGTTCTTACCTGTGTAAATGAATCTGCCCGGGGTCCCTTTGCAGAACTGCTTGGACTTGTAGGACAGTGTGACTTCCACAACACCAGGGATGTGTCGAGGCGGCGTCTGCACACGGATGGCGTGAGGGGTGATCAACTGGAGGAGACATTTTGGAGGAAAACCGGTCATTACAACATGTAAAGGACTTGTTTCAAAACTTACCTATCAGCTCTCCATAAACAAAGCTTTGAAGCCCTTAATGAACCTGCCCGTGTTCAACCACAATCTTGCTAGAACCTGTATAACGGATACCGGTGACAATATTTACAAACACTCTAAATACAACTCTAATGCTATCTGAGTTTTCCGACGTACTAGGCACAGCGCTTCCTGGTTTGAAAAGGGAACCTGGGCTAATGAAATGATTTATCTACTCCAGGATATCCTTTGGGAAAAGCTTTGTTGCAAGCAGACACCCAAGTCAGAGCTGAGCTCTGCTATGCCACCCCTGAAGCTGATGAGCCTGGTGTTTGAGCTGAGCCCTGCGCCATGTGGGAAATGCAGAGGTAGAAAAACAGTAGACCCAGACCCTCTGATTAGCTGCACAGCACATGGACAAAACGCCCCCAAGGACCATTTGGTGCCTTAACTACCAAAGGCTCAATCAAAGAACTTTAAAGGGGAAAATAAGGGATCTGCTCCCCTGAGTAGCTTCTGGATCTGGCATAACAAAGAGCCCTCCATAAAAGAGAGGTGGAAAGTAGGGAGAGGGCCGCAGCGTGGCGGTGGTCGCCGGCCCCTGAGGCACAGCCACGCGCACAATGAGAAAGTTCATTTCTGAACTCTGTGGGCAATCAGATTATACTGGGAAGCAGAATTTATTTTTTATTACTCTTATCTCTGTTTATATAACTGAAATGTTATTAATGGCCATAAAACGGGCATTATCTGGTTCTTTGAAAAATCCAGCCCTGGTATTTGACTGGCTGACCTTTGAGAGGCTGGACTCCCCATGTTCCTTCTCTATGAGGTCAGACATGGCCCGCTTTGACTCTTTGCGAAGTTTGTGGCACTAAAACTGTACACAGTGGGTCCTGTATGTAGCCTATAACGCATTTACACTAGCGCATGCCTTTGCTGTTCTCAGGGAGATAACCAAGGAAAGACTTTGATTTTAATGTGCAGAATAGGCCCCCTTCGAGTGTTTTATCTGAAGAATCACAGGTAACACTTTAAACAAACAAGTACAGCCCCAGTCATCCAACCCTGCATAAACTGCCCTAAAGCCAGGTCCTGGGGAAAAGCACGTGATTATAGTTGCCGCGGTTGAAGTTCGCATGTGATTTCTGTCAAATGTTCCTACTTAAAGAAAAGGCATCAGAATAAAAATTATCTTAATTTCAGAACCAGCTTCCTCTGTTGCACAGAGCACACAAAACCTGAGCCTATTTGCAGAAGATGCTCTGGAAAGACCATTACAATTACGTGGAGGCCCCTGAGACCAAGTCAGTTTCCAGCTGAGTGAATGTCTCGGATAGCTAAGGGTTCACACATAAAAGCTCAAAGAATATTGTCTTTAAACCGGGTATTTTGCATAGTGAAAAACCTTCAAAGTGTACTGTAGGCTTTGTAAAAATATGTAAAGTATATATAATTTAACTTAACCTTGGTAAATCAAACTCATCACTTGCAATACCCTGCCTTATGTCTTCCTGTAACAGCAAAGCTCCCCGTGACGACTGGGTTATGAAGCGCTGTTTTCATGCTCTAAATGCCTCCAAATAGCTATAATTTTAAAATTATTTCTATTTTATTCTGTTTCTTCGTCTTGTTCCTCTTGGTAACTTCCAATCTGTGTTTGTAATCTACAAGCATAGAAATCAGGAAGTGAAAGTTGATATTGTACTGAGAATAAGAGAGGAAAGAAATTCTAGAGGGCAACGAGAGATGGTCTTTCAAAATCAAGTTAATCTCAACTCTTCAGATGACATCAACTCAAGGTGGGTAACTAATTCTTCCTCAAGACCTTTGTAGTAACTACGCAATGCTCCAGATTTTAATTGTTACATAAATATGAGCACAGCAGTGCATTCCTTCTCTCTGTCTGTCTGTCTCACACACAGACTCACTCTCTCTCTCTCTCTCTGTCTGTCTCTCTCCCCACTTTGGTACTGAACTACCTTCAGTTTTCCTTAATAATTTCTTGAGACAAGGTTTTGCCAAATGGCCGAGGATAGCCTTAAACTTACAGTCCTCCTGCCTCAGGCTTCTGAGCAGGAGGGATTATGGGCTTGCACTACCATCCAGCTCAATGGTGTATTCATGACTCCTTGATTCAAGTGTGAAAGCAGACTTTGAAAATGGTTAAATTACTTACATAATAATTCCTTTGTCATCTGCAAAATAACCCCAGTCAGTGGAATAGGAGGTTGAGGCACAGCTTTATGGGTAGAGCCTGTGCTTAGCCTGCAGGAAATGCTTGGCTTAATCCCCAGTACCAAAGAGCAAGAAGGGAGAAGAGGAGAGGAAGGAGCAGGAGGAAGAGAAGGTAGAGGAAGAGGGGACAAATCTTTTGTTTTTTTTCTTTTTCATGGAGAAAAACTGCTTGTATGGAAACTTTTTGGAACTACTAAAAACCAACCCAAAATTTCCAAATGCAAAGACCAAGTGTTTATTTTTTCCATTCCCTTGCCATCTCCATATTTCATGTATGGCTTGGTCCTTGACAATGTTTTCGAAGGTGAAAATTGCCATGTCACTATATATCAAATAAGTGGCATGGGTTTATTTTCAAGAGATACTTGGGATGTAGAATGACATTCATTCCCAATGATAATTAGAAGAACTTTCAGCCATTCAGAAATATTTCCCTTTTTTGTGGGGGGACAAATTTTAGAAGGTGGGCAGAAATTAGTAAGGAGACAGATGAAAATGTTTTAAGTCAAAGAACTTACTGCTTATGAGTTGCAACATTAAAGGACAAAATTCATAGGCTTTGCGAATTGATTAAACATGACCGTGATGCAACTACTAATGAGAAAGAAAATCTTGCATAAAGCACAGTGCTTGGGAAATACATGCGACTTTTCATTTACAATTTCATTTTCAATTTTAATCAATCACCCTGAGTAAAGCAGATATTCCTTCTTGAAACAACTACGCTTCACACATGAGGTTACAATCTGACTCATCACGAGAGAATGAATTAGTTAATGCTTCCCCCACAAGGGGTGTCATTCTGGGGACAGCCTGTAGCACTGGCACTGACACATGATATCGATGGCTTACAGAGGAGAAACGTTCCCACTATCATCTGTCTCTGGAATGCATAGGCTTACTTCCTAGCAACTCAGAGAATCCTATAATTATCATTTTGTTGGAAGCAACACCAGCGATCACATACAACTAATCCCTTCATTATTTTACTTAAAGAGAACACAAAAAATAATAGGTAAGACTTTAGAAACAATACAGAATTTCATTTATTTATTTATTTATTTATTTAGTATCAGGAATCGAACTCAAGACCTTGCATTTTCCAGGCAGGCACTCATGCCACTGAGCTATTTCCCAAATAGAAGTGTGTGTGTGTGTGTGTGTGTGTGTGTGTGTGTGTGCGCACGCGCATGCGCACACTTTAGGGAAGGTGCTCCAGGGTGTTCAAGGTCTCTCATAGTGATCTGCCCATTTCCAGCCTCCCAAGAGCTGGGATTATAGGTGCACACCCCCACACCCAATCTCAATTGCTAGCTCCGTGTGCCCAGTGGGCAGGGCCAGCACAGAAGGCCCAGGGATCAAATCCTTGGTCCCTGTGACTGCTTGCATGTGCTTAAATCCACCAAACTATGTGGCTGACACTCCCAAATAGAATTGTTTTAAAATATAAGGTAATGGATATTCAACAGCGGTTGTTATACTGTGCATATACTTTGGCAAATTTTATGTTTATGTCTATAATCCAAGTAACTGCACTGAAGACAGCAATCCCTTCATTTTAATAGCTAAGGACAGGAAGGTCCAGAAACATCTCGTGACTTCAGAAAATGAACCAACATCTTAGGAGAACAACGAGATTTAGATCTGAGAGTTTTGAACCCACAGCCTTCAGATCTGATCCCCAGATCACTGTCACATGCTGCTATAGGCTGGTTGTACTTGGCACACACACAGCAATAGTAGCAGGCCAGCTGCTAGTCAGCCTAAATTTTCTCAGCATCCTTCGTTGTACTCTGACTTTCTCTGTGTCATCAAAGCCACACATCATCTATGCAAGTGCATACTTAATCTTGGTTTTAAAAGAAATTGAGTAACATGAGGTTGGTGAGATAGCTCAGTGGACTAAGTGCCTGCTTTGGCAAGTTCAGGCACCAGGGCTTGATCCGCAGTCCCATATGCTGCACTGGCCCTGCCCCTGAGACACGCTGAGCTGGCCAACCAGTTCAGGCCTGATGGCGCACGCCTGTAATCCCAGCGCTAGGGAGGCTGAAAACAAGAGGATCACTGTAAGTCGGAGCTATGCAGTGAGACCCTATACCAAATACATAATTGAAAACCAATCATGTATTGAGTAACATTTTTAAAATTAATTTTATTTTAAAAATCTTTATATTACAACCATAATTAGAACATTAGCCAAGTATGGCAGCTCACTTCTGTAATCCTGTCACTTGGGAGGCTAAGGCAGGAGGATTGCTGCCAGTTTGAGGCCATCCTGAACTACAAAGTAAGTTCAAGGTCAGTCTGAAGTACATAGCAAGACTCTGCCAAGAAACTAAAAGAAAAAAAAAACAGGGCTGGCAAGATAACTCAGCAGTCTAAAGTACCTGCTTAAGCAACGCAGGGATCGTAGTTCAATCCATGGCACCACATGCTGCACCAGCCCCACTCCCACTCCCAGAGCAGGCTAAGCTATAAATAGCTATATAAAAAAAAAAAGCTAGTATCTCCAAATAAGAAATAACTAGACAATAACTTGTTTTTCACTACTAGAGACTGCAGTCAATAATAAGCTATGTATCCTGAACTGGCAAATTTAGACATGATTTTTTATACTTTCCATATATGAATCTATGCAAGCCTGTACATGTATAACTTCCTTATGTTTACATAGAAAATAATCATATAAATATTACAGAGTAAGCAAATTTAAACATATGCAGAAATTCTACTGCAAGAAATGCTACTGTTTTTTAAATGAAATAGAATAATATCAGCTGAGAGTGCTATTTATTCTATGAAATTATAAGAGAGTTAGATATATACCTTCATGGAAGGAAGCAGTTCTAGAACTTGCTATCTGTGACAATTCCACCCACTCTGAGCTATCCACAAGGAGTGTTTCCTCTTTTCCAGACTAAGAACCTAGGAAGCCAAAAGCCCAGGGATAGCTAAGTGAGGAACATGCACTGTGGCCCCTGGGTGCCAAGATAAGCCACTGTGAAGACTCCAAGGGGCCTGGACATGGGGTGGTCTGATGAGCCATGTCTGATGGAAAAGCCTAAGTGAGGAGAGAGGGCGCCTGCCTGTAGGCAGTGCAGCTGTGTGCGCAGCAGACCCCACAGTGCAGAAGCCCAGAAATGGGTAGCAGGGAAGACGACTCTCCAAACCGGCTACATCAAGCCTTTGGTAAGTGCAAAGGAACAGCCCGTGTGGTAGGCGAATGAGGATACCTAGTATTTGCAAACAGGAATGCACATGTTGTTAAGTTATGAGGGGAAAGCGCAAGTCTTGGAATTGCTTTCTTCTACAATGGGCGATGTGTTTATTATCTGTATCACTCTAGGTCTCCCTAAGCTGATGATGGGGATGATCTCGGTAAGGGTTCGAGTGACCATGACCTTTCACTGTGCTCTTATGATATGTCCAGCACTGTGTTAAATCCTGTGTCTGTGACATATCCTGTAGTGTTAGGGGCAGGTATGGCTATTGCCTGGTCCACACATGAGGATAACGAATTCCAGGAAAATTAGGGAGCATAATCAAGGAACTAGTTAGAAGCAGCAAGTCGGCCTGCCTAATGACCATGGTTACACAGCTACTGCTGCCTCTCCTTACATCACCTATTGTTTTGCCCTAATCCCTGGCACTTGGGCTTTGTGCCCGCCCTCTGTCTTTAGCACAAGTTATACCCTCAGTGTCTCCTGTGCCAGAAATGTCTTGGGAAGGGGCCAGGGAGCTAGCTCTGTGGCACAGGTGCCTGTGTGGCAAGTGCAAGGTCGTAAGTTTGAACCCCAGTCCCACAAAAAAGAAAGAAAGAAAGAAAGAAAGAAAGAAAGAAAGGAAGGAAGGAAGGAAGGAAGGAAGGAAGGAAGGAAGGAAGGAAGGAAGGTAGGTAAGTAGGTAGGTCTTGGAAAAGTTCTAAGGACCCACAAAAATTTTCCTTATCAGTAAAGGTAAGATGAGAATAACTCCTCGACAGAACAAGAAAACAATTCCAGGGTAAGCTTTTATGTGTTTTCTAACTAATGGGACGATATGAAATAAATGCAGTTGGAAGTTCCAAACCAAAAAGCCAAAAAATAACTGCAATAATTAAAAAACACACCAGTAGTTTTTCATTACTAGTCTTAGGATTTAATATATTAACCATAATCACCTTTAACACTAAAAATGTAAACGAAATAGAAAAATAAATCCCATGCAGACAGAAATTCAAAAGAGAAAGGCAAAATGAAGGAAAGGTTTGCTTTCTGGAAGGTCATTGGCACTACGGCTAAAGAAGCCCCACAGGGGACACTAGGGCAGTGCCGTACAAGGGCTGGCCTCTGCGTCACACTAGTCCACCAGGCCATTGTCCTTCTGCATGCCTCAGTTTACTAATCAAGTCATATACTGTACCAGCTCCGATCTTCTCAATGGAGGAGCTGATAGTGGCATTAAATATGTTTTGTGTTTGTGTACTGCTTCCCTAGGGACCCTGAAGTGCTTTCCAGATTAATTTTTTAATTTATGTATTAATAATTCTCATAGCATTCTGCCTCTTCCACAATTATGGTGTTAATATCCATCTCTTTTGAGATAAGCAGGGGGTACTGAGTGGTAGACACGAAGCAGACACTTAAATAAGGAAACTGTAACATAAAAGCATAATTAAAGCTTCGAAACCAAATCAATCTAAGGATTTCAAAAAGACACCATGGTATTAGTGACCGAGTAAGCAAGACAACTTCTCCTTCCCTCTGAAACACTCATCTTTAGGTAGTTAGACACAATATTTTTTTTAAATATTATTTTCAGGAGCTGAGACAATAAGCTGAAATACAAAATGCATGTATTCTCAGAACCTGCAGTGGCTGAACCTCCTCCCTGCTCTGTGTCCCTGAAGAGGAAACAACGTGAACCAGAAGGTACCTCCTGAGTTCCCCCGTGTATTTTGGTTTGCTCCCTAATCAGAGTTATCAGAGTTCTCTGGGTTTCCTCACACAGATTCTTTCATTCCCAAGAATTGCCTGTCTCAAAGGCAGTGTATGAGTTCTCAGGGAACGTGAGAGAAAGCCAGTGGGGACATTTACTCCCGCACAAACATTCTGGTTTCCCTTTGTCCTTTCAAGAAAATAGCTTTCAACCAATGTTTAGCAGAATATGTTGGGTCACGTGAATTCCCAAAGATAAACTTTATGTACTAGTGTCAGAGGTGACTTCGGACACCAGGAGAGTGAACTAAATTACATAGCGGCTTTAAGCCCCAGCTTTTGAGTGGCCAACAGTGGCTCTCAGTACTGAGACACAGACAGAGACATGGACAGGTAGTAGAGATGCGTGTATACTTTTCCTACTTATTGTGTATGTCCCACAGCAGGACACACCGTTGGCCTTTCTTGTCTTCCTGTATTTCATGGGGCCTGAGGACTAAACAGCCCCCAGTAAGTACTTGTTGGACCTTATATGAATACATACTGTGCTACCATTAGCCATAAAAAAAAAAAAAAAAAAAAAAAAAAAAAAAAAAAAAAAAAAAAAAAAAAAAAA
>PVJA010000130.1:61354-143577 GCA_004027025.1 Myocastor coypus | reverse complement strand
CTACAAAATTAAAGCAATACCATTCCATTCAGAATTCATGAATACACATTATTGCCTAGTTCCTTTGACCAAGAAGCTAGCCAAGATCCTCAATGCAGTTCACTGTACAAAAGAAAACAGCATTGAGCATATTTTTCAAAATAACAGAATAGGGAGAGAAAGACTAAAGTAAATACATTATGATTCAACTACCTTTGGTTTCTGTGGGTTTATTTATTTCTTTTGCAGTTTGTTTTTTAAATAAACGTTCTCCAGTTCTTTTCCCAGGATATAGATCTTACGCCAGCTGGGCCCCCTTGAAGAGCAGACCTTACCCTGGTCAGCCAGGGGCTGAAGAAGCACTGTCGAGGTCCCCAGACCTGGGAGAAGACAACGGACACCCTCACTACCCGCGCCTGCGCTCCAACACTGCACTATGAGCTCTTTCTCAAGGCTTCTCGTCCTTCCACATTCAATCGGGAAGGAATATTATTCCCTCCTGAAGCCTGGATCATGGTACTACATTCTGGCCTACTTGCTTGGAAATTGAAATATTAAAAAACTGAAAAGCCAGATGCATTTATGGAGGGGCTGAATACTTGTTATCACAGCTGGTGGTTCACAGGGAATCTCTGCCTGTGGAGCCAGGAAGGAAAACTACACAGGCCTACACTGCTAAGTGGGGTAAGCAGGGAATGAATTGGCCTTTAACTGAAGGCACCATGAAGTCCTTTAAAGGGTCTTGTGAAATATCAAAGCAGCAAGATGCAGAAATGCATCCTGATATCTGCACGTACCCCCAGTGACTTCTCAAGTACCACGTCCTCAGTAACTGCTCATTTAATACATCCCTTCGGCTAGAGAGACATGAGACAAGGAACCTCTACAGAAACTTGAGGTCAGGTGTTTCAATAGTGTGGGCCTTCAACTGCTTTGAAGTATTGCAAGAATGTGTTACGCACTTCCTATTGTTTTAAACATAATTTATGGAACGTAGCTGCCAGCTCTCTCGGGGCCTCAGGGCTGGCGTCATCACGAACGGTCATTGCTCTGCTGCACAGCAACACAGCTCCATGTCTGCTTTTTATGCATTGCCCTTGTGCCCCTACACACAGGGCCATCGGCTGTCACTTCTGTCTGCTGTTAGCCTGTTGCTTTTCTTTAAATACTGAGGGTTTTTTCCTTAACCTGTCTCCATGCATGGCCTGCCTCTAGTTTGCTCCTCCTGTTAATCTGGGACCTGAAGAAAGAGATAATATCATTTACTAAAACTTTCTGCTGTGGCTATCACAAAGTCTCTTATTCTTTTTACTTTGCTGTTGGATTTCGTTTCATGCTGAAGTTTGCAGCACGTAGATTATTACAACCCTCTATATAAGTGAGCGGTCGATGGTCAGGAGGGCGCTGTAGACAGACTTGGATTCAGAGCCAAGGTGGGAATAGCCGGCTGTGCTGCCCGGGGAAAGCGATTTGCTCTCTCTGATCTTTAGGCTCGTTGTGAGGGAAGAGCTTGGGAAGGGCAGGGAGACCAGCTGCTCACTAGTGTCCTGATAAGGACAAACTGGAATGACGCCTACACGGAGTGCTGTGGCCTGTGTCTAGATGTCACCATAAAGCCGCATGCGTCACAGACAGGCATTCTGGAGGTGGCTGATCTCGGGCATGAATGGGGGTGAAGGATGTAATAACTACTTTCATCCACTGCTTTAGCATAGTTCTGGGTGTTAATAATGAGAAGGCCCGCTCTGGGGGTGGGTGGCACCAACCAGTAGGATTTGTACACTGAATGAAAGAAGAGGGAAAAGGAAACGCCTCCAGTCCGCTCTTTCCCTGCCTCCTGCATGACATGCTATGGACAGTTTCTCCTATGCAGTGCCCCTGTGCCACGCTGCTCTGCTTGGAGCCAGCCAACTGTGATTGGCACCCCTACAAACTACGAGCTAAAAATAAACCTTGCTCCTTTACTTGTGGATGTCGGGTCTTATTTCTCAATGATGAGAAAAGTAAGTTGTACTCTGAGTTTAAGAAGCATCCTCAGCTATGTCAGCCACTGAAAATGTGCTACTTAATCCTTATCATTTCTAATAGGCTTATGCTGAGATATTTGAGGGTATTTATACCATCAATATATCTAGTTATGAAATACCTACCCACACTTATATAACCAAAAACAAATCTACATCTATTCAAGTGATACATTTTTGCAGCATTACCAAATATAATAGTTACTAATAACTAGCCTTTGAGTGAATGAATGAATGAATGAATGAATGAGGAAGTAATGTCATTCACAAAAACACTGCCTCTAATGGGCAAGGGCTTTTACTATGCATGAGAGAGATTAGACTGAATTTGGAATGGATCCTGCTTTAAAAGGAGAGAGTAGCCCCTTAGATCCCAGTATTTTAAGATTAAACAGGGTAATATAAGGAATATAATATGGTAGAGATAAGACAATGGAGGAATTTAAATGCAAGAGAAAAACATAGTGTACCTGCAGATCTCACAGGAAAAGGAGATATTATATAGGATCCAAAAGAGCAAAGTGATTTGCACACAGGCAGGATGGAAAAACATTCAGAGAGGAGGAATGGCCTGAGCCTGACAGGAGCACAGGGACGAGTCCTACAGACCCAGCATCAGCTAACACCTTGAGATGAATACATTATAGGTGAAGGGGTGTGTGGGTGAGGAGGTAGAAGAGAAGGTCGGAGCCTTCAAGTAGTGTTTCAGTCCCAGGGTCGAGAAACAGGGAAGAGGAAAGCAGTACATGTTGTAGTTTAGCTCAGAGCACCAGGAGTCATCCTGGTGACTGGCACGGATCCCCCGTAGAGAAGGAACACATCGCCATGCAAGTCGCCAGTTTCTTCAGAGAAGTTACATAATTACATCCAGTGTGAGTTCTGTCTCTGATTCAGATTGAAATTAGAAATGCATCCCACCTCTCTGGCTGCTGTTTCCAAATGATGGGCATATACGTGTACTTCCTTAGCATGCTATCAACAACTTTCTCTTAAAATCTCTCTGAATATCCTATAATTATCAACATAAGGATAGATCAGAAATGACTTAGCCATTAAAAACAAAAATATAGAGCCGGTGACAGAGCTCAGCTGACTAAGCACCTGCTTTTGCTAGCACAGTCACTGGGGTTCAGTCCAGCACCACATGCCACACTGGTCCTGCCCCTGGTCCCCTTCAGTCAGCCACCAAGTCCAGGTGTGGTGACACATACCTGTAATCCCAGCACTGGGTAGGCTGAAAACAGGAGGCTCACTATGAGTCTGAGCTGTGCAGTGAGACCCTGTGCTAAATACCTAAAAATAAAAATATAGATGAAATAATTTCTAGGAATACAGTGATCATTACTGTTACTATATAATATTAAAATGGACATTAGACCATTTTCACCTGTATTTTTTAAAGCATACTAATTCATTAGAAAAGATTCCCCATAGGGCCCGGCGGGATGGCTCAGCGGTCTAAAGCGCCTGCTTGGGAAGCTTGGGCAGCTTCAGGGACCGCGGTACGATCCCTGGCACCACATGCTGCGCCAGCCCTGCCCTCGGGGCAGGATGAGCCGGCCATAAAAAAAAAAATGAGTGAATAAACAAACAAAGGTTCTGAAACAAGAATAAAAATAATAAATAAAATTAAAAAAAAAAGAAAATAAAAGATTCCCCATAACATTGTTAAGGCTTAAAAGTTCCTCTTTTCAAAGCATATTTAGGGTTTATGTCAGATATTAGAATCTGAAGCAGGGATAGTAACATTATTGACTGAAGATATATCAGTGAGGAAATCTGATTTGGTGGCTAATTAGGCCACTTTGACAAAGTTGATTTACACAGGAATTTAGAAATCTAAGCAAATAAAAATTGTAGCCTGTCAATCCTTCGGTATTTTTCCTAGTCTCCTACTCTCATTTAATGCCATTTTTGTTCTCTTATAAACCAACCATTTACTGGAGACAGAAAAGGAAAGACTTTTCTTTTTGTTTTGTTTTGTTTTATTTTTTGGTATAGGGTCTCACTACGCAGCTTGAACTCATAGCGATCCTCCTATTTTCTGCCTCCCAAGTGCTGGGATTACAGGCACACGGCACCACACTTGGACTCCATCGCCGGCTTAGCATGCTTGAGAGCAAGGCCCGTGCGGCAGGTGGGGCCAGGAACCAAACCCTGGCCCCTGTGTTTCCCTAAGCAAGCTTTTAGTCCACTGAGCTATTCCGCCAGCCCTGAAATTGATTCAGATAAATACATTTTTAAAATTTTGTACTCAGTGTGTTCCATATAATAGGTGGGCAGTAAGGCTATGTTACCCATTTCTTTGAAGTACCTATTTATGAAAAATTAGATAATTACTTCAAACAAAATCACTTAACTTGGAATTCAATTTGTACTTGTAAGCCTCAGAATATGTAATAAATGCATGCAACTATTTTCATTTATCATATTTTTTATGAAGTCTGGAACAGGTGATATTTGAGATAATGTTTGTCCCCTTCTTAATTTTCTTTGTGATGTTAGTGGAATTGTAGCTCATGAGTAATACTAGAATGCTGCTGCTTAGGATTTGCGCAAGTTTGGTAAACTTCTAAAAAAGTATCTTAAGGGCTGACAGGATAGCTCAGTGGTCTAAAGTGACTGCTTAGGCAACCACAGGGACTGTGGTTCCATCCCCAGCACCACATGCTGTGCCAGCCCCACCCCCAGGGCAGGCTGAGCCAGCCATAATATAAATAAATAAAGTTAAAGGTATGTTAAAAGATTATGGAAACTTAAGAGAAACGTTGGCACAAGTGAAGCAGGACAGGCCATCCGTCAGGAGCACGGAGCTCCAACCCCAGCACTAAGCAGCTTAGGTGCTCCTGGAGTAAGTCACACTGCCACTCCAGAGCCTTTTCTACCTCACAAAAGAAAAAAGCTGCACTTGGTGACAGAGGAGCATGACTCAGTGCCTTGTGAGGCTCAAGGTCATGAGATTCATCAGCCAGAGTTGGGCAGAGAGGCCTGGGAAGGTCCCCAGTGGGCTGCATCTTTAGTCTTTGCTCCTAACCACCCTAAAAAGTCACCGTTGTGCTTACAATCATACTTCCGAGCATATATGTAAATGAGCATGAAAAGAAGAGAAAGGAACAAGTCATTCCATCTTCGTTTTCCAATTTGGGGATCCAACTGGCAAAACTGCTTCCCAACTCCTCAAACTACAATCTCCCCATCCACATTCACCGCCAGTGCCCAGCTTTCTAGCAGTTTCTTTTGGCTTCTTCCCTTTCTCTGGGAATGCAGTTGAGAAAACATTCATCAGGATGAAGAAGACACGCACAGCGCCTGCGTGAGGCTAGTCGGTTCATACAGCAATGAAACTTTGGCTTCTCCAGTCTGAGGGGTACCACCAATCTTTAGATATAGCTGTCCTACTAAATCACATGGCATCTAATGCCAAGTGTGTGCTGACTAAAACCAGATGCAGAATAGCAAAAAGAGTTGGTTCAAAGCTTACAGCATTACAGAATAATGGCTCTACACATTCCTGGCCTAATCAGAATAATATTCTGCAAATATTTCAGGCCAGTATCTCACATCTATTCCAGCCCCAGTCACTTCATGATTGAATTTCATGAGTTGCCTTTTTTTAACATAAAATCAAAAATGTACTTGAGCCAGCACCAATGCATCTTCCTGTAAGGTGATCCTGGAAAACAAGCACTCTGTGGTTAGAAAATTTGGGGACACACTGAATACTGACTCACAGTGAATTAGTTTGACTCAACATTTCCCAAATTTACTGGGAAATATCTCCCTCTCTCGCCTCCCAAGGGACATCTATTAATAGCTCTCAGGACTAATATTCCACAGAACTACCAGCAAGATGAATTAGGGCAATATTGAAATGTAAGTCTCAGTTTTATATCAGTTAATAGAATTTGAAGAACAGACTGAAGACATATCAGTAAGGAAATCTGATTTGGTGGCTAATTAAGCCACTTTGATGAAGTTTAGAGAATTCTTTGGCAAATACACATATTTGTATACTGTTAAGTACAAAAAGAAAAGAACAGCTATAGAAGAAAACAAACAGCTTCCACCTGCCATGACATTCTCTTTCTTCTTTGGGGAAACTCTTGGAGGAACAAGTTCTAAATAAAAGGAAACACAGCACTGGCTTCAAAGAGGTCTAAAGCATTCATCATCAGATGGGGACACTAAGGGCCAATGACCAAGTGGCCTAAACCTAGACCACCTGCAGTAATCCTCAAGGTCTCTCAAATGTCTCCCATCCACAGCAACCCAAGCAATCAGAATCTCTGCCTAGGGCCTTACCTTCTGCTCCCCACCAATCCCAATGTACTAGCATTTTTCCAGGCAGGTTGAAGCTATATGCACTTTCTTAGATATTACTGTGCTGAAATAAAAGTGTCATGAGAGCATAAAATATTTAGCATGGAGAGCCATCCAAACATAACTGGAGCTTGACTGGTGTTTTGAAGAGTCTTTTCTGACCTCCTCCATTCTTTCTGCCATCTAGAACCCTGCTTTGAATGTTAAGCCACACACAAATTTAATAGTAGATTATATAAATATATTATGCAACTCTCTAATTTGCTTCGTGGGAGCAAGTTGTCTTTCCAAGTAAAACACCAGATCCCACAAAGCCAGCTTTAATGACCCATGGTACCTATCCCAGTGTTAGACACCCAGAAAGCAAGCCAACCAGTACTCACTATTTAGAAATTAAAGGAATTCAGGAAGAGATATTAAAATAATGATGAACTCTACAAAACAGTAGCAGGGGCAGGGCCCTCCCTGCTCCAACTCCCTCGTGGGTAGAAAAGCAAAACAACCAAGTGCATCTCTGGTTAAGAAAAAAATTCAACCCATATAAAACATCACCCCTGTTGGTTTTCCTATTCTATATAAAGCACAACAAAGGCAGGGACAGGCTCTCAAGAATATCAGTAATGGAATTTACTTTTTAAAACAAAGAAGAGAAAAAAGGCGCAAGACTCAATACAACCAAGGTGGCAAATTCAATTCTCAAGAAAGCCCTGTGAACTCTGGAGCTCACAGAAGGCAGCCCTGTGGGAGGAGCACAGGGCACCACCTCTCCTCTCTGCAACCCTTAGGGGCCAATCAGTGAGCTAACCTGAATTACTCATTTGCGAAAGATTGGGTTGATAGAGGAACAGCACCAAAGACGGTAAATTAAGCCAACTCCATTCTCTTTGCTCTTTTAAAAATTCTTCAGCTAAAAACAGACCTCAAATAATAGCATCAGCTGCTAATCTAAAATCTTATCTGCTCCTCCTAGCCTGACAGCCTACTTCCAGGGTACTTTGGACTATAATGAGGAAATGGAGATCAAAGTAGAGATTAGATGTTTTGGATTTTAGAGATGCACAAAACCATAAGATCATCCGGTTTAGTGGCAGAGTGTGGGTGGGTAGGGATCTAATTCCATTAGATGAGACCTACTGTCGTGGCCCAAGCTAAGTCCTGTATCAATTACTTCATAAGGACAAATTCATCCTAGAAACTAGTGGCTCCAATGAACTATACACAATTAGAAAACGAAGAGCCTTCCTCTTCTCTCTCCCATCTGATATGTGTGCCTCTCTCATTTTACCCTGGGAGGTGCCAGGGTCTGTTAAGACAGCCAGTATGAGGCATCAGTAGCAGAGGTAGGCATAACACCCTGGTCTGATAAGGTGTCATGCCATGCAAAAGTGAGGGCTGGCACATACTTCAATCATGAAAGGTTGAGAAGCTGAACCCTGAAGCCATGGCTCAAGTCCTCCATCTACCACTTGATGACATAGTAGCTGAACAACTGCAAGTTCATCATCAACAGAACGAGAACAGCCTCACACACAGCTACGAAGGGCCATCCCACCACCTGACATCCCAGCCAGCAAAAGCTAAGTGGTCAGTGAAAGTTACCTAGTATTAACTAAACTATACACTTTCCTAGGACTTTTCCATAGCTATCATCTTTTGACTATTCACTGTATCGATTTCTGATTCTATCTAACACACGCCTTGAGAAGTTGATTTTGTTAAAACATACTTTTCTCCTACACGAATAAAAGGTCTTCACTTAAGCTTATGTGATTAAAAAATTACTATACTGTTGCTTCCACCCCTACTTTCTGTTACTTTATCCCTTTTCCCTTTTTCCTCCTCTGCAAAACTGCATTTGCTCCCTTAAAAACCAGAACTTTTATGTCTTAAAAGTATGCACTGTAGTTCAATTCAATCTTTAGTATTGCCCTGTTGTAAGACCTTATGCCAGTTTCTTAACCTTTCCAAGTCTGTTAATCACATGTAAACTTAAAATAACAAGAGTAACTAATACCAGACTGAGTACCTACATATGATTATCCTCAGTATGAGCCAGTTCTCCATTTCTCAACATTGTACGATAGATTTTTAAGCAGTACCCAAGTTTCTCTACACAAAAAGGGTAAGAAAATTCTATCTGCTAATTCTCTCACAGGAAACAGAAATAGTTTAGGGTTTTGTACAAGAAGGTACATTTCTGCAAAGCGTAATATTCTGATTCTCAGAACATCATGAGGGTCACAGCTCACATTGAATTTCCTCATCCAGATGCCCAATTGCTACTGCTGTGTGGGTTTGGTTAATTTAAAAGAATAGTTGCTTGAGTACTCAGGGAAACTGTTACATAAGCAGTTTACTTCAGAACAGGGTCACAGTTGATTCAGGACACAGCCACCACTGAGGACAGTTTAGGAGGAAAGGATGACGAACAAGTATGATGCTCCACACCTCCTCCTGGGGTACCAACGTGGCTTTGGGCATGATGTAGAAGGGCTTTGGGCACTTACAGCCAGGGGCTCAACAGGCAGAGGACAGGGAGCAGGACAGCAGCATGGCTCTGGCAGGTTTTCCTTCCCACAATTTCTACTAGTTTACCTATATGGAAACTAAACCTGAAAACAATTTGACTAAATCTAAGTTAATGACCCTTTATTTTATTTTATTTTTTTTTTTGGTGGGACCAGGGTTCGAACTCACGACCTTGCACTTGCCCAGCAGGCACTTGTGCCTCAGAGCTATCTCCCCAGCCCCTATGACCCTTTAAAGAGCAACACACTTGGGAAATTAAATGGTGACCTCGCCAAGGCTAGTGATGAGACAGAGAAGCAAGTGATGATTTCTTGACATGCCCCTTTTCTACAGCCTGTGGAGTCCCTTGGGCCAAGATGGGAATGCCTTTTCTAGGAAGCTCAGATAAAGCCCTCTCCTTCTCAGAAAGTCAGTAGATTCATTGCATGTTCTCACTCCACGAAGACTGACTCTGATGACAAGAAGAGAGGAATACATTTTTGGATTTATTATCTCCTTTCCAACTCCTATGAAAAGTAACAGAAAGAGCAATAGAAAAACATGAAGCTCCAGCTCATAAGACCTGGGACAGGTGGTTCTTGTGAGGACTTTGGTCTGCAGTAGGATGAAGTCACCAGGCTGGCAGCACAATGGACCATGTATGTGCCAGTTCTCATTCACACCCACAATGGTTCCAGTGAATATTTAAGGGCAGTGGGCAAGAGGATCTGGGGCCACCCTTCTGGCTTGGAGCATTCCAACTTGATTTTCAATTAGTTGCATAGACTGAGAAGCCCTTTTCTGATTCAGCTCCATGACATCTTTGATTCTGTGGGAAGTGCCTGTCTCTTATTTGCTGAGTGGGAAATATAAAGGTAGCAGCAACACGACCTGGCAAGGGTTTCAATGAGTGGGTGACTGTCAGGGAGAAATGAGTGACCATGGGCAGCTTAGGAAGAAGCAAAGGCTCCGCTGTGGATGTTTAGTTGGAGACACATGCCCAGCTATCACAGTCTGAACACTGCCCAATTATACAGGTCCCCTCAAGAGAAATCACACACAGCTAGATGGGTTAGGTTGTGATGTCATGGAGGGACAACATGAGGCAGAAGCCCCAGGTTCTGGCTTCTGTCCTACTTCTGAACACTGTGTGTGACCACATATGCATCCCCTGTGCTCCACGGACCCTGGGAGCCTGCTCTCCATTTATATCACTATCTCTAATTCCTGAAATCCTCATCAGCAAAATATACCTCTAAGAATGTTTACTTAGTAGTATAAAGAGAAGGGTGACATAATGGATGCAGAGAGATCAGCACCTGCCTAGTGAACTCTAAGTCTCTTGACAAAGTTGAGTTGTTAACAGGACTACTCAAAGCAAGTGGGGCAAATGGATGAGCCCTACGGTCTCCTGTATCCTTCAATGCTGTTTCTAGTCTATGCTTTGGTGGAATGAAAGAAAAGGGACTCTGAGCGTGCTGGCTAGACAGCACAGGCAAGTTTTATCAGGACGTTTATGCTTTGTGATCGCAAGTTAATCCCAATAACTACCAGAAAAGTCAAAATGCAGTTAAAATAATAATTCCAGTGCTGGACACACAGAATACAATCACTGTCATGGGGCTGCAGTCATTCTGAGGGACTAGCGAGCTATAAATTCCATACGTGAAAAATGTCCTAGTGGACTACAGTGTTTACTTTCTGCTGAGAAGCCACTGAGTAAGTGAAGATCCACCCATGCCGGGATCACTACTACATTGGAATGATGCTCTTCAATCCAAAATCAACACCTCGTTAACATTGATATAGCTTTACCTGTACATTTTGTCACTTTGCACCTCCTTTCCAATTCCCAGTAAACAAGACAACCTGCAAATTACGTCAGACCCAGGGACAAATTACCAAATAGATGCTTTCTCCACACTCATGAACCAGAGGGTGGAAGTCAGTCCTATAGAAATTACTGACTCCCAGTAAATGCAATTCACACTTCCTAGTTTCTAAAAGTTCTATGGGCTAGAGCCAGTCCATTCAGGGTGGCACCACTAAACTCTATACATTCTATTAGAAATTTAAGCATAGTATCTTCAACTAGACCAAGCCATTAGATATTAATGTTCAGACAACACCTACCTCACTCCAGACCAGCATGGTACCGAATATGACCTGTAACCCATCAAAGAAATTGTCCCCTATGATGATCACAGTGGCACCTCCCGTCGTCCATCCTTCACTCGGGCTGATGGCTTTGATACAGGGAGTAGCTGCTTTTCAACACACATGAAAAAGAGAAGGAGTCGGCTGTTAGAACCAAACTTTAATGATGGGAGACTTGAGAAAAAGAAAAAAAAATCTTTTATCTTTTCATGAACAGAAAGTCCCTCAAGATCTCAGCATTTCCTAGCTGCATCAGGACCCAAACCTAAGGGTGCAACTTCAGTTCTTACAAGCATTCTTTTCATTGTTTCCATTAAGAAACATATAATTTATCTAGATCTTTAGCAAGCTTAAAATCTTATGCAATATAACAGAGAAGTAAAATTGAATTTGTGAAATATGAGAGATTCTTCAAAATTGGACGACTTTTTTGGAATGTACTGGAAACCGTATAAAACTGTTTCATAATTAAATGTATCTCCTGAAAGGAAAAGTTACACATATTTAGGTAAATATTTCTACCCAATGAGAAACTAAGTAAGAGAGCAGGCTGGAGTAGGAATACTGCTTGCTCTGTGCTTCCCGTCTGTAACACTAACATAACAACATTCCTCATTAAAAATCATTACAGTTTTTCTCAAATAAATGTCATAGACCCCATTTTATAGATCCAAAGAGCACAGGTCACTTAGGGTGAGTTATGTAATGAAATAGCTGGGGCGGGGCTCCCTATGACCTTTGCTTTGTGTTTCCCAGGCATAAATCCCTAGGACAACATTTTGAAAATTTCATCTCTTCCCTTTCCATTTTAAATAGCCTTTTGAGATGGGAAATAATTTTCAAATACTTTGACTCCAGACAGACCCAATGCTTTGCCCAATGAGAATGGCAAGCTTTCAGTAGAACCGCTAGGCACAAATGTGACCATTAGATTATGTCCTTGAAACCTCTCCTAGAGTACCCGGGTGCCACTAAAGTGTCTGACCCTACGATACCACACTGCTTTTTTCATGATGACTTTTATCTTCAGCAACAAAGCAAAAATCTGCAGTAAGGGAGATAATTGCATAAGAGAAGGGAATGAGACCCTTCTCTCTAATGAGAAGTCCATTAAGTATTCAAGGCTGACTTTTCAATCGCTGAAGCCAATGAGAACACAAGGTAATTTTATCAGGAGAACAACTGACCAAATAATGAGTTTGTCAACTTTGGCAGAATGTCACGCTTTGACTTTTGCAAGAAAGACAGAAAACATCCCTATGGGACCTCTGCTCACGTGCCACCATAAAACAAGCAGAATGATTCTGATTCTCAATCAAATTCATCTTTTAAAATCATAGAGAGAAATTTGGAAACATCCACACTAAACGTTTTGTATTGGCTGAGCTCACAGCACGCATCTGCAACTACAACAAGAAAGTTCAGTCCACAATTCCCCTCCACTTTATCACCCAAACAAAATAATTAATCAAGGAAATGTAAATGACTTAGGACTAGATTCAAGATAATATAAATGTCTCTTGTCTGACTTCTAAAACACACAGGGTTGTAATTAGTGTTTCATAGGCACAGAACTTTTTCTTTTCTCTAAACAAAAGCTTTTTTGGCTGAGGATATAGCTCCGTGGTGCAGCGCCTGCCTGGCAACTACATGGTCCTGAGTTCAATTCCCAGGACCAAAAGAAGCTTTCTTTAAAAGTGGAAGTATTTAATACTGAAACAGCGGTGATAAAATCTAATGATGATTCCACACAATTAATAGTATAAATGAATTACATTTAATAAGTATTAAATTTCTTTAAATATGAGCGGTTTGAAAGCATTTTATTAATATCTCCCAACTATTCTTTCTTAAAATTTATAATTCAATACCATTGTCACCTGAGTGGAATAGAAATGGTATTGCTACCTATCTGGATACTTCTAAAAAATGCTGGATGCCTGCAATCTCAGCACTTAGGAGGCCGAAAACAGGAGAATCATTATGAGTCCGATCTACATAGTGAGACCCTGTAGGCCCAGTTGTAAATACAGAAGAATACTTCATATTGCCTTCATTGAATATTAGTCATGCTAATCCTGCCTAATATCAAAGCAAGAATCCAGTGGTGTGATTAAATGATTACTTACACAGGGTACAAAATGGTCCTTATGGTTATTATGCCTATTAACATTGAGATTTCAGTTAATGTTTTAGCATGAAGATGTACTTAGATAAGTAACATATCCTCAAGGCTTTTCAGCACTGTGCAATGGGAGTCAAAGGGCTGAGCTGGTGCACCTCACACTTTGCTACAACAAGAGCTCAATGAGGAGTCAAGGCCTCCTGCTTTCACTCCTGGCTCCTCTCTCCTCTTTCCTCTTGTTGTTTGTAATGTACAAAGCACAGGTGTGCATGGGTGAGTGTGTGAGTGTCTACTTTCACACACTTATATGGTAACGAGCTGGAGGAAAGACATGCTCCATTTTCGGCACCTCCTTTATCTCCTGCACAGCCTGCACACCAGCCCTAGAGCAGCTAAGTCCTGCGGCTCAGGTTTACACCCCAAGGAGTTTTCAAGGTGCCACAGGCGCCTGTCTTCTAGCTCACGTTTGTCCTGAGAGGAATCTCAGGGGCCCTTCTCTGCTGCTAACTTGGCAGAACACATAAAAGGACCCAGGGGCTTTTCCACTGGCACACAGTGGCAAGGAGATGCCATTGGCATTTAACAGCTAGAGGTCGGGGATGCCAACTATCCAACCGTACATGTGATAGTCCTCCAGAACGGAGAACTCCAAAATGCCAAAAACACAAAATAAGAACTATTACAAGTACCTAAAAGGAATTGTGCCCAAGAGCTGTTGTTAGGAATTCACAGATCCATGTAGGTCGAGACAAGAAAGGGAAATGGACACAGCAGCTCAGTGTGTCAAACAGGCATGTGATGAAGGCTACTGATATTCAGCTTCAGTTGAGCCCTGGGGATTGAGGCCCCACAGAAGGCCAGCCAGGGAAGCTCAGCCTCAGCCTTTGGCAATACCATGCAAACGCAGGGCCAGCATCCTCTAGCCTTCTGATCTTTCAAAAGAGGCCAGGAACATAGTTTTTACATGAAATTTCCCAATCTTTAAATGTTGGGATAATTCAATACTTGCTTAAGAATCCAATGTCTCTCAGCTGGCTTTAACTCATAGGTTGCCATTTTATTCTTATACCCTACAGCAACAAACAAACCTAAAGTGGACCAGGAAATACTTTCTGTGTGGCCAGAACTACAGATACCCATGTTCACAGCAATACTGACAACCTAAACTCCAAGCAGAAGGTGCCCCCCCTGCAAAGGAGAGTGCTTAAATGATAGTACTTGTATATTTAGAAAGACGAAGAATTTCCTTAGAATGATGGAAAATTATGTGAAATGATGTGAGATGCATAAGTATGTTAGTAAGTGAAAAAGTAACTCATAAGCTAAAAAAAAAAAAACAGTATGACCCTGCTTGTTTTTGAAATTCTATAAGTGAGTATGGCTATGAATGTGTGTATGTATGTGTGTCTAGTCCTGTGTGAAGCCAGCATGCTGGAAAAGGTATGGAAGAGAGGAGGTATACCAGTTGCCCACTGCTCTATGACAAGGTAATGTGACTAGAGTGGGTTAAACAGGCAAGTTAACTTTAATGTGTGGATATTGATATAGTTTGAATTTTTCAATGAGCATATATGATAATATACTATAACAAAAATTAAATGACAGCAGAACATTGATAACAGTTGTACTTTTGACAGCAAGTCAGTTATAAAAGCCAACAAACTACCGCAAGCTAGTAGCACTGGTTTGTGGACCCTGAAACTTTCCTTCCCTTTTCCCAGTTGGACAAGTATTGCCTCAGGATGGTCAGGCACCCGAGAAAGTGGTGAACTTCTCTTTGTTTCATTCAGGACACCCAGGCAGAAGCAGAGGGCAGACAGAGCAAGAGCATTTCTTAGTAGTTACAGTGCATGGGTTCTGCAAAATTTGACAGTGAAAAGATTCATAAGTGGCTTCAATTCAATCCAGAAATGTAATGATCAATACAACCCTATCCGCAAGAAAATATTATGAAATTAGGAGCAAGGGGGTATTATGGAATGCAAAAGTACTTTTTTACCAGTTAATTCTTGACTTAATTGCTCTAATAAAAGAGCCTTTCTCCCTCATGGATGAATTTCCACAGTCTGTCTACAGGACAATAAGCCCATTTCTGGCTCTAAATTTCATTAAAAAGAAGTTTGGTTGTTTTGTTGTTTTTTTGTTTTTTTGTTTTTTTTTTTTTCCTGCTTCTTTTCTTTAATCCCACCCCCACCCTTCACCAGCCACCAAAGTAGAGGAGATTTTCCCTCCTTCAAACTATGACAATGACATGATTACCCCACCAGTTTAGCATAATGGCTCTGAAATGCTAGTGGCACATTGCAGAGTTAAAGTGGAAATTATTAGGTAGCTCTTTGTTATAATAATGATCACTCCACAAATAAAAGCTCTTCTCCCAAAGGTACTGCAAAGCACAAAATGCTAATTCTGAAGATTATGTGTGCGCTTTTATTAAATATTACTATGCCCTGCCTGTTTGCGGGCTTCTCTGCTCTGATTGTTTTATGAGTACCACCGTAATGTCATTCCCATCTTGCTAGCAGCAGGCACACATTTTAGCGTTTGTATGAGAGTTGATCAAAGGCCACGTGCTGGGGGAATTGCTGAGAAAACATGGACAAGCGATAAAAATCTAACAGATTAATTGGTTTAAATTTCATTTCAGGGTGTTGAACTTTGGCTCAGGACTTTAATACTACACTGTGAGTCAGGGCCTAATTACCAGATTTCCAATTTGCTTCTGAACAATGGTTCTGGTGAGACAGAAAAGAGAGGGAAGCATTTAAAAAGAAAGGAAGAAATCATTCAATCTCCAGTACATATTTAACAACTCATGTTCTGCAGACAATCGCGCTAGATGACATTAGCTGCCAGTGGCCTCAAAAGGCAGGGGACGGGGGGACGGGGGAGGGGGCGGGGATCACGGATGCCCTCCAATCTTAAAAATTTTCTGATTTACAGAATCAATGGCACATGCTTTGCGTGTCTGCACACACGCACGGGGGCAGCAGGCTCTTATTAGCAAGGTGAATTTATAAGCTAGGCCTCCAATAGGAATGATCTATTCCACTGATAGAAAGCAAGGGCCGGGAGAGTCATGTTTACCTCGGAGTTTATGGGCAGCCTTGGGAATAAGGGTTAATTGGGCTCAGAGGTGCCTGCCATGGAGGTGAATTAGTGGCGTGTATGGCTATCAGTGGGGGCCCGAGCTGCTCTTGCTCTCGCCTCTGAAATCTCTCAGTGCCATAATCAATACCTCACGTTTTTTGGAGAAGCCATGTACTGTAGATGACCCCGGCTCAGCATTTATCATATCTCATCCCCAACGAGGCTGTTCCGACGGTGGCTGTCCCACCATGGAAGCCTGGGGAGAGGTGCACAGCTTCGCTCTCACCACCCCCATTTTCTGTCGGACAGAGTATATTCCATTACTTGTGCAAATGTATAAATAGAGAAAAGTCCTAATCCTGTTGTAAATCTCGACGTAAAATTCCACTTTGTTTTTTTTATTTTTTTTTTATTATTATTATTTTATTTTTTCTTGTTTTAGAATCTTTGTTTATTCACTCATTTTTATGGCCGGCTCAGCTCGCCCTGAGGGCTAAAATTCCACTTTGAAAGGGACACGAGGTCACGGGCCACTTTGTGCACAGCCTGGGGAAGCACACCGGCACTTTCGAAGCCTCAGCATTTGTGTGACGTGAAGAAGCAGGACTTGCAGGGGAGGTGGGTGTGCTGACCCAGCCCTAACTGGCATCCAGAGAAAGAAATTACGGCACACTGCTGCTCATATGCATTTGAAAGTGGCCAAGGACTCCAAACTGCTAACATTATATATATATATACCGGGTCTCACAACGTAGCTTGGGCCCATAGTGATCTTCCTGTGTTCAGTCTTCTCAGCACTGGGATTACAGGTGCACACCACCATTTTTGGTCTTGGTAGCCTGCTCTGCATGTGGCGCCAGGCATCCTACCCCCATCCTTGCACTTGCCTAAGCAGGGACTTAGTCTGCTGAGCTATCTCACCAGCCCTCCAACTGCAAACTTCCACATCTACTTCTTAGTGTATCCCTGAAAGAGTCATTCACCTAAATTGTACTTTCCATGGAGATGAGCCCTCACAGACTTCCAGCAAAGCACCAAAAGTATCTCCTCGTGGTTGCCTTTACCATGCGCCAGACACACTGTGTTCACTGCGTCCATCATTTTGCTATGATCGCCCTTGCCACCCGCCTCACCAGGGCCTAGTTATGTATTAGAATGCCCTATACGCTCCTCATTTCAGACGGTACCATTCCCTGGGAAACTTCCCTGACAACTTGCAGTTCGGGTCTTTGCTAAAGTATGCAGCTAAGTGGACTGAAAAGGTGGATTTGGCATCAGTCTTTTCCATAGTGGAACGTTTTCTTTTTTCAAAGACCTCATTTGCTAGGAATGAAGATTAACTGGAAACTTTTCAGAAAATTTTCAGGCAAAGGAACTGGCTTTACCATAGTGGTCTCCATTTTGGTGACGTCTCAGAAAAGGCTGTGAAACGCATGAGCTCAGCTCACGTCTATGGAATATTTGTGATCTTATAAGACCTCTGGCCTTTCTCCCTTTCATCTATGTGGTTCTAGTGATATTTTGTTAGCAAGCAACGCTCTTCCAGAAGCTGGTGGGGACACAAAATGGCCCCTCTTGAACTCAGTACACAGACGCTTCCTTCTCCTGCACAGTGTGAACACTTGCTCTGGGTAGGTTGGATTTTTAGAGGTTTGGTTTTGTTTTGGATGAAATGATGCTGCACGTGTGCCCATAGCTCAGCAGCGCCGGAAACTGCCTGCTTTCATCCTTAAACTAGCACTACTCAGAAAGCAGGGTGAACAAAGGACTTGTGGTTCACCGGGACACCAGCCCTCCACTTGCACCTTGGGGAGGAGGCGCCCGAATGCCTTAGAAACCACAGCAGCTACACCACCCGGCCTGATCTCCACGCTAGTGGCGGTGGCTTCCACTTTCAGAGCAGCCCCCTCACCACCACCTCCAGTCGGTGTGAAGCTCGGCTCCTGAGCACATGACTCTGCTGGCCTCTTCCCTCCAGGGGTAGCCCGGTCTTAACACATGTTCTTGCTTCGGTTTGAGTTCCGAGAAATTTGTTTCTGTCTTCTTTCATTGTTTTCCTTAATTGCATTATGCAGCTATTATTTATTAGGGTTTTTATTTAGTTTTGTTTTGTGACTGGCCCACATTTATTGCACTCTCTGCTAGGATATCTAAAGATTACTTTGAAAAGGAAAATAGGAGAAAAAAATATATATATGCATATATATGTATACATATATTCCTGAGTATATGTGCGGTGTTTGTCACTTTAAAGAGAAATGTAACCCATGATTAGAGATTTCTCAATACCACATGCAATTAAATCTATTAAATATTAAATGAGGAGATGGAGAATTTCAAGTGTTTTTCATCCTTTATTCCAAAGTGACTTCATTTGGCAAGAAAACCCTTTGCTTTGACAGCATAAATGGTTCTCACAGAAAAGGAGGAAAGGAAAGAAATCCTAGTCACTAGATGGAAATGTGGCTTTAGTGTTCATCTCCATCCAGGCAGAGCAAAACCGGGGGCTAGATATCTGGACGTCCGCACACACAGAGAAAGAGCTCGGTGACAACCGCACCACTGGCTAAGGACAGCCCCAGCCCAAGTCCTACCTACTTCCTGTTTACTTTACAGTTTTCTTATGCTATTCCAAAGTTGCAGAGTACCTCAGCAATCAGTGGACGCAGAATTTGAGCCAAGGAAGGACTAAAATACTGCTGCAGTAATTGGGACTGGAAGCACTGCAAGGCCGAGCGCTTTTGGGTTTCTGAATCTCTCTGAGATCCAGAACGCGGTTCAAGTTTACTATGCAGGGTTATTTGGCAATTTAGCAGTGAAAAATCTTGACATTTTGATGTACCTGTAACTTCTAAATTGCACTTGAAAGATATGTTGAAGGCTGTTTGATTTAATGATGTACAACAGCACTGTTTCATAATATGCAAAAATTGTTTGTTAAATATGGTGTGGTTCAGAATTTTAAAACTCAAGGAGGACTGAATATACTGCTTTCTGCATTGTGTCTGATATGCCAAATCCAAAATTAAAATACACAAAATAATAATCCTAGAACTGAAAGCAGATATTACAATCAGTTCTTTCTTTCCTTCCCCCCGTCACCCCCCCGGCTTGGTCTATGACTGTCAGCTTCTCTGTTGCAAAGCAATAGAGAAAAATTATCATGGAAAGTAAAAGAACTTTCTGAATGAATTATTCATGGGTCTAATTGCAACACTGGTTGCAATAATAGTGAATCCACTTGCTTCTCATTACACAATCAGTAAATAACTTTTTTCCCAACAAGGAAAACTTTCACACACAAAATTATTTTTAGCCCAATTCCCTTTATTATCTTATTCTAAGAAAAGTTTGAGAAAGGAAAACAGGGGAAGAAAACTTCAAAAATGGACACCTAATATTGGAAAGAGGAAAAAACAATTTCCAAGTTAATGAAAAACAACAAAATGCCATGTAACTGCTTCTTCAAGGAATACTCAAGACTTTATTTGAAAGCAATCTTCCTGGGCTGAGAAAATCATAAAGTCAAATATGAGCAAGTCTAGTGGAAAATCTGTGACGTTAATCTTGGCTGGAGTCACATTTTTAACAGGCCTTGAATGTGTGTGCCGGATTATCCAGATGGCCATACAGGAATCAACCTGATAGGATTAAACCTTTATGCTGAACTCTGCTCCATCTGTTCACCTTTCCTTATCTGAATATGAATTTTTAGTCTCCTTAGGGCTGGGAACAGGACTAGATGCAGCATTAAAAATACAGATGGATGCAGATAACTAAACATCTGAGAGTTGGTCTCTGTTGATATTGTCTTGATGTTTCACTAGAAAACATTTTAGTTTGAAATTTGGCTAGGAAGAGAGGCAAAAGCATGTAAAACCTTCCCCCCTCCCCCAGAGAGCTTTGTCTTTCTCTTCCTGCTGAACTCCAGGACTAATTCAATTCCCTGTCATAATAGGGGCGTACATCAACATTTACCCACAAGATCAAAAAGGGAGATAGGGCACCCTCTCAGCAGAATTTGACCCTAATAATGGATGGTACATAACTCTGATTGGATGGCTGAGCCAAGCAGAAAACATTTATGTATGCTTTGCTTTTTCTTTCACTGTAAGAAGATAGGCACTGCTTATCATTGGGCAAACTAGGTACAACAACTCTTGATCATTTTTATGAGGTCTTCTATATTTTGAAGGAAACTTTTGGGCTAGGGGGAGGGGTTCTGCGAGGCCATGACTCAAAGCTTTGTCTTGAATGAAGTGAGCTTGATCTTTCTTGTTGTTTTCCCATGCAAATATCCCTAGCAGCGGTGAACACGTGTATAATCTGGAAAAATTGGCTTGGGGCAAGATTCTGAAGTGAGCCCAGAAAGGTGCTAGGAGACCAGAGCCTGGCAGATGATTGTGAAGTTTCCAACACCATGACAAAGACAAAGGGCACTTGGACCATGGTGGAAGATGACAATGGCAAGCTTCCCTGACAAATAGCATGAAAATGAATGAATCAGTTGCATGGGAGAAGGATCCTTTAAAAATCCTACTTGGAGACTGGGTTACAGCCAGGTGATCATTAGATACTCAGTTTCTTTATGATGGAAATCACAGGGTGGAAGCCAGTAGGCCTTCAGCCTTAAGGATACAGGGTCCCTCTAGCAAGTCTTTGAGCTTTCCATAGTAGCACCCGTCACACTGGCTCATCACTTGTGACTGTATGCTATTGAGAATGGGGGGACTGAGCAGCTCATCAAATACTTTCAGGGTTTCCACACATAGGCACTGCTGTATCATGCGAGTAGTACCTTTAACTGAACACCCAGGGAACGGAGAACAAGGAAACTTCCCATGGAAGCTTAAGATGACTTTTGTCTATAAGTAGGAAAGGGCATACAAATCTCTCACAAACACATCTTTTTGGCTCCTGGAGATGACAAGAATTCTATTCTGGTAAAAATATGTGCTTCCTCTTCTAGAAACAGATGAACCTAAGCCACAGAGCCTATATAGTACACCTCTTGTGACATGTATGTAATCGTACATACACACAGGTCTAGCACTTGGCCTGTGAATTTTACTCTAAATTGGGATGCTTAACTGGATGTTTAACCCCACTGTTTAATCTATTTTGCTCAATTCAGTAGCCACTAGACACATGATTTAATTTAATTTATTTTATTTTTCCAGTACCAGGGATTGAACTCGGGACCTTGAGCATGCCAGTCAGGCGCTTATGCCACTGAGCTGTCTCCCCAGCCCTACAATTTTAAGTTAATTAAATAAAATCATTTTCTCAGTTATACTAGCCACCACTTCAAGTGGCCAGGAACTGCAATGGCTCAAACCTATAATGACATTGGCTAGTCTATCCTTGTCTCCCATCATCAGCAAATATTCCATCAGACAATAACGAGCCCAGGACCAGATTCTGACCATTGGGCTTAGAACCAGTAAAGACTAGAGCTGCCTTTCATAGGGTCCCTGCCACACACCAGGAATTATGCTAAGCATAATGAATCCCTAAGTCCTCCAAAAGGGATCTCAAAGGTAGGGCCAGGCAGGAGGTTAAGCTAACGAAATGGGATAGCTGCAACACAGCAGGAGTGGTGGGAATTGTGGCTAAACATAGTTGCTGCCTGAGCCAAAAGGGACACAATTTTGTGGTTCCACCTATTGCCACTCAAGAACATGGGTTTAGCACTATAAGTTCTTCCAATCATAAAGGGAATTTATAAAGCTTGATTTCCATGTAAAATATTTTAAAACTTCAACTGTTACCAGAAAATATATAGTTGGCTAAACTATCATATAAGCCAGATAGGTAGAACGCACCAGTAATAATGACACTCTGGAGACAGAAGCAAGAGAATGGTGAACACAAGGCCAGCCTTGGCTATGCAGTGAGTTCAGCGCTAGCCTGGATTGTACAATATGATTATGGCTCAAGATAAATAAATTCTTAATAATTAAAAATACAAATCAATGATACATATAGGTAAAGCCTGGATTCCAGCCATGATCCACCTGCATGTCACTTACTTAAATCCCCAGAAGGCCAAGATCATCTTCTACCTATTAATGTCTGCAGCTACACAACTAATACGGCCACTGACTCATCTAACAGTAAACATAAAATACAATAGGGAAACTTCTGTTCTGTTTAAAGCCTCTTTCCAAACACAAAGAAGTCTCTAGCAAGCCTTCTTTTGCTATGCATAAGATTTCCCATAAGCAGTCTGGGAGAAGAGTTTCCTGCTCTTGAAGGATTTCTGTTGTCATCAAGCAAGACAGCATAGATAGTAACTTTTTAAGGAGGCTGTGTTTGGAGTGTGAGCTGCATTTCAAAGTCAACCTTGCCAACCTTTAATAATGCACAAGTCCTGCTCTGTGCTTTTCCAAATAGTTCTGCTTATATTTCTCACCACAACACAAGGCTATTGCCGGCGTGTTTGAGCAAAGTTTCATTACTGAAAGCGTTATCACTTTGAACCAGTTTCCTCTCCTCTCTGACACATGCAGTGATGCTTCCATCCAGCATTTGTTATAGCACAGATGTTTCCGTGGTGATGATCTGTGACGTCATAAGCACAGGTGTGCATCATCAAAGGTATCTATACAAGATGAGCAGAGGAGGGCGGGAACTCCAACTGCTGGCACAGGACATTCCATGGGACAACCCTGAATTTAGGATATAATGACTCAACTTCCTCAAAAATGATTCTTTATGGTCCAGTCTGTCTTATCTGGACTGTGAAAAGCAAGCACTCAAGCTTGTTTGTGATCCATCCAGATTATTTGATTGTTAATTATATGTGAAGTTCAGGCTCCCTACATAAACCTGGGTCAACCTTGTTCAGATGCCAGCTTCCAAAATTTAGGGTACAAAATCACCTATCTTGAAAGCCTGGCTGATGGCCCTGTCCATGTTTGTCTCCTACCTCTCCCAGTCTGGAAGCAGAATTCAGTGGCTATCAAAGGCTCTGGTTCTGGGTTCAGGAGCCTTCAAGCTCATATTCCAGAATTGCCACTTACAGTGTGTGTATGTGTGTGTGGGGGGGGGGGTGTTACTCTTCATGAACTTCAGCATCTACCCCTTGAGTTGAGAATACTAACAGGAAAAGAATCTGCTTGATCAGGTTGTTGGGAGTTTACTACCCGTTACTCTATAGACAGCCCTCACACAGAGTAAGGAAGGAACAAATAGGAGATGATGAAGAGGAGGAGGAGAAAGAAGGGGGTTCGCAGGAGAAGATGGAAAAGAAAAACACGAAACAATGAGGACAGGTTCTTCACAACTGTGACCACCAAACATCCCTGGTGTGTTGGCTACTTTCTGTGTTGCTGAGACAAAACACCAAATGCCCAAAATTAAAGAGGGAAAGCTTCATTTGTCCCACAGTTTGTGGAGATTTCAGTCCGTAATCAACTGGCTCCAAGGTAGGGTGGTACATGACAGAGGAGCCGCAAATTTATGGGACTGAGAGACAGCAAAAGCACCAAAAACAAAAGAGGGGAAGGACCCAGCCTCTTTTCCTCCCCTGTACTCTACGTGGGACACCTGCCCTCATGCAGGTGTAGCTTTCACACTCTCAGCCCCAGCCCTAGACAATGAACCAATCACAAACTCTAGATTCAGAGGCCTCCCCTGAGTGACTGCATGAGGTTTTGGGGGACATTCAGACACAAGCCCTGACACCTGGCCTGTTCCCGCCATTTCTTTTTCTGGAAAGTTACACCACTCCCAGCCAACAATTTTTTGCCAGAAAGAGCATCCATCTCCTGAGCAAAGCTGTCTCTTTCTATTCCTGTCTGCAAAACACAAACGCTTGAATCAACTCCTTCTGACTTTTGCTCATTGTCTCTTCTTGAATCATATTTAAACCTCTCTCTCTCTCCCTCTCCCTCTCTCTCTCTCTCTCTCTCTCTGTCTGGCTAGCTGGCCAGTTGTCTGCCTGCCTACCTGTTTGTCTGTCTGTCTACAACTGGGCATTAGTGTGCAAATCAACCCAACCCCTCGGCAAATCTCCAGCAGATAGAACTTCACTCATCCACAAACTGAATATAATCCTGGATGATGAACTAGCATAATTAAATTTTCAAGGGCTCCTCCCTATATTATCTCAATTATTCTTTTTTTTTTTTTTTTGTACAGGGTCTCACTACTACCTCATAGTGATCCTCCTGATTGTACCTCCCAACTGCTGGGATTACAGGCGCGCTCCACCATGCCCAGACTCCATCGCTGGCTCAGCATACTCTAGAGCAGGGCTGGCATGGCAGGTGGAGCCAGGAACAGAACCCTGGACCCTGCGCTTCCCTAAGCAAGCGCTTAATCCACTGAGCTATACCGCCGGCCCTTCAATTATTCTTGATATTAACTTTGAGTGGTAGGAAAACAGATGCTATTCTTACATCCACTTGGCCAGCAAGGTAGCTGGATCTCTGAGATTCACTTATACTGGAAATTCTGAAAGTCAACTTGATTGATATAGCTCAACACTTAACACTTCCAAACTTCAGGGGCTGGGGAGATAGCTCCGTGGCACAGTGCCTGCCTGGCAAGTGCAAGGTTGTGAGTTTGAACCCCGGTCCTGAGGGGAAAAAAAAAAAAAAAAAAACTTCCAAACTTCTTTTAAGGGGCTGAGGAGATAGCTTAGTAGAATAAGCTCTTGCCTGGCAAGTGCAAGGGCCTGAGTTCAAGCCCTGGTTCTGCAAAAAGAAAAAACAAAAAGAAAGAAAGAAACCAAACTTCTTTTGACTTTTGGCATTTATCTTAAATTTTTGCTCAGTTTGGCTAAAATATTCACTTCAATCATATAAATATGGCCAAAACCCATAAAATCATAATTGTGCAATTTCTTATCCCCCAAGATGGAGGGTGGATATTTATTAGCTTTACAGAATAGTAGTACTCTCTTTCCAAGGAAAGTTATTTTCCCCCTAAGACTCAGACCCACATACAAATTAGGGTAAAATCTTTCTTCTTCTCCTATTACTGAGTTCACAAAATGGTACCCTAACATAATAGCACAGGTGCCAATTTAAACACAAGAACACTGAAAACACTGCCAATCTTCCAGGGTTAGAGTATTTCTATTGTTACAAGGTGGGCTGCTAAACACACACCCGGGGTTTGAACAGCTAATGCAAGTGAGAACAACATTGTAGGAAGTCATATTTTTTAAAACATATAGGGCATTGTTTCCTCCCTTCCATCTTCAGTCTAGACTTTGTCCCTCCTAACGGCATTCAGTACAGAATTTTGCATGTACTGCATAAATAACCTAAGTTTGTTGATTAACAAGTAAGGCACCTTGAAACTATCCCTTAATAATATTTTTCCCGACTTTTGTTTTTTCTTTTGAGCAATAAAGGTTACATTGCACATCTCGTTAGCTGGCCAAATCCAGGAGAGCTTCTAGGATTCTGCTAAAGTTAAAAGGTAGAGGAATATGGGGTCTGACTTTCTAGATTTGTAACACATAATAGTTACTAAAAGAGGACAGCTGCTTTGATGATCCAGCCAGAAGATATTGCCAAAGATACTGTCTTCCTCTATCAAGAAATGATACAACACATGGAGACCTGGCTGGGACATCCCCACATCCGCTATCCCACAGATAATGTGTCTAAAAACATGTGCTGCAGGCTTCTCTGACTTGTGCTCAAAAGTGGGTGAAGAAAAACAAAGGACTGAAGAAGAGCTCATTTGCACTAATCATGGTTTTATCAGGGTTTTGTTGTTGTTATTTTCTGTTTGGGTTTGTTTGTTGAACTGTTGGGGATTAAATTCAGGATCTTCCCAGTGAGCTACATCTCTAAGTCATTTATTTTTATCCTTCATTTTGAAACAAGGTCTTTCTCAATTTCCCAGGCTGGGCTTGAATTTATAATCTCCCTGCCCTAGCTTCCCAGACTTGTAAGACTACAGGCTTGTACCTGGCTCCATCCTGTTCATTTAAAGATTCTTCCCCCAAGGATACTGCAGTGGGTTTCTATTTTATATATGTGTGCATCTTGCCATTCCTGTTACCTTGTCTCAAGGTCGGTGGAAGAGGCTGATGTGTTGAAAAGAGGCTTCACCCTAACACCCAAATTGTGTTTCTGTCCCCTAAATTCCCAGCTACACTTCTGCCCAGAGCCGTGGATGAAGAACGTGGGTCTCAACAGCTGGTATCCTGCTGGTTGCAACTATCAATCAAATCAGCCAGCAGCACAGAAGCATATGTTCGCCTCTAAAATACTGATTCATTATATAGCTTGGAATAAAAATCTATTAATACCCAGGTTCTGCTTTCATGTTTAGTGGTCAGACCTGTGTTCAGCCAATACAGATCTATTTCTGTGTCCTGTGTGCTCGAAAGTGTTTCACTTTTCCTTCTCTGGTTTCCCACATTGATACTTTGGTTGTGACCGACCAGCACATAGGCCTAAGCAAGATGGTAATGACAGGGCATCTTCCAGCCGACTAGCCCATGATGGGCTGGCAGCAAAGCCACAGTCCTGCAATTGTTGATTTTCTCTTGCACCTCTCTGGGTAAATCTCTTTTTTCTGAGGATGCTAGAATCATGCTGATGGCATTATATTCATCTGATAAAGATAATGATCACCTAATTTCTATAAAGTTTCATTTCTGTCCACTGAGTATTTCAGGTTGCAGAGCTGGCACAGAGAGTCTGAGATGGGGCATGCGATAGTGAGACGTGATACCAGGAGTTTTTATCTCAACCCAGAAAAGACCTTCCCGTATATCACCACACATGCCAACTAACTCGCCCTTGGGATTGAGCATAGATCTGGCTTTTCACTTTGCCTCTGAGTAATGTCGTCAATTTTCTTCAGTTGAAGCAGGTTTTACGTTACATGCTCAGATAGCAAGAAAATTTCTTTCTACCTCTGAAGTCCAAAGTGCAAGAAGTAGCACTGATAGAACAACGGCAGAAAACAACGACCACAGCTCTGCTTCTCAGTCACTTGGAGTTGCAAAACCTGCACTGACAAAACCTAGCACTTCTGGGTAGCTACAACAGAGTCCTGAAAGGGTGGCCTCAGTTTCCCCTATTCATCAAATGGACATTGTAACACCAGCGCCCCCCTATGGCTGCTAAGAGTATTAAGCTAGATCATGCAAAGCACTGAACTCTGAATTTGGTGCTATCCTAAAAGGAAAACCATCATAATTAGAAACACTGGTCTAAAAGCTGGCCTTTTACTGGTCTTGAGTTCTACTAGCTTGTGGTTAATATAACACTGCAGGCTCCGATGCCCAATCAAAAAGACAATTCCATCTATTTTTATTTCTCAGAAAAACATCTCAGATCTAGCCTTCCTTCCCTGTCATTTCTACCTCAAGCTTCTAATGTTGTATCCTGCCTAAAATGCTCATCGCTCTTTGTCTTCACTAAATGCTCCTGATACAGATTTTAAAATTTTGTTTCCTTAGCCGGACGTGGTGGTGCACGCCTGTAATCCCAGCACTTTGGAGGCTGAGGCAGGAGGATCGGTGCGAGTTTGAGACCAGCCTGAACTGCATAGTAAGACCCTGTCTCAAAAAGACCAAAAAAAAAACCAAATTTTTTTTTTTGTTTCCTTGATTTCTTAGGTTTGGCGGAGTCCCTTTGTGGTCCACAGTCTTAGCAGTCTGTACTTCTCTACAACAGCATTTGTCACTGCAGTCTAACTCATTCCACATGCCACTATGTGTTTTTGTTGTTACTGGGGTTTTTGTTTTTAATATTATTTTACAGTAGTTAATACATTGCCTAATGTTGTCTTCATCATAGTTGTTCAGAGTACAAGATGCAGACATGATTTGTTTAAATCTCATTAGTATAGATCTTTCTTTTCATTGCACAAGGAGAAAGTAGCTGTATATTTAGCCCTATAGTCCAGAAGAGTAGTGGATTATCAGCCCAATAAGGTCATTGTTTGTTAATATCAAAAGATACACAAACATTCATAGGCTGGTGAGTGTATCCATCAAAAGCGACCTGTTTTGTTTAACTCACTATCCCAGAAGTCTCCTATGGTAGGCATTTAATCAGTAAGAATATGTTAAATACACAAAGGATTGAAAAAGCAAATGAAGAAGTATTAAAATATTAAAAATTATTATACCAATAATGACTAGAAAAATTATCATCTACATCCTGTGCTCTGAATAACTACTACAAGGACAACAATATGCATTGTATCATTTACTGGGAATGTACTACTAATGTGTTTTGGAACTGTTGCATTATTTCTTATTGATAATAATAAAATGAACATTAAAGAATATTTAAAAACTAAAATGAGTAGTTTAAGAGTTGTCCACCATGTATTAACGATCGCCACTACACCTCCGATGAGTTTCCTATGTGGCTGAGCAGCAGCTACATGGAGACCTGTTTCCTGGGCTGATGGGGCCCCCATTCCGGTGGCAGCTGCTCCATTCTCTCCACGGTTAAAATTAGTAAGCTCCCCCAAAGTGGGCTCTAATCATGCAAGGAGCCAGGTGGATCTTGCTGACAGATGTTAAGGTTAGAAGGAAGGGGAGCAGGCAGATGAGAAAACAGAACCACCCACTTCCGGAGGTACCAGGACTTCCTGTCTTTCGGCTCTGCTGGTTCCTGCCTGCCCTGCCCCTCCCCCACGTAGCCGCTGCAACACAGTTGCTGCTCCTGTCATTTGAACTCAAATCCTATCTCAGAAATTGATGGGTGATCCTGCCCTTGACAACACAATGTCGGCTTTGCTCTGTGTCCAGCTGGTTCTGTATATATTATCATAATGCACTGCCGGGGTGGACCCGGGCTGATGCTCTCTCCTGCCTCAAATCCTCTTTCCAAACTCATTTCTGCTTCCTGACATGCAGACATGACTTGTTTAAAAATAATAACAGAGTTAACAGCTTGGGAGAGGTTTTGATTTTTAAAATCCTATTAGGACATTAAGTTTAATGTAATGATAAACTGAGCCAAAAAGACTTTCTTTTGAAAAGCAATATATGACTCTTCTGAAAGAAGTATTTCCCAGTGCCCTACACAGTTTCCTGGAGATTCAAAAGAATTATGACTTCCCTCTACCCTTAAAGCTCTTTCTAACAGCATTTCCCTAACTTCAGTCATGGCTGCACTCCATTAAGCATCACTTAGACTACCACTTACTTAATTGTAATTTTTGTTTATGTCAACTTTTTCTTTAAATTTTGTCATTGCCCCAACCAATAATTAGTTGTGTGATCACAATTTCGGAGTTGTAAGGGTTCTTTTGTTTATGTGTTGAGATCGATATGGCTATTCTATATATATGGTACCAGGGATCATATTCAGGACCTTACCAGACCAGCACTTATTCCACTGAGCTATCTCCCTGGCCCCCTATTAAGCGTATTTTAATGCTTCCCTTCATCTCCTAAAGTTACACCTCACACTATAAGGACAATATAGGTCTAAAAGTTTGCTGCTACCATTGCATGATACACAAACATGCTCTCCACTGACAGATTCAGGAGAACCCTCACAGAGTGAGAGCTGCTCAAGGCATCAGAGCCTCTTGCCGCCATAGCTGGGGCTTTCAGGCCTCCTCCAGCTAGCTACCATGCCCCGGCAGGAAAGCCAAAGTCCAGGGAGGTGGCCTTACAACTTTTTTGTGGAAAGCCCATCACCTAGGCATGTTGGGAGCTGCTCCCTGAGCCTGTGTGTGAAGCTCCCACACACACAGAAACAGAGCTTCCCACATCTGCTGCATTCAGCCAACAAAGTATGAGAGATGGAGAGGCTCTACCCACCAAGCCTGCTGAGGAAACTGAAGCCCAGAGTAACCTAAGCTCCTGCTCACAGTCATGCCACAAGAGCAGTAGAAAACTTTGTTGTAGCTGATATATTTTTGCAAGCCTATCTGGAAATGAGCAAGCCAATATTCCACAAACCTAACTCCAGCCTACCACTCCCAAGTGCCTCCTTGTGAGGAAAGTTTAGCGGCAGTGCAGGGAAGCTTTTCTTTGCAAGCCGCATCACTTGAGTCTGCAGAACTCAAGTGAGAGAAGCTCCTGTGCAAAGTAAGCACAGAGAGGGCTTCAGTTTGGAACAGTCAACGGTGCAGATAAGCAGCTGTGATGGTGACGTGTGTCTAGTCAATTATAGGACAAAAAGAAGGCTTCAAAGAAGTTCTAGCCCAACGAAACAGAAAGCACCACCACCTCCAACACATCATACCGTGCTTATGAAAACAGTTAAATGTAGCTCGCTCATTTATTGGATCAAACAAAATGCCAACTGCTAGGAATTTCCCACAGCTCCCAGCTTTGTCGAGAAATTCGTGTAAGAAAACAGCCTCTTCAAAGGCCTATCAGCTTCCCATTATATTTCTAGCATGAGGATCCTGAATCCTTTGCGTCCTGACACTTGTTTAACCCACAGACCCAGTCTGTAATCTATTTTCTTTCCATCTTATGAATGTATCAAAGAGCCCATATGGTTAACAAGGGATTTCCAGGGAAATGAGTTAGAAAATCCTTGCAAATAAATAATGGTTTTTTAAAAAAAAAAAAAAAAAAAAAAAAAAAGCCCTACTGGTGTCCTTATTAACTTGCCAGCCCCACAGAAAATGCACCAGGCATCAACTAGAGACAGTAATGCTGAATGCATTCCAGGAATGGGAGAAAAAGGTCGCTGGAAGAACTTGAAGGGTAAGGTAACTGAAACATCTAAGACACCAGCCAAGTGCTTCATTTATGTTGAGGGGGAAAAAAGGTCCATGGGAGTGGAGATGGAAACAACTTAGCATAATGGGCAGGGGCAGTGGGTGTAACGCCTGGGTCTAATTGTTTCATTGTTGTACATCTGGGAAAATTATTTGCCTTCTCCGCCTAGCCTCAGTTTCCTCATCTTTACAATGGGTGCCTGTCACAGTATGCGCAAGGCAAACTAGGGCTTATGAATATGCATTGTTGTGATTATTGGTAATAGGATTATACAGAGCTATAGGGTTAGGCAGACCTACAGGCAAGCCTCACGTCCAGTTCTAAACAGTTCTGTGGCTTTGTGTAAGTTATTTACTCTCTCTCAACCTCAGCTGTCTCATTTGTAAAACAGAAATACAAATTATTCTATCTCTTCCGATGTGTTGGAGGGTGTAAGATGATGTAAAGAGGTAATTATCATAGTGCTGGAATGTAGCACATGGTCCATAAATGTTAGCTGGTAATAGTCCAAAATCAACAAGAGTAGCAGTAAAAACAACATAAGACGCTAACCACTACACCACTGGGCAGCGGCAAGCCAAGCGCCAGCTCTCTTTGGTCGCCAATGATTCTCACGGACTCGTCAACCTGCAGGAAGCTGAGATTTTGCTGGCTCCATTGGCACAGTGTGGATCTCTGGTGTAATCTGCCCTTTTAATTACTCAGGGGAAACCCTGGCCTTGGTCTTTGCTTTCTATGGGAGTAGGACATGGACTTCTCCTAAGCCCTTTCTTTTTGTTAAGAGAAAACAAAAGTCCTCTTACAAGGCAGTCAAAGAAAAAGGTCCCATCTGATGCTCGAACATCTCGGGTCCCTGTGTTTTATTTTATGCCATGGCTGGATTGTCTTAACTCTGAGGTTCATCATTGCCTTGGTCTTTGCCTTTCAAGTAGAAAAATCAGTTGGCAAGTTGCAGTGCCCCGCCTCCAGTTCACCAGAGATGAGGCTAACGTTCTGTTGCTTAACCTGAAAGAGTCCTGATTAGTGCCTGACTCGGGGTTCTGGCGGGGCAAGCTGGGAGGAGAAACGCTCCCTGTTACTTTATCTTCACTCACACATGATTTTTTTCTTTGGGGGTAAAATACAACTTGTAAGTAGAATAATGGTGGCCTACCCTTCTTTCATTTTTATCTTTTATTATTTTATTTTAGTTTTAGTGGCACAAAAGCTCAAACTCAGGACCTTCTGCTTGCCAGGAAAGCACTAATTCCACTGAGCTATTTCCCCAGCCCCATCCCTTCCCTTCTTCTGTTGTTGTTGTTTTTTTTTTTTTAATGGCTGGCTCAGCCTGCCCTGGGGATGGGGCTGTCATAGCATGTGGTGCCAGGAATCGAACCAGGTGCTAAGCAGTCACTTTAGACCACTGAGCCATCTTACCAGCCTCATCCTTCCCTTCTTAAAAAAGATAAGGATCTGCCATGCTCAAAGACAGTCAGTAGGTACATCCATTATATACTATGCATAAAAAGGTAAGTTGATAACACAAAATCACGTGGTGGAAGGGCTCTCAGAATTCTGTCTGTACTGAGCACAGGCACTCTTGAGCATCACGGAGCGGTGGGGAGTAGCACCAAGGCATGGCCCATGCCTCCGTGAGCTTCCAAATCCCAGCTGGGAAAGGCCCAGTCAGAGCCACCTCAGGGAAAACTTTCCTTGGGCTTTTATGAGGCACCAGGACCCCATGAAACTGAAACCAAGCCCATGAAAGCCCCACTCTCCCTGACTTTCCATAAATACTGAGGCCTGAGCCTGACTGGCCCTGACAAGAGGCCCTACTATGAGGGTTAAGGGACATGGCCCTCATAGGAGGGCTGTGAGGTGTGGCCCTCACAGTGGGGCTGTGGGATGCAGCCCTCACAGGAGAGCTATGAGCTGCAACCGTCACAGCCCTACCAGCCTCCTCTCTCCTTACGCCTTCTTGCCCAGGAGCAACGCGAGCCACCCCAGTCACCTTTGGTTTCCTCAACACGTTGTTCCCTCTGCCTGGTGAAATTTTTTTCGCTTCTTAGACTTAGGCATAACTAAGATTCCCTTAAAGGGTCCCCTAACACCTCGGTAGGCCTCTTCCCTTTTATTGATCTTCGTTTTCACAGCACTCTAATTACTAAGCTGCAAACTTCATTTAGCATCTTTTGTCTCTCTTTATATCAGGAATACCATGAACACACAGGGACAGGGCCTGCCTTTGCTGCTGTGTGTAGCTTAGTGCCTGGCAGGTAGTGTGGATACTTACAATGAAAGAATGGTTTGAAGCCCAGGCTATTGAGACCTGGTGCCTTGGCCAGAAGTTCAAAGAAAGGGTTCTATTTGGAGGCTGCTGTAGGGGCATATGTCTGTAATCCCCATCCTCTGGGAGACTGGGGCAGAAGGAGCATAACTTTGCGTCCAGCCTAAGGGATCTGGTGACTTAGAAAATAAAAATTTAAGAAAGGTGTGGAGGTGTGCAAGGGTTTCACATCCAATCTCTAACAGCAGGGGGGAAAAGGAGGAAAAAGAAATAGTGAAAGGATTTCTCTGTTGCTCCACAGGCCTGTTTCTCTAGAAGCCTCTTTTGCAGAGAGCAGAGCAGGTGGTCTTGCTCCACCACCCCCTATAGAAGTGCACAGTAAATAGAGGTCAAAGGATGTCTCAACTCAGTTCTCAGAAGACCCCATGAACTGAGGCCCAGACAAACAAAGTGACCCGCTCAGGAACTAACAGCAAAATAATGGCAGAGTCAGGGCTGGGAATGAGCTCTGAAGCCACCCTGCTCCTTTTCCTTGGAAATTCCTAAGCCCTTGTTGCCCAAAGGGAGAATGAAACGGGCCTTCTCCTTTCCCTCAGATCTGTGCGGCATCCGCTCAGTTGGGAGCTATTTGCCCAGGTTTGCACCATCTTTCTCCACATGTCCAGAAAACAACAACTTTAAGTGCAGCTGGGCAGAGGGAAGACAGTGAGCCTGGCCTACCAGGGGCCAGCGGCAGCAGCAGCAGCAGCAGCAAAAACCGCTCCTGTCTGGAGCAAGAAGTATTAACGAAGGTCAGATGCCAAAGATCAAGAATAACACCATATTGTGGGGGACAGCTGGAACCCAGGGGTCACAACTCAAGGGCGGCGGTGGAAGCCTGATTCTGTTTCCCTAGCACCGTAATTACAACCAGGGCATGGGCGCAGTTAGTCTAACACCACTCTTCACTCTCCAGAATATTTTTACTTTGACCGAAGAAAAATTTTTGTTTTGATTTGTTCTATTTGGGGATCCTAGTGCCTTTCTACTTCATCTTATAATCTTCATAATTGCTTAGAAGGGAAATTTAATTCATTCATATCTGATGCCCACAAAAGCTAAATTTCAGTGATTTTCCATTTTTAAAAAGTGGGTGTGGCTTCAAAACAACTATAGTTGAGCCAAAAAAAAAAAAAAAAAAAAAACCTTCCTAACTAGGACATCAGGTCAAAATCCATTAAATGTTGTTACGCTGAAAACTCTCAAAAAATTCCCATAAACAACAAAGGTTGTATAAATTCATAAGCACAAAACATAAAACCTAGATGTAATAAAAACCGCAACTAGGGTCTTAGCCCCCTGCTGGAAAGGGGTCTACCTATGGAGGGAGGAGCTCCTGAGCTTCCCAGCCTGCTCCTGCACTGGAGGAGCGGAAGCCTCCAACAATCCAGAAGGGAAAGAACAGGGAGGAAACCATATGCACAGCAACACGAGAAAACCTGTGCATATCCCCCAAAAAGGAGCCTGGAAAGGGTTCACCGGCGGCTTCCTGACAGAGCCACTGGAGTGTGTTCCCAGGCATTTGCATAAATGCTGCCCGTGAGTTCACCAGCACGGCGAGCGCTAATGGTACATAAAGTCATTGAGTCGCTTCTCCCGGCATTCCGTGTCAGGATGATGAGCGCCGGCACTTTGCCTTGTTGCATATTAGATCATTAGATAATAAAGTGTTAGCACGAGCAAGCTGACAGGGTCCCTGCACTCTCGCATGGAGAGGGCACCACCGCTTGCCACCAGAGAAGAAATAGAGCAACCGATGCCACAACTGGCCTTAGGTTGAAGTAAACACACCCTGAACCTCAAGGAGGACAGCAGTGGCTATAACAACATTCCCCATGTCCCCCCGGGGCAGCAGCCCTGAGTCACCGCAGGACCAGGTGAGCATGCAGGCCGGTGTAGTCCTGCTGCGCAGGAGGCCACAGGGCAACGAGGGTCCCAGCCCCTGCATTTTCCAAACCTGGAACCCTGAGAGCAGTTCCATTTTGAGGTTATCTCTCTGCACAGCTGTACATCTCCCATAAAGCTACTATTAAAAAAGAAGCCTCACTAAATGTTCCCATAAATATCCAGCTGAAGCAAATCCCAGTATTTATGAATGAAGAAAATGTGAAGGTGGGGGAGGGGGAACTGCCACAAGCTGCTGTGTACGGAGACTCACCCTCATTAGGCCATGCAAGTTTCTATGAAATAAATTCGCCTTTGTCAACCCTTCTATGTGAAGTACAGGGACATTCATCTGAGCAGGGACAATGAGCCCATGGGTCACTTGGGGAAGACAGCACGCAGAGTAAGCCATGATCTTGTCTCCCCTTATATGCAGAAAGCTAAGCCAAGAAAGGAGCATTCCTCCAGCAGTCTGACAAGCAGGATATAAATAGAGATGTGCAGAGTTGCTCAAAATAATTCAGGCTACCTGTAAATGAGGTGGTAAAGAGCCCGAGATAGGGGGAAATGAAGACCGCCACAGGTCTTCAGGGGTGAGCAAGCGTTGCAGCCTGTATACTGCAGCTGTCTGAGGTGGGGTGGGAGTGGAGAGACGGAGGGACGACTGACTCGGAAACCAGAGATTTTTAAAGTGGGATTCTTCAGCTGTGAGATCCAGCATCATTCCCAAACCAACACGAGTTAGCAACAAGGTCCACTCCCACACATTACCAAGGAAAGAACTCAGCAGTTACCCTTCATGGAGTAGATATTTACGCATCCAGTTGAAGTGTCTAAATGAGTGGGTGGTTATGTGCGGTTAGTTGACTCACTGCAGAGGAACGGATTTCTGTGTTACCCTATCATCCCTGCATCATGACTAAGGATCCAAATGTGTCTCTCCTTTCGTCCACTGGAGAGAAGTAAAGGAAGTCTCTGGGGTGAGTGCGAAAAATCCCAAGATGAAGGACATGGGACACAGTCACGTCCCCCACCAACGGCTAACTACTGATAAGTGATGTAATGTCACCATTTTCCTGAAGACTGTCTCAACATAGCCATTGTGGACTGGTGAACTAAAGCAAAGGAATAAAACATTGCCATTAAAATTTAGAGCCATACACTATTTCCAACTAAAATATTAATCTGTACTTGTAGAGAAGAGAATTCTTGAGCTAGGAGGCCATTCAGGGTCTGCTTTTGATCAGGGCCACATATAGCCTGTGATACATTCTTTCTAATTGTCCCCGTCCCCTCAGCTCCCTTCACTGCTCAAACATTTTGTCATTATTTATCAACCGTGAACAATCTAACTTACCAAACACCTGGTCCCATGGGCTCACTTTCCCCTTAGTGACCCTGGCTGGGCCTGGGTAGCAGAGCGTGGCACACCAGGCCTCAGTCTCCACCCAGCCCAGCCTACTTCCCCTATCAACACTACCTGTTCCCACCCAAAGCACAGATGTGATTTTTTTTTCTTTTCACAACTCTACAGACCACCTTCTTCTTCACCAAAACGGAAGCCTGGTATCTGTGAAGCGAAGGTGACTTGTCCAGGAGCACACAGAGTCTGGAGTAAAAGGAAGAACTGAATCTAGGTCTCCTGATGCCTATTTCAAGACTTAGTTCTACACATTCAAAAATAATTTTACAGAACCCCACCCTTCAGAGACATTCTTCATTTGGGCTGGACTTTACACGTTTGCTTTGGATGCTGAGTTGTTGGTGTTGGAGCGCTAATGGACATGTGTCATAATCTCTCTTATAGGATTCCTGACAGTAGGAATGAGAGCTAGATAAAGCCTGCACTTGGGGCATCTTTTGAAACTGTGTACTCCACAGATTTCAAAATTGATGGTCAAATTTGCCTCAAGGAAGGGCAAACCCAGCGCACCTACCTAGCCACACTAAAAATTAGAACCTCAGTTTCTAATCTAGGACCCCCTCATTTGTGTCCACTAAGTTTTTAACCTAGATTTTCTTTTTCTTTTCATCTAAACACCTTTAGTCCCACAATGCCTTAAGTGACTCCAAAGGTATTAAAAAGGCAACATTACTTGAAGGCAAGGATCTGAATAATTTTAAGTACAGAAATGGAACCAGGAATGTAATCATGAGCAGGTGTTTCAAATGGCCTCCTGCAAGAGTAATATCCATTCATCTCCGCACTAATGAAACCATAAAGAAGCAGCTTTTGAAAGATGATGGTTTCCTTGAAAGGACTGTAAGACTGGATGTGGTGAAGGATTCCTTCTAAGAGTGTTGCATCTGGCTAATTAATAAAATGTACTGCTTGTGCATTCCTCAAGCGCAGGAGGGAAAAACAGGCAAAAATGATGACAGTAGTATGTTTATTAAATTGGGGTGCTGGCAGGAAAGGGAGTTTTCTGCTTTATAAATTATATTTTGGACAGCTTGGGGCCCATAGAAAAATCAGGCAGTCAGATGATAATTTGTGCAATAATATTCTCAAAGAATCCTGCTGACTTAGCAAATTGGAAAGTGAAGTGAAGGAAATGGGTTAAAAGTTTACCTAGAGGAGATTCTAGAAAGTGCAGCATGGTGTGTGGTATTCAGTGGAAACTCAGTCACTGATGATGGATGGATGGATGGATGGATGGATGGATGGATGGATGGAAAGGTAGTTTTGTCATCATAACAGAGATATATTCACACATGCACCCAACCCAACACGTGTGTCTGCTGAGTGGCATTCATTTTCCCTAGAAATCGAGTTTTATCAGGTTTCATAGGCACCACTGATTTGCCCTCTACACAAGATGAATGATTTCTCCCCACAAAGTCTACCCCATCAAACAAGCTCTACCCATGGGCAGTGAGGGGAGGGCCATCTGGAACACAGGAGGAACATTCGGCCTGAGCATCATGTTAGACTGCACTTCTAACTCAGACTTTGGACCTGATCTCCACCTGAAACACATAGGTTGGTATGCACACGCACCAGCAGGTCTGTATGATCTTTTCTGACTTTTCCCTATGTCCTGGTCTCCTTATTTTGTGGATAAATGGTAGCTTAAAATAAAGCAGTATCAGGGGCCAGGGAGATAGCTCTGTGGCACAAGTACCTGCCTGGCAAGTGCAAGGTCATGAGTTTGAACCCTGGTCCCACCAAACAAAAAAATAAATAAAATAAAATAAAGCAGTAGCTCAGATCTCTTCCTCCTAACAACTTGAAGGAAACAGATATTGGTTGGTTAATCCAGAGTGTGGTGACAAAATAGTAGGGGCCTCTGAGCTCAGAGATCATCTCCCTGTCTTTAAATACCACCTCAGAGGGGCTGGGGAGATAGCTCAGTAGAATAAGCACTTGCCTGGCAAGTGCAAGGGCCTGAGTTCAATCCCCAGTTCTGCAAAAAAAAAAAAAAAAAAAAAAATACCCCCTCAGAATCTTATTTGGAGGATTAACCCCCCCAAAGGGTCAATATTATTCAAAAGGACATTTGGAATTTAACAAAGTAGAAAATGTGGTGGAGAGGAATAAAGAAACCAAGTAAGTTTACAGTTAAAATAACAATGCCAACCAATGAAAATGATTCGCCTACCATGTTCCAGATAAGAGGGCGTACCTTCCGAGGGGTCAAGCCTCCTAGCCCTCCGCCCGTGTTTGGAGTTATTATGAACAAACATGTTGTCAGAGACTGCCAGGACATGGCCATCCACGTTGACTGTAGTAGACACCACGACCTAAAGACATGAGAGAAAAATGAATGAACATTTTAATATAAAAGCATGGTGGGTAATAAACTCAAGTTAAATAAATAACAGCTGGGAGCTGAAGAAAATTGCATAGCTATTTCACATAATAACTGGTGCTTATGCTGTACAAGTCTAACAAGAGGAGCTATTGATGAGTGGGTCTTTGGCATGGAACGCTTTTGATGCAGTTTTAAGTAAAATTGCACAGTTTATAGTTATACAGTAGAAGGTGCACTGTTAACCATAATTTTAACAAGAGGATCTTTATTAGCATATTTTTTTTTTTTTACACAAGGGTGGTTGTGTTTCACCTAAATTACCCTTCAGCTTAGACGCTGAAGCAGATATCACAGTTGATCACGCAAATAAAAGTCTTTTGAATCTTTAAAATATTTCTTCCCCACTGTGTCAGGGTGAAGAGGATAGAGAAATGAAAGAGAGAGTTCAGTGAGTGTCGGGAAGGCATTTGTCTCTTCTGAGGGTCTCATGGAGATTTCTTGTATTTTTTTTTCTTCCGATGTTAGTTGGATTAATCAGACCAAAATCCCCTTTACCACCATCACCTTCATTCCCCTCTCAAAAAAAAAAAAAAGTCCTTGTTCATGAAGGGTCTTAGATCTGTTGCAAAGAAAAACATGGTGGGACTGGCCCTAGGCATCCTTCAGACACCCAAGAACCCATCGAGTAGAGTGACCAAGTCTGGTTGGCCAGAAGGGAGCAAGACAAAGGTGTGCATCAGAGAACTTGTGGCAGAACAATGACCAGAAATGACCTACACTTCTCCTTATGAGAAATCAGGAAGGGGATTAACACTGAAACCCACAGAGATATGTTTATTCATGTGACCTCTTACAACCAAATATAATAATTGTCTGTAATTGCAGCTTCCGCTCCCACCTCAGGCTTTGACAGGAGAAACAGCAATCAGCCAGCTCCCGTTTAATCCACCTATTATGTTGACTAATTAACTTTGCCCGACAGTTTATTTCTTCCTCCATTATCAGGCCCTGTCAGCCGCAAGCACCCTGCAGCACAGGGGAAACCTCCAGCTCTTTGATTGATCACCGATAGATTGACATGCAGATTAATTTAATTAGAATCACCTCACTTGAGAAATGAAAGACAATGGCAAGAGGGCTAATAGATCTGCTCTCATAATGAGGCGAGCCTCCAGAGCGAAGGCTGAGGATTTCTGATTTATTTTGCTCAATTCCCCAGTTGCTTGAGAAAGAGTCTAGCTTTAATTGTTCTTGGTTTTGAGAGGCATTAGCCTCTGAAGAGGTGAGCTGCTTAACAAAGGTTGGTACAAACGGAGGCCTCAGTTTCCAAGGATGCCTTCTCCCTGGTGGCTAGCAGAGGCACTGACTTTTGGAGGCTTGTGAAACACAGAGCTTACTTTGTCTGATAGGTCTTGGAAAGAGCCAGGATTTGGGTCCTGCCTAGAAACTGTCAGCCCCTCCTAGCAAAGTGCTCCCCTCTTTCAGACCCAGTTCTTCCCAACCTGGCCATAATGTAAAACTTCCACTAACCCTCTGGCCTTCTGAGAAATATAATCCCCTTCTCTGGAGCCTGAGGGATGGCGCTGAACCGAAAGCTGTGCACATGTGGCTCACAATGTATCACTGAGCTGATTTTATTTCCTAACTCTTATTCTATTAAAATCCATAGTAAGTAACTGAGAATCCATTCCAGAACCCTGGGTGTCCACCTTAGTCATTGCAAAATCCAAAATTCTGTCTAGAACAAAACATTCATGGGAAAGGACAGGTTTTCCTGGCTGTTTGTAAGGTGGGTTGTCTTTAGTCATGATTGGCCAACTTGGCCAACCAGGTGGACAACCTGAAGCTGTTACATAAGCTCCATTAGTGGCTTGACTTAAAAAGACAAGGGTAGAGGGTGTCCTGTTGCTTTCCAAAACCATTAAGCTCAGTGGCAGGGTTGACACCAGCTAGGGCAAAAGAAACTCATTCTCCTTTTTGTTGCAGAGCTGATTTTGTAGCACAGTAACAATTATGTAACACAGCCAGTCTTTCAAAGAAATTTTGATTTACTACAAGACCACATTTGAGTGGTCACTGGAGTCGTTAGTTGAAGATACTATAAAAGGAATCCCAAACGGTATCTGTTTTCAAGGTCAGGAAATAGAAAGTGGTTACTCTAGAGGTCTGTCTTAAGAGAAAAAAAAAAAAAAAAAAAGCGATGACAATCCAGCATGCACCTGTAAGATGCAAGCACTACCAACTTATAGTTTAAAATAGTATCTTTTAAAAACACTGTCATCTAATTCCTAACATTGAATAAAAATGTGCAAAAACAGTTAAAGGGAAAGAAACGATACCATGCATGTTTTTCTTTGCTTAACGAGGAAAGGGCCACACGAGCCACCTGTGTAACAGAATCCCTCATGAGGTCAACCAAAACCGGAGAAAAGATAAATACAGAGCAGTCTGTGCCATTGTGTCTTGAAGCTGAGTTTCTAAGTTGCCCCTCAAAGATTCATAGGAAAACCTCACCACTCCAAAATAATTGCTCTCATGCCAATTTGAAATGACATGCTGACATTAATCCACAGAGCAATCTATAAATTTAAAAGAAAAAGAATCTGTGAGAGGGGCCCAGCGGGATGGCTCAGTGGTCTAAAGCGCCTGCTTGGGATAGCTTAGGCGGCTTCAGGGACCACGGTTCGATCCCCGGCACCACATGCTGCGCCAGCCCTGCCCTTGGGACGGGCTGAGTTGGCCATAAAAATGAGTGAATAAACAAAACAACAAAAAAAAAAAAGAATCCGTGAGATCTAAAAGGAATACTGGGGCTGGGGAGATAGCTTCGTGGCACAAGTGCCTTCCTGGCAAGTGCAAGGTCATGAGTTTGAACCCCAGTCCTGCAAAAAAAAACCAAATAAATAAATAAAAATAAAAGGAATACTGCAGATTCCTTTAAAATTGGGCCAGTGGTAAGAGGGAAACAGGCTTAATGGTTGAATGCTAGATTAAGGAGATCCCTGCAGGCAAGGGGACAGACAGACCCACTAAATCTGTCAATGAAACTGTCACTCCCAAATGCTGTCAATGAAACACAGCTTAAATGCGGGACACGTAAACAGAAAATGATGTCAACCTTCGGATTCAACCATCTCTTCCCTCTTCATCCCCTTTCTCACCCCTCTGTCCAAAGAATGACAGCACGGGGGGAATGTGAGGCGCAGGTATGTTAACAAAGTGTACAATGTCTGTCATAAGTAGACCTTTACTTTTTAGAATTGCATTGAGCAATCCATTACAAACACGTGGCTATCTAGGTTCAAACTCAGTAAAATTTAAAATCCTACTTCTTGAGTCTCTGTGGCCACATTTTAAGGGCTCGGTAGCCACAGGTGGCCACCATAGTGGGCAAAGCAAGCAAAACCAATTCCTTCCTTACAGAGTGCTCTATTGGCCTTGGAATGATTTGAAACTAATTTGTGTCCCTTTATTCCTGAGGATACAGTATATCTTAATCTGTATCTCCTGAAGTAAATATTGGACTAGTATACAGATTAGGATTATGTACTTCAGTACTTTTGTTGCTGTGTTTTTAAAACCAAATTTCTACTAGAGGGGCTGTGCTTTTTAATATAGTAATCCAATAATGGACTAGCTAGTGGTCAGCATGCTCCACAATACCTTCTATCTGATTCTCACTGTCTACTTGAGAAAATTTAGTTTTTGTTTTTGTACTAGGGATCAAACTCAAGACTTTGCACTTGTCAAACAGGCACTGTGCCACTGAGCTATAACCAACTAAATGAAGGCATTTGGTAGGGCAGTAATAATAACGGGGGAGAAATCTGCAGCTATCTGGAGAGTTTTGAGATTTGATACTAATCTTTTCAGTCTCTTAATTCATTATCAGAGATTCAGAATCTGCTCTGTTGTACACTTTCTTGGATATAAATACACTTAAAGGTTATTATTTTATAATCTATCCCCCCTTCCTCTATTAAGAATTTGAAAGAACTAGATAAAAAAAAAAAAAAAAAAAGATAAGTAGTTCTTGGCTCCTTTGATTTCTGAGCTGATATGACTCTGGCCATGTAAACTTAATCTCTCTGAGTCAAGGTGGGACTAGGACACTTAGCCTAAGGTTACCACGAGGTTAGGTGCATCAAAATGCCCTTGTTGGCTCCTGATCCATATCAAGAGCTCAAACAAATCAGTACAAGCAGGATGATATTGTCATTTTGTAGGTACTGTTAAACAAAAAGTTCAAAACAAGGTGCTTGGGTGATAAACTGGAAACCTGCCTCTTAAAGAACCCAGCATAAATAGCTATTTACAGAAACGAATAGCAAGTATTTCTCCTTCACTCGCCAATCAATGAAATCTTCTAATTTTTAAGACCTCTGTCCTCCAGCACCATGTCATATTAATTTAAGCTTCATGAATTGCAATTCTTACTGGGTTGAGTAATTTTGCTTTCTAGAATGTTTCTCTACCTAAGGCTGTTACATCCTAGACTTGAAATTGAATGAACCCTTGCAGCTTTAGAATTTGTCATTAAATTAGACATCTTGTCATTTTATTCTAGCTTTCCCAGTAGCTCGCATCAGTGAAGGCTTTGGAATTCTGTTATTGAATAATTTGTTCCTCACCGTCATTTCCCAGGCTGGCCTTCTTCCTCTGATGTCACCCAAGAGATATTACATGTTCTCGCTACAAAATCTAGGATTCTTGGAATAGAACCTCTTGTGAGCATATTTACCAACAGCAGCTACATCAGTCATGAGTGGAAGGTCACGTGACACAGCAGCCCACATCGAGGGAGGAGTCATGACAGATGCAACCAATAGACTTGAAACGTGCATTATTGTACACTTCCCCCAACTGATTCAGGGTCAGAGGAAATATTCAGCTGTACAAATATTTCCAGTCTTTACAATTATAATATATTAGCAGGAGGTAACTCTCTCCAGAAAATAACCACTGTGGCAAGGTAATGGTAAGTAACTATTAAAAAAAAATTGTGAGTCTTGGTTTTCAGTGCTAACACAGGGAAGCTGAGTAGAGGGAGGTCTACTGAGTAACAAAGTGGCTCATTCCATGGCTACCTTCCATCTGAGTTCAGCTCATGATTATTATGACTATTATTTGCACTAATCCAGAGCCCCTGACATTAAGGCTCTAAAAGCAGCAGCTTAAAGTACATGAGCAACATTCCATGGAATAGTATACAACAATTAAAAACTACAAACCATGGACAGATTGTTTTAATCTTCAAGAAAATAGAAGCCAATTTCAAGAGATTTCAGGCTGCATTTTATGAACTGAATTGTGGTCCCTCCACACAAATTCAGAGGCAACCCCTTATCCCCAGTACTTCAGAATACGACTCACTTTGAGATAAGACTTTGACTACATTAAAACATTGGCACTGAGGTGGCCCTTAATCCAATCTGACCAGCTTTCTGGGAAAAGGAGAACATGTGGGTTGTGGTAGGAAGAGAAAATTTAGGAAATAGGTGATCATGAGTACCACAAAAACATGAGGGAAAAATCAGTGTACTAATGGGAACTCCCAGTATTGATTGTGATGGTAGATATACACACCCATACCTGCTGTAACATTTTATCTTATTAAAAAAATATACCCACAAAATGAGTACATTTAGCAAAATTTGAATAAGCCAAGTGGATCACATCAATGTCCTTACCCTGGTTGTAATATTGTTGTATAACTTTGCAAAAAAACTATATGACTAGTGAGAGAAATTAATGAACACCTAGATGGTTCTGTATTACCTCTCAGGACTGCATGTGAATCTACAACTACAACAATAAAAGATCCAACTAAATATAAGGCATCAGCAACCAAGATGTCCTTTAAAGGGTGAATGCACAAATAAACTGGTAATCCGCACCACAGAATATCATTTAGTGATAAAAAGAAATGAGCTGTCAAGCCACAAAAGAAAAAAAGCATGGATGAATCTTAAATACATATTACTAAGTGGAAAAAAGCCAATCTTAAGAGACTGTGCTCTATATAATTCCAACTAAATGACATTCTGTGAAAGACAAAACTACACAGATAGGGAAAGGAGCTCTGGTTGCCAGGAGTGTGGAGGGGATGAGGGTGAACGGGGGAGGACAGACTTCGTAGGATAGTGAAGCTATTCTGTGTAGTATTGTAATAGTGAAGAAGCAACATCAAGGATCTGGCTAACCCTACAGAATGTGTGACAAAGATGGGGACTTTAGTTAAAAACAGTGTATCAGTTTCGGCATATCAGTTGTAACAAATGTATCACAGTACGACAAGGTATTAAGCTGTCCATGCAGATAACTTCACAGGGTCTCCAACTTCCTGTCCTTTCCACAGTTCTCTGGCTTATGTGTGGAGGGCCACCTGGATGACTCTCCTTGAAAGAAGAGCAGCTAACTCCATTCCAGCTAGCCCTGGTCCTATTTCCCTGTACTGATACATAGGAAACTGGCTAGGGCTTTTCCATCTTTCTACAGTTGTCTTTAACCAAGGCAAATAGGTCAAGCTAAGGTGCTGATGGGTAGCCATTGAGGAAAACATGACAGGGCACTGTTTCCAATCCCGATAGCTCCCAAAACAATGTGTGAGCCTAGGCAGGGCAGAATGGAGAGCCTTGCTCCATGCTGTTGACTGGGATAGAAACCAGAGATAAAAGGCTCTGACTTCCCAGCTATAAAAGATATACATCAGAGCTGAAGCACCAACACCAAAGCATTAGGTCCTGCTTCAGCTCTGTTCTGTAAATTATTCATTCTATGTGTCCTTCTCTGCTTATAACACAGCTGAATTCAGGGGCCTCCTCTCCAGTCCAGCTCACGGCACTCACCTACTTCCCGACATTCTCACAGTCACTCACCCTCAAGCTACTCCTTTCTTCACAAATTAATGAAACCCAGGCTCGGCTCTGGGTTGAGGCCTTTGTTCCAAAGAGCCATCACAGTAGCTGGACTTAGGAGCCCTGGGCTCCTCACAACTACAGATTTGCCTCAGTGTCCTTATCCTTGCCATGGGTTGCCCTGGAAATGGTGGATTGGAATGAACTCACTAGACTCCTGGTAAAGTTCTATGGAATTGCAGATATAAACTTCTCAGACCTCTGTTGAGGACGGTGAAGGGCTCTCTATAGAAAATGAGTCAGAGTCTTATAGCGGTACAGAATTCCCACAGACTTTAAAACCCTTTTTTTTTTTTTTTTTTTTTTTTTTTTTTTTTTTTTGTCTTTTTGAGACAGGGTCTCACTATGCAGCTCAGACTGGCCTTGAGCTCACTTTTGTAGACCAGGCTGGTCTCGAACTCGCACCGATCCTCCTGCCTCAGCCTCCTGAGTGCTGGGATTACAGGCGTGCGCCACCACGCCCGGCTAAAACCCATTATTTTCTGTAAATTTAAAACTGCTCTATAAGTGGTCTATTTTTATCTTTTAATTTATTATTATTACCTTTTTACAATAGTTAATACACTGCATAATGTTGTCTTCAGCGTAGTTGTTCAAAGTACAAGATGCAGACATGATTTCTTGTCCACACATCATTAGCACGATCTTTCTTTTCAGTGTACAAAGAGAAAGTAGCTGTATATTTAGTCTAATGGTCCATAATAGTAGTGGATTATCAGCTCATCAGGCATTATTGGGGGCTGTTGACTTGAGCCTGTTACAACTCAGCATATTAATATGGCTTTCATTTTTATATCTTATGGTTAGACTTTTCTGCTGGATGGTTAAGACCAAGATAAAGCAAGACCTATGTTACAAAAAAAAAAAAAAAAGTAACTTTTTTTTCTGACAAGGTCAGTCAGGTCCACTCAGGGCTTAACCTAGAACCATGTACTGAGAAAATAAGTCTATTTTTTAAAAAAGAATTAAATTTCCACTCTGAGACCCTGACAGCCTATATCCCCCCCCCCACCTGCCTGCTGAATTAGCCCTCTACAGAGCCATCAAGTGGAGAAGTTAGAGACTTAAAAACATCTACTTGTCTAACAGTTTTCAACTAAGTGTTTTAAAATGTAGCAAAGGGGATGACAGTCACAGAAAAGGAACCCTACATACATCCAAAAGAGGGCCCAACGTAAGCATTCAATGACGTTCCCTTGTCTAGGGCCTCATCCATTCCAGATGAGTGGTTATCTTGTACACATGAGGAGCTCAGAATTGACAGTTTTACATAGCTTTAAATAATTTTAAAGCAAAGAGTATAATATTGACTTCAAAAAATGCAACTAGATTGAAAAAAATATATATTGTCCCATGAGTCTCTAGGAAAAAAATGATAAAAGGAATTCTCAATAGTTATGGCACTGCAAGTTTATGCAACACCGCTTTTATAGCTTGGAAAACTAAAGCTTGAGATGTTTGTATGATTTTTATTGTTGTTGTTTTTGTTTTTTAATGTATTTGGTACAGGGTATCATTACACAGCTCAGACTCCTTGTGATCCTCCTATTCTCAGCCACCCTAGAGCTGGGATTACAGGCATGTGCTACTACACCTGGACACTGTGGCCGGCGCAGCCCGCCCTGGGGGTGGGGCTGGTGTAGTGTGTTGTGTGGGGATCAAACCACAGTCCCTGTGCTTGCCTAAGCTTGCCTACGCAGGTGTTTTAGGCTGCTGAGCTATCTCACCCGCCCTTGAGATGTTTTTAAAACATCCTCAAAGCCATAAGACAAATGAAAAACAGAGGTGAGCCTGAAGGGAGCCTTCCAAATTCTCCGTGCTCTGCTTACCCATGACACCCCTGGCTTCTCAGCACACAGCACAGGCTTACACTGCCTGTCTGGGCTGTGCTAATGCCTTCTAGTACAAATCTATGGGTCTACGTGGCTGACTACAGCTTAAGTATTATTTACATAAAAATGGTCTGTAGCATTTAGGTCATCATTAACTTTGTCCTTTAAAATATCCTTGAACGGTAGGAAATGAGACATTCTCAGAAATGTGCCTGATTGCTACTTCCTATATGGTTGAACAATCCCAAATAACTCATTAAAAATTATGGAGGACACATGAACCTACAGAATGTAACAGTGTGGAACTACTGGAGGAAGGGAGTGGCTCGCTGAATTAAATCTACACTAAACGTTCAAAGAAAAACCATCTCTCAACAGAAAGACAGGAGCAGATACTGCAGATCCATGTGCTAAACACGAACCCAGGCCTTTGAAAAAGCGGACTTAGCTTCTGTCTCCCAAGTGGTGAACTGTGCTAAAACAGAAAATTCATCAGTGACCTAAACCCCCTTCTCTCCTTGCTGGATCAGGACACATCTGATGAGGTCACTGATATGTAGCTCTTTAATGGAACTACAACTATAACTGGTTCCCTCTGCTTACATGTCCCTATTTCAAGTAGACGTGGACTAAACATACAGAGCTGTCATGCTGCTCTCTAACATGGGGACTATGGCAGGTGGGCGTGGAAGTGAGGGGCCAGCAAAGGGCATTCAGCAGCAGCACAGGCCCAAGCTCAGATTGTCCTAGCTTTGACCCCCAAATTCCATCACAACAAGTCAATTATAATGAGTTGTAAGCCTACTATGTGCTGGATGTTATTCTGTGTCCTGGAGAAAGGGAAATAAACAGGGCAGATAAAATATTTGCCCACTAGTTAGTTATTACTAGGAGTGCAGAGGGAGACTCAACCAATCATGAAGCAGTGAGAGCAAGTTGTGTATTCTAATAACATCTAAGAAAAAAAATAAAAGTGAAAATGCCGGGCCCGGCGGAATGGCTCAGTGGTCTAAAGCACCTGCTTGGGAAAGCTTGGGCGGCTTCAGGGACCGCGGTTTGATCCCCAGGCACCACATGCTGTGCCAGCCCTGCCCTCGGGGGCGGGCTGAGCCGGACATAAAAATGAGTGAATAAACAAGCAAAGGTTCTGAAACAAGAAAGAAAGAAAGAAAGAAAGAAAGAAAGAAAGAAAGAAAGAAAGAAAGAAAGAAAGAAAGAAAGAAAGAAAGAAAGAAAGAAAGGAAGAAAGGAAGAAAGGAAGAAAGGAAGAAAGGAAGAAAGGAAGAAAGGAAGAAAGGAAGAAAGGAAGAAAGGAAGAAAGGAAGAAAGGAAGAAAGGAAGAAAGGAAGAAAGGAAGAAAGGAAGAAAGGAAGAAAGAAAGAAAGAAAGAAAGAAAGAAAGAAAGAAAGAAAGAAAGAAAGAAAGAAAGAAAATAAAAGTGAAAATACCTAGACAGGAGCTAATTTTGATAAGGTAACTGAGGAATGTCTTCAAGGAGGTGACAGCTTGGCTGAAATAAGAGTAATAAGTATCTAATCCTTTAAGGATGTGACAGAAGGGTTTCCCAGGGAGACAGAATAGTAAATACAAGGCCGGGGAGATAGCTCAGTAGAATAAGTGCTTGGCTGGCAAACGTAGGCTCGTGAGTTCAATCCCCAGTACCGGAAAAAAAAAAGAAAGAAAAAGAAAAAGGACAGAATAGTAAATACAAAGATTCTGGGGGCACAAATGACTTTGGTCTATTCAAAGAAAATGAAAGAAGAAGGAGAAAGCCAATATACTTGATGAGAGCCAAGTAGACAAGAGACAGAGTGGTAGAGTAACAAATATGGAGCTATATACTACCCTTAGCTCAGTGTCTGACGCATCAAAAGAGCTCTGTGAGGTGTAACTTAAGAAGTGGATAAATATAAACAATATTCTGTTGTTAAGTCTCAATGACTCTAAGCATCCACTGTGCCAATGCCCACTAGTGATTACTGATCAAGCCGAACACTTTCATCTGTCCTTTAATGTATTTTACATGTTCTTTAGAGACAACTGTACTTAACATAGTAATACACTCTCTCCAAGTACATAGCTATGTTCGCCAAATCCTGTTCGTAAGGATCCCCTCTCAGGGATGAGTATTTTCTGCATAAGGCTCATGCCAAGTTACATATTTGCCCAATCAGCCATAATGCTACATCAGGTTTAAAATTCACCATTTGTATTTACCATGTTATGTGAATTAATCCTGTGTTCTGAAACTATCGTTAGAGATGCTTTCAGTATAATTAATCAGCATGGCACATCTTGAAATTATGCTGTAGGGAGAGAGTGAAAACAGTTTGGGTCTCTGGCATTTTGTTGGTAAAGAATTTCATTGTAAGATGCGCTATTCGTCAAAACAGTCTAAGTACAGCCAGGATGCAGGTGGGGAGCACAGGAGAGGAATGGAAGAATGAGATTTCTCTTTCTATATAAGCACCTTTAGAAGCAGATTGAAACTGCACTTATTTTAAACTGAGTTTAATCATACCTTGTAACAGACTCATTCAGGGACACCATGAAGTTTTTCATAAATAAAAATCCCCTGTAATTTCCAGAATTCACTTAAAACAATGAGGAAACTGTCTTTGCATGTTATAACTCATCTTATTATTCTTAAAAGAAAAAACCTATTTTTATGGGACCTGGGAAAAATAACCTGATAGTTTCCCACATCTCCTATGTGACTGACTCAAGCGAAAACAGAAGTCCCCAGTCTCCGATAAACATGGCTTTCTGTTTATTGCTCCCTCTGCTCACAACTTCCCTCTGACCCTTCACAGCACATTCCCTGGCCTCCCTGGGTATCTGCAAAGAAGGGGATCCAGGACACCCTACTCTACACAAAACGGCACTGTGTCACAATTGTCCCACATTCTTTAAATAGTCTCTAGATCATTTATGGTCCCTAAGGCAATGTGAATACCATATGGATAGTTGTTACATTGTATTGTTTGGGGACTAACGATAAGAAAAAGTCTATGCATTTTTGGTACAGATGAAGTTTTCCTTCCAAATATTTTCTAACCACGGAAGATTGACCCTGTGGATGTGGAATCTGTGGCTGTGGAGGATGGCTGTCCTGAGCTTTAGCTCTAAGCCACCCACTCCATTCACCAACTTTTAAGTAGGCTGTCCCTTCCCACACTCATTGCTTTTCTTTCATGCTATCTTGTTTCATTGTCTGCAGAGCAATAAGTAAAAATTTCTCATTATTGGTAATTACTTTTACACATCTTCACTGTAGTGCATAATGGAAATTATTCCTTATTTATCCATTTACTCTTCCTCCTGGGCTGCATGACTAGATGCTGTTGGCTAGCCTCTCTGTAATTATTGCTGGTCATGTGACTGACTTCTTGACAAAGACTATCTCTAATCCAAGGGTTCTAAGACACCCACATACCCCCGGGTACACTCTTCACCCAGCTAATGGAGGCAATAAGCTTCTTGGGGTGTGGGGGGGGGGGCGGGCATGGAACAAAACCATCCCAAGTTCTCAAATCCCTTCAAAGGCAAGATCCACTCACCAATGCCAGAATAGCTCCCAGGACTTTTATGTGAGCAAGAAAGAACCCTCCGTCCTATGAGCATTAATATATATTTTTGATGCATTGGTTATAGCAGCTAGTGCTAGCCTAAAAAAAAAAAAAAATGGATCTGAATTGAAATATGCTTCATTAGAGTGAGGCCTCTTGTTCCTTCACCAGGATAGACTTAACAGCTAGCACTTCAGTAAATACTACTGCAATGGGTGTGTGCGTGAAAAGAGATACAATACACCTATATTCATCTGTGCTGCTGCCTTACATCTAGTTTTTGTATGTGGATATAGATTTAGAGCTTAGGTAAAAACATTTTTGAAAGAACTTAGATGTAGAAATGGCTACTGTACTTCAGCCTCTGGGTATGAAGGCATCACTGTGGCAACTGGAACTCGATTCTTGTTGCTCTCCTCACCACTCTCATCCTGCCAGCCTCAAATGAGGACAACTATAGACAAAGATTTAAATCTCAGCCTGGAATTGTCTGGCTCCTGTCAGTTAAAAACCAGACTGTGACAAAGCTTTAACGCAGTCCTTTGACATTAGCGTCTTCTCGGTGTCAAGATGAAGAAGCCGGCTCGTTTAGTCCCTCCTAGTTGCCTCCTCCTGTGTCCTGGGTTCTCTCAACCCCAATTCCCCCTCTGTTCCACCCCCCCACTCTCCCCCACCCACCAGGCCTGAATGAAGGAAGCCTATATCCACTGTTGTATTTGAGCAAGGTTGTTGACCATACCACAACCTAGGGGTTTCAAAAGAAAACATTCATTACAATTTTTTTTTAAAGACTGTACCAGATTTTCTACAAGGCTCAGGCTATACCACCTTAAAGTATGAACACAGCCGAGCTCTGCAGAAAGTGATTAATTTCTTGAAAACACTCAGGTCACACTAATTGACATGACCTGTGTAATTAAGCAGTCTCTGTTTACACACCAAAAACCCAGCTGCTGTGAGGCTGAGTCTGCTTGACAGAATGTCTTTACATGTCAGGGGATCAACAACCTTTCTTATGTCCTTCTCAGTCACCTACACAGGCCCCTGATTGCTGTTCAGAAGAGACGCGCTCTGCATTGCTGTGTGAACACCAGGCTGGCCTGGAAAGCATACAGAATGGGATGGAACAGAGGCGGTGACAGTGACAGCTGGGAAGAGCTGCTTAATAGGCAGGGGAGAGTGGTTCCCATCAGATGTCTCAGAAGTCAGGTTCGACAGGTTAAGAGTAGACCTGAGTTATTTCATGCCAAAAAAGACATGGCCTTACTCCCTCTCTGAGGCAATAAGGACAGAAAAAAATATTTGAAACCAGCTTCTCGATTCATGTGCTATGAGGTAAATCATGGAAATATGTATCTTTTTCTTAAGACACCTTCAGGAAATGTCCCTAGGACACCTCTGTCATCAAGGACAGCTGTGGGGGAAGCTTCCTCTCTTCCTTTAATTCTAAGACTAAGAACTTCATTATGACTTGTTTGCCAATTCTAGAGACTGAATCGAGGGCCTTTGCACTGAGCTTTTCCCCCAGGCCTCTTTATCTATTGATTTATTTTATTTTGCAACAGGGTCTCGCTAACCCGTCAGTTGTCCAGGTGGAGCTTGGACTCACGCTACTCAGCCTCGCAGAATGGTGGGATTGCACGTGTGCCCCATGACACCCAGCTCTCGTGTGATTTCTTAGCAGGGTCCTTTGACATATCTGACAGTTGCTTCACTCATACCCATGCAAGGAAATGGGAACTCTTGCCTGGAGGAACTACCCGAGCCTCCCTGCTCGAAGTGACACCCAGGCTGCTCACTGAGGGAGACACAGCCCCTTCATCCAAAGTGCCTGCAAGTGGAACCTGACCAGTTTTGTGCTACAACCATGCCTGGGCCAGCATCCCCCACCCACCCCGGCCTGATGAACTTGGGGGATGCGAAGCTGCTCTTTGGGTAGATGCTGCCCTGTGAAGCTATTTTAGGACAAAGGCCTTTTGCAAAGCCCCTCTCAAGGTTTCCAGGGATTTGAGAGCTTTTTCTTAGATAGTACCTGTGACTCTCGAATGTTCCATGCTCTCCCATCTACCTGGCTACAGACTGTGGGCAACTTCTTTATTGTTATGAAGAGTTAGATAATATCTGAGTCAGACTGCTGGGGTTAAATCTGGCTGTGTGACCTATTAAGTGTGTACCTCTGAACACAGGATTACACTGCTGAGCCCCTTTCCTCATGGATAAAACAGGAATTGCCCATATTTTCATGTTTCTAAAAGGGGCAACGTGAGGAGAAATGTAATTCATGTAAAATATTTCTTCACATCATGGCTCTCTCAAAGCAAATACCCAGGAAATGCTAGCTTTATCCCCATCATCAGTAAAATCCAAAATACATAGAGCAGCGGTTCTCAACCTGTAGGTCGTGACCCCGGCAGGGGTCAACTAAAGCCATTGGAAAATGTTATTTATTACATTCTGAATCATAACTGTAGCAAAATTACAGTTTTGAATTAGCCACCAAAATTATTTTTTGGTTTTGGGTCACCGCAACATGTGGAACTGTATTGCAGGGTCACAGCATTAGAAAGGTTGAGAACCACTGACATAGAGGAAGACACATGACATGTGTGTATTTCACACATGAATGTGGAACATTCAGAATGGAGATGCTGATATAAGTATAAGCACTGGCCCTTAATGAAATTAGAAGTGAGCCAATGCAATGAGCCAGGGAGCAGAGGAGGACACCAGATTAAGGTAGAGGGGACAGTCTGAGAATGACAATGAGTTCAATTTACAAACTGTGAGATGAAGTTTCTGGAGTCCTCTAGCAGGCATGGGACAGCTAGGCCTGACCCTAAGCATGGATCTTAGACACCCCAGCTCCAGCAGCCTCAGTACACACAGAGTGGTGGCCCAGGGATGCTAGGCACAGAGAAGACAGCAGAGCTCTATGTGAAAGAAGATCTGGAAGTCTGAAGGAAACGTGTGAAATGCCAACACCCACAGGAAAGGCTGACAAACAGCATTGTTTGGGGGGTGAGAGAGGCTGAGAATGAGTGAATGGACTGTGGAATCCACAGGGAAAAGATCGCTTCCACAAGGGTGGATGGCCAGCAGCATGAAATGATGCAGGGGAAGATGACCGTAAAGAGCCACAAAAAAAAAGAAGACAGAAAAAAAAACTAAAAACCGGGTAAGGGATACTTGAAGTTTGGTCGAATTTCTCCAACCAGTTCACCCACTCTCTGGGTGTACAAATGTCCCTGTGCCTATGTACACAAGACCAAGCATTACCTATATAAAGATTATAAGCAAAGAAATGTGTGAATCATGGATACAATATCAGATGAGCGTTCATGCTGACACAGAAGCCACCTGTCCCCTCTGGGGAGGTAGTAAGTGGGTGATGGGAGTAAGCAGGATCTGAGACACAAGAAAGAGTTTGTCACCCCAATAGAGGTGTTCCTCTTCTTCAACTCAGAAACTGACTTTGTAGTAGCCAAAGTAGCTGTCCCAAGTGAGAACATTTTTTGAATTGCTGACAATCCCAAGTATTGTCAGGGCTCAGAAATATCACCTCTCTGTGATGCTCATTATGTACCTGGTACCTAATCAAAGGTTGCACCCTTGGGATACTATGAGTTGATAGGAGGACATCAGGCATAGCACAGGGCTAGTGGTTGTCAACCAGAGGCAATTTTGTTTCTCTTCTCCATCAGAGGTGTTTTAGTTGGTGTCTAGTTACCCTCACAGAGTATGCAGTCATGGGGTAGCTTCTAGAGTTTACGGTTAACTCACAACTCAATGCTGGAATTATAGGTGTGATCACTACACTCACCCTTGGGTAGATAGTCTGCATTACAATGTAAGGAGGGGAGAGAGGCTTGCTAGAAGCCACAGCTGCTGCTCCTCCTTTTGTTGTTTGCTGATTTCCATCTCCTGAATGGCTGCCCTCTGCCACGTGCCACTCTGCCTCGAAGCCAGCTGAGTGTGGACTGAAACCTGCACTAACTGTGAGCTAAGCAAATCTTCCCTTCATTTATTTTGGGTGTTGGGTATTTTGTCCCAGCAATGAGAGAAAAGTAATTGAGACAAGGGGATATTTAGCAAGGAGATATTTGGGTTGTCATAACAGAGAAAGGAGCTATTCTCTGCTGCGATTTTGGGGGTAGATGCCAACAATATTCTAAACATCCTACAGTGCAAAGGACAACCATCACCACCATCCAAATCCCAAAGATTATTTAGTCTGAAATGTCAAGCATGCCTGGGTTGAGAAATACTAGTCAGAACTAATAACCTGTCTTCAGTTTACCACAAGGATTTTTCTTCAAAAGTTTCCTTATTTATTTATTTATTTATTTTTCTTTTCTTTTTTTTTTTTTTTTTTTTTTTTTTTTTTTTTTTTTTTTTTTTTTTTTTTTTTTTTTTTTTTTTTTTTTTTTTTTTTTTTGTATTTTAGGGAAGGGTCTACAGGGTGTTCAGGGTCTCACTACTAGATTGAACTGCTAGCCATTTGCCTGTTTACGGCCTCCCAAGAGCTGGGATTACAGGCGTGCACCACCGTGTCTGGTCTCAAATGCCATCTCAGCACACCCCGGAGGTGAGGCCAGCATAACAGGTCCAGGGATTGGGCCTGCAGCCCCTGCGCCTACTTGCAGGCACTTTAATTTGCTGAGCTATTCCGCTGGCCTCTATTTCATCTTTTGTTGTCATTTCTACACTCACTTGAGATGTTCTCCTTCAGAATCAGTATTTTACAGTGGCACCTCGGTTCATGAACTTGCAAAATTCCTTTCACAGCTCTGGCTGCAACTGCATTGCAAGTGTAGCACATATCATGACACCAGTTTGACAATCAGAAATGGGGTAAGAATTAAGTTCATGAACCAAGGTACCACTGCACCTTCATTTTAAAGTAGAGGAAACTGAAGCCCGAAAAGATTACATGACTTTTCAGAAATATAACTTATGCCTCCTTATTTTAGTAGCCTTCCTACTAAGCAATGGATCATATTTTATGTGCAAAATTAAAACTCTCTAGACAATCTCATAAAGAATAGTTTGAATTGACTTCTCATCTTGTATAAGAGTTATATTGCTGTAGTTCAAAGACTTTCAACCGTCTTCCTAGGTCTTGAACAGCTCTACACAAATTCTCACTTTAGCTCTCAATGTTGCCAAAGTTCATCTCATTTCTACCACCCTGAGAGGTACAGCAAAGCTGGTCCAGGTACTAGGAGGCGTTAGACATACTTAACAGGCATAATATGTTTCATGCAAAGTTATACTTAGCACCTAACCCAAACTTGGCCAGAAGAAAAAGGAGGATCACTTCAAGCCCAAAGCAAGCCATAAAACAGTGAACACTAAAACCCAACACATACTGTAAAACACTCAGCAACCCAGATGCGGTAGTCTGCCGGTGTGGTTCCCCCAGCTTCACCTCACAGCCAACTCCCACTCTCCACAAAGTCCTGTGTGGAGCTGAGAACACCTGTGCTTATAAAGTTGGAACAGAAAGTGTCCTGCGGCAACATTTTCTGAAAAACTAGAAACCTCTGCATTCTCCCCACTTGTTTCTGTTAAGACAAAAGATTGGGAGGCCAAGGTGATTTTTATTTAAAAAAAAAAAAAAAAAATAGCTGAGAAACTCAAGAAACTCTTCCCCATTGAATTTGTTCTTTAATAAAGCTAATAAGTCTCATCTCTTTTTTAAAAAATCGCTTCACAGATTATGTGCAGCCAGTATTTTTCAAGAGCCTCACAGAGATCATGCCCTGCAATCTGCACTTAGAGCTAACTAAATAGACAGAAGAGCACACTTTAAGCACCATGCTACTGTTCTGATGGGCTCTACAAGCGTACATCTATGGGTCATTACTCTGATGGGAACTCACACCGGCCATGCAAATAAGCTAGCCATAAAATTATATGGAGAGTAAGGCAAGGGCCTATAACTTTACTACTCAAAACGTGGCCCATGGCTTTGGCGTCACTTGGGAGCTTGTTAGAAATTCCAGCCCCACCCCAGACTTCAAGCAACATTTTAATAAGATCCCCAGGGGGTTCTCAGCACCTTAAGTTAGAGAGGTACAGCATCTAGAGTTCAGCAACCTTTCCTAAAACCCACAAACATTTTCTGTTTTAGATATTAGCACATTTATTTTGGGATCTTTTCCCTTTTGTAAAGGTAGAATTCAGTGACATTAGCACACCACTCATGCTGTAAAGGGTGGCAGGTCCGGAACATCTCTAGATGCTGGGTAAGAACATTTCTTAAAAGAGAACTAAGGGTTACCCACATGCCTGCAGGCAGGCTGTGCTTCTCAGAGGACCCCTTAGTAAGAGAAGGTTGCTGCTACCAGCTTCCAAGACTGCAAGAGTGAAGTAGAAAGAAAAGAACAGGCCAGAGTTTGGGGGCGCTGTTTTTAAAATTTTAACAGTTCTGCTCTTATGTGTTAGTTTTCTGCTTACAAAATTTTCAGGAAAAAATCTGTCATGTTTATATACTTTAGTGAATCTGGGTTTTTGTGCCTGTGAGTCCATTCAGGAAGATGAACACTCAGGGATATTTCTACATAGACCAGAGAACACAGGTGGCTCAAGCCCAATTCCTAGTGAATGCAAAGAAAAAATCTCCTAAACAGCAGATGCCCAAGGGGCCCACCGCCTCACCTGCTCTTCACCTCTGGGGAAATAACAGCACTACACCTCTTCTGCCTAAGGCTTTACTCCCATCTCTTGATACACAGGCCATTACTAAGATTTAAGAAAGACCAGACTGACCCACCTGGAATCTCCGCATGTCACGTGGATTTCCTGCATTCTTTAGGCAATTTTGGTTGCATTTGAGAAAAAACTTCAAGAAGAACCTGTCAAGAAACAAGTGATCACTGTTAACATGTCAGTCCCCATGGAGGAGGCAACACAATGCGAAGTCACTTCTGTGTGTTCCGTTTTCTAGGCATTTGCTACAATAGTCTCAATGATGTCAGAGCTGCCATTTTGTTTGAGGCCTTAGACTGTGTTTTGTATCCCAGCTAGACCTTCTTTATGAAGAAATAATCTTGGTACTGCCAACAGATCTCACAAAAACACAGCCCCCAACACCAGGAAGGTTCCCATCATGGTTTAACATAGATTTCAACTGGCTCTTACTGTCTAAGAATGCTCGGGGTCCCCAAGCACAACATGTCATTTCTGTCCTGTACATTCACAGGGGATAAATGGAGAAACACACATTTGATGAGTATGAAGATTTGATGAACATTTTCTTATCTTGCCCTTTTGAAATAAGATGTTCTAATTGGTGGTACTCAGGGGAAGTAAGTAGTTCACACAGTAACTTAATCACTTTGACTTTTCAAATATTTTTAGATATGTTTATTAGATTTGCTGCTGTAGATTAAAGCTTCTTGGGATGAAATAAGAAACTCGCTGCCTCACCAATACCATCGTTTCTGAACTGGATCCATAGTGAGGTCCATGGATTTTTACTCGCTAAAGTGACCAACAGTTCCAATCTTACAAGAAAAATCCTAGCTTCACAAGTACAGGTAGTCATGGTAGCTACTTTAACTCTCATAAATGTATTGTTTAGGTAATACATTACAACTTTCTGAGTTATTTCTTATAAAGTATATTGTACTTGTCAAAGCCCATTATAGAAAGGTGGCAGGTATTAAAGGTTTCATGTTAGCCAGGTGTTGTGGATCACACCTGTAAATCCAGCCTTTGGTGGTGGTGAGACAAGGGAATCACAACCTTGAGCTCAGCCCAGACAACTCTAAGAACTTGGCAAGACCCTGACTCAAATAATGTAAAAAGAGGGAACTGAGAATACCACCTATTGTGAAGGCCCTGGGCTCAATCTTCAATGCTGGGGAGAAAAGATATCACCTTAAAGCATTCAGTTAACTATCTACAATTAAATCCCTCTGTTTTCTGATTGGTGATTTTTTTTTTAACAAAAGGGTTTTTCAGGTCATGTAATTTCTGTGATTCCTTTTATGTTTAGACCTAGTTGCGTCTAATGGATTTTCAGCCTAAATGTTTCCCAAAAATATCAGAATGCATTAAATTGTTAGTCAATTAAATTCTTGTAGGAATTCTCTTTTTTTCAGCTTGACACTCCCCTCCTTTCAAGTAACAGTGAAGTAAAATTCTCATTCAAATCAAATAACTCATGAAGAACTCTGCTATGGTTATGGTCTAAATGTCCCCCCAAAGCCTCATAGGGTCCCTGATGGGACTTTTCAGAGGTGGCTGGATCTAGAATGTATAATACTGGAATTAAAGATGTGGTGTTCGTGTTGATGCACAGCGTGATACATGATTAAAGATCCTCCACCCTGGGTGTGAGTGCCACCTGCCCTGAGAGCGGGTAGCCTCGATAGAAAATAAGGGACACAAAGGGGGCTGCTGTCTTTTGTTGCTTACTGCTTGCTACTTTGCTGTGTTGTCATTCTCTGCCTACCATGAACTATTTCTCTTCTGTGTTGTCCTTCTGCCATGTACCACCCTGGCTTGGAGCCAGCCACCTATGAACTGAAAAACCGCTACACACTGCGAGTCAAATAAACCTTTCTTCCTTTAGCTTTGAGCACTGGCTATTTTGTCTCGGCAACAAGAAAGGCAACTAAGACAAACTCTCACTCTGTGATGCCTTCATCTGAATTTTTCTCTGAACACAAAGCTAACAGTGCTGGTCCTCACCAAGAGCATCACACAGAGATGCGCCGAGTAACTCTGAATCCTGATATATGTCAAGTCCCACAGCCACTTCTCTCTTGCCTGATCCCTCAGACTCTGCCAAGATGGGTGTACAGCTTGAGAGTAACTCCTCAAAGAGAAAAAATGATTTTTCCACTAAAAGAAAAGATTTTAAAATTGAGACATCTTCGGGGCTAGGGGGGATAGCTCCGTGGCACAAGTGCCTGCCTGGCAAGTGCAAGGTTGTGAGTTCAAACTCCAGTCCCGTCAAAACAAAAAAAAAGGCAGCATCCAAATAGAGACATCTTCATAGACTGGCTCAATCTTTTGCAACCTTAAACAACCCATCAATGAAAGGACTCTGAATAATGATGTGCCCCCACTTCCGGGTTCTCGCCACAGAGAACAAAGCTATCAACTTTCTGTCCAACTTAAATGTTCATGGGAAGCTTCTGAAGCCCAGCTATACAATGAAATCTAGCTTACGCTCCTTCTCCAGGATCAGGAGCCTTTGTACAGACCCACTGACAGCCACTGCCTAAGGTTCTTTTTCAGTATGGCAGACCCAGAAAAGGAGGGAGACTGTGCATGTGGTCACCTTGCTAACACCTTTGCAGTGCCCCATTCCTCTGAAGACCAAGAAGATGATGCTACTTGTCACTAGTGGCTTCCAGAAACTATCTACTCTGATAGAGTGGGCAATAAGTAGAGAACCTTTTGCATTTCTGGGGTTCAATTCTATATCCAAAGATACCTGATATGTGAAAACTAGTGGTGTCTTGCAAGCAGAGCTAGTCAAAAGGGAATATCTGCAAGACATCCCAGGTTCTCAAAAGGGCTAATCATGACCAAACAGACAATGACGGCGGATGTGGTGTGGTGGGAAACCCTCCCCACTAAGAAACACTCAGAACAGAAGTCATCCTCTGACTCTGCTGGTTGCTGCCAGTGTGACTTTGCATAGGAAACAGAGCCTTGGCTTTTTTAAACTATAAAATGAACATAACAAGAATTTCCACCTCACAAGGCAACAGTGAAACTGAGTGAGACAATGGATAGTATCTAATACGAGGCAGCACGGAGATGGTGGCCGTTACAAATGGACTCCACAGCCTAGGTGCTCACCCTGTGCTCAGTACAGTACTAGCAATTCCAAGCATGTCTTTCCAGTGAGTCCTTACAAATAACCTCTGCCATCAGTCCTATTTTGCAGATGAGAATATAGAGTCAGAGAACTTAAAACACTCTAACTTGCCCAAAGGTGAGTAAATGCAAATCTCAAATTCAAATTTATACAATGCCGCTCCAGAGTCTGTGCTGCTAACCGCAGTGCTACCAGCAGTATTAGTAAAAATAGAAGCACTGCAGTAATAATATTAATACTAACTGTGCCACTGATAGCAATTGGCCTATAATAGCAATTGTATTAATAGAGCACATAAGCGTAATAATACTACTAAAAGGCATGATTAACGTGTGTATTTCCAAAACAACGATGTGATTGCCACGGCGGGCACCCGCACAACCACTTTCCCTCCAGTGAGTATCCCTCACTATCCCCAGTGGCTTCCCTGGAGCTGATAATATTTGCTGCATGTGTGTGTTTAAGCCATCTGAGCCCAGACTGGACAGCCAGATTGAGGTGGCGTTGGAAGGAGCTGTCAGCACACCCTCTGGAATCTTCAAGTCAGACAACTGCTAGCAACCAGGAGGGGGTCCATCTGGTGCCAAAATGGATTTTGAAAGCAAGACAAACAGGACACTGGCTCTGCCAGAGAGAAACAGAATCAAGGGAGCAGGGGATCTTCTGTCTCAGAGATGAGCAGGGGCGAGGCGCCTGTCAGCAGCTCATCGTTAGCACAAAAGCTATGTCGGGCGCACACCAGATCCCCGCCACCCTGCGCCGCCCCGCCACTTGGCTGCTGGCACACTCCTCTATCCGCTCCCTCAGCAGCAGATCACTTGCTGAAATTGGAGTCTTGACCATCTGTCGTGAGCAAGACACAGCCGTCAACTGGTGCCCAGGGCCTCACACAGGCCCTTATGTGGCAAAGATGCTCTGAGGAGCCAACTGTTTTGGGGAAAGCCAGCCTTACCCTAGGGAGAGCCTCAAGGAATTCTCTCAGTTTTCCCTTACGTAGGAGCCAAGTGTCTGACCCCTTAAGATCACACGTCCTTAAAGGAACTGGGAAGAGTGAGGAGTTAAAAATATCCTCGCTGAGAGGCAGAGTTAGATGCAGCACACAAATCTGGGGGGTGATTTATCAGGACAAATGTATAAAGCATTGGTAAACTGGTGCCATATGTGTCTGCACAGCTACAGAGATCTCGGGTTCAGAGGGGGATTTTAACAAAGCAGAGGTTGCTGTAACTCAAAACCTCACTTTTGTCTAAGAAATTGCCACATTTGATAAAATGTTGTGATGAGACAGAGTGTGGCCATCTTACTCCTGTGGGAAACCAACCCCCAGGCACACAAAGCTTCTATTGAACCTCCAGAGTTCCATGGAGTTTCATAAACTCCATGACACAACCCAGCGGGAAACACACTCACTTTTAAGCTTTTTTAAAGAGGTCCTGGGGTAGGTAGTGAGAAATCCAACACTTTCCATTAATTTTCAATATGAATAATATCAGTGTTCATGCAATGTGTTATTATCCTAAGCACTTAAATCCCCAACATCTCCCTGAATCCTCCTAGAAGTCCTATAAATTAGGCATGGCAGAAATTATCAGGTCCATTTGAAAGGCAAGACCTCAAAGACTCAGTGAAATGTAGGGATTTACCAACAGACAAGAACTAATCTCTGGGCCAGCAAGATAGCTCAGCGGTCTAAAGCACCTGCTTAGGCAAGCTTAGGCAACTGCAAGGACCATGATTCGGTCCCCAGCACCACATGCTACACCAGTCTTACCCTCAGGGCAGGCTGAGTTGGCCATAACATAAATAAATAAAGTTTTAAAAAAAAAATTTTTTTAAAGAACTAATCTCCTGTGCCATCAAGGGAACTTTTCATGGTGCAAGTTCTCCAAGAATCATGGGAGTTCATAAGCGATCTTAGCACTTCATCTAACTTCTTCATTTTATATAAGAAAAATGAGAGCTCTGACAATATAAAAATGCTCACATAGCTAACAAAGGTTATGAAAGCTAGAACTATAACCCACAGATGTGCTGTCCAGTTGTACGATTTTCCTAGTGTGTGGTTAGTTTCTCAACAGCCAATCCAATAAGAGCTCAACACTTCAGCTCTTGAACAATCTACTGTGCCAATTAAGGAAACTGACAGTCACAAAACCAAAAGTGCCATTTTATTAGAGGTTGAGTTGAGGTTCATCAATCAGGCTAACTTAACACATTAGCCTATCATTGAACTAACAAGTCAGACATACATACTGTACAATACTGTACCATTGTTTATTCAGTGGTGTATTTGTGTGACAGTTTTACCAGATAGCAGATACTTGGTACCTAGCCTAACCACCGCACACAAGCTTCTAAGTGACTGGTATAGTACTGGAGACCAAAAAAGCAGTCCTGTGCTCCTCCAGTAGGAAAAGTAATTGAATTAACCAACAGGGTCAGAATTGTTCACATAAGGATTTAAAGTAACAACAGAAAACCTGTCTCTTACCTACATAGTGCATAACATGGACTCGAGAAGCCCGGGACACACTGGCTTGAATAAACATAATCTAAAAACATCCTAAAGGATAGAAATTGAAGCATTCTGAAAAAGACATCACTGATCTATCCTGAAAAAGAGAGCTTGGGTTGGAGACAAGGTGAAGCTGGACAATTTTCAACAATACCCTGAATCTCAATGGCCACAATAATAACAGTGCCTCTCTCTCTCAGAGTTGCAGAGAAGCCTTCATCATAAGCTAAGCAATTCAATCTAAGCAGTTCAATTAGCTGTGTGGCTTTAGACAAATTGTGTAACTTCTCTTTGCCTCATTTTTCCCATCTTTAAAAGGGGGGAAATAATCAAACTGACTTTAGAAAGTTAATGATAATTAAATGAGATGATATATGTAGTGTCCAACAGTTCCTGGCACTAAGGAAGCCAGAATTTTCATCAGTCTGATTTGTCCTTGCCAACTGCCCACTGTATACCACATGCTATGAAGATGCTCAAAATGAAGAGTGTTATTCACTCTGTGACTGTCGGAGTCAAGAATTAAAAGCATGTGTACCCAGTGAGAGCTACAGATTTCAATGCATGACCTAGACAAAGAAAAAGAAAGCAAAACAAAATGAAAAAGACAACAATCAAAGACAGGCAATAATGCTTGCGACAGCCTGGTCCAAAAGCCAAAATGCACACAGGCAAAAAGGGCTTAAATCACAGAGGACTGGCGCTCATCAGAATTGAAGGGCGCACACAGTAAAACCGCCCATTAAATACCAGCTTGTGGATCGTTAATTATTATGCAGAGCACTGCAATGGGTCTGCGTGGAGCAGCTTGAGGCTCTTCCTCCTCCAAACGAAATTCTGAAAAATCACGTTTGGACGCTCACAGCTGTTCCCCTAATGTCCAAGCTGGAGAAGAAAACTATCGAGGCACACCTAAACCAAAACATAAGACCCCATGGGCAACCTTAAAATGTTCCCAAAGATGCCCTGACTTATGCCCACAGATGGCTACATGGCAGATGATCGTTCTCAAAGATATTCGGGACACAAAGGTGCACCCTGGTCCCATGCGGGAAGCAGCTGTGGGGAAACCACTGCAGGGTCCCTTCTGGATAAAGTTCAAGTGGCTCCCACGGGTGACTGCAGGGTATAGAGGGAGATGCCATGTGAGGAAGTCATTTCCATACACTGTGCTGTTGCTTTTCCTAAGGCATAGCACTGCTTGCCTCTTGGAGCAAGCATGCAGCCCAGAAAGCATGCAGCAAGTCTTTCCAGGTATACAAAGATTTCCCAAGAATTCAAAATCTTTAATCACAAAACATGTGTCCCTACCCAGAGCACCCACGCTGCCAGGGCTTGTCTCAGAAATGCCATCATGACTGCAAAGATGTGTAGCTTGCTGAAGAGGTAAACAAGAGTCCCAAGGCCATACCCATAAGATATAGACCTGCCCTGAAAATGGAACACTCCAAAATAACCTGAAAAAGAAAACACTGTTTTCATTTTCAAGGAAAACTTTCTGGCTCCTAATAGTTGTACAAATAGTTTATCCATGTGAAAATACACTCAGAAACCTACCACCATCCCAGGCATGCCCCAGGAACAGGCTGAAGAGACTGAATCTGAGTAAGAGATGACCTCTTCGCCTCTCTGGATATCAAAACGCACTAGGGACAGAGGCCCCCCGTTGACTCAATCTCCCACCTCCACCAATTCTGTGTGAAGGCTAGGAAGCTGATAGTGCAATAGGGAGGAAGGACTTCTACCCAGACAAAGCAAATCCTCTCTTCCACTGCATCATAAGGTGGGAAAATGAAAAGCTGTGGTACTGTCTTGGGGTCCAAGGGGCAAAGAAGGTGGTTGTCCCTATTATTGGCCACTGACTTTAGGAAGTTTATGGTTATCCCTGGCTGAAGTGCTTCAGATCTTGGGCATTTCTGGAAAGTATTCTCAGCCTCAAGAGATGAGCATGATCGATCTAAAAAGGATTCATTGTCTCAGTACCCGGTTTGGCCTTGGTGGAAGGACATAGTTAGGGACAAGAACTTAAGGGACCTAAAGGGGAAACAAAAAACTTGTTACAATAGCAGAGCAGCCTACTAAAGAAGATAAAAATATTCTTAGTTAAAGGGCTCACTGCAGAAGGTCTCCTTAAGCCAGAATTCAAATGTGAATGGTAGAGAAAAGAGCCAGCAGAGTACAAGTAGTGGGGAGGACAGAAAGTTGCACTTCCTCAGAAATGACACAAAAGAACATCAGAGCGAGAGTGTCATGGCTATACACTGGCTCAGCTGCCTCTTATCATCCCAATGGGTTCCCCAGCAAGCTTTGACTGGCCACAAAATTAGCTGGGATGACACCTGTGAAGAGTCCAGAAGCACCTGTGCACACACAGGTGTCCTCTTCCATGAGGTTCTTTTCCAAACACTACCCAAGCACCAAGTATTTCTTGCTAGAATGTAGTAAGGCATAATTTGACTCTGGAGAGTTATTTGAAGTATTCTAGTAGTCTGATGTTTGATAAGAATGAAGCAGATTTTTTAAAATCCAATGTTCCTTCCTTTGTGGGACTAGGAACAGACTGAGGACACATCTGTCTTAAATTTTCCCACCAAGGAGCACAATCAACACAAAACCCCTGGGCACCAAGTTCCTTGTGCAGCCCTGGAGCCAGGTTTCAGACCAAGAATCGATCTCGAGTTCTGCATCACTGATGCAAATCCTTCCCCAGTTTGTGGACGACATAAGCACAGGTGGCCACTTTGCTTCAGTAACGCCGGCCCATCCCACAATGCCAAGCATGAAGAATGAGGCCGGAAGACCCTCCGTACCTAACTCTATGGTTACTATAATGAGTATGTGAACAGCACCATGCACAAGGCTCCATTCATTTACTTCTGCCAGCAGTCTTACGGGGTCTACTTTTATTCCCTCTTACAGATAGTGCTAGTAAGACATTATATGATTTGCCCAAGTTTTCCTGTCTAGAAAGTCTTAGAGTTGGAGTTCAATGGAAGCAATTTTTAAACTATATTTCTTTGAGATGGACAGACAAAGGAAATTAGCCAAATCTGGCTATACTTATCAATACCAAATTGATGAGAAATTAGAGCTGAAATTGGCACAAAGATATTTGTCATTTTGAATGGAATAACCCAAGTTACAAAATGGCAAATTTTAATATGTTTCACCTCTGCTCATGACAACTACTATCCTAATTGTAATCCCTCTAAAGGTTTTTCTAGAATATGAACTACGCCACAGCCCTTTACGGTTTCTTTTTTTTTTTTAATTTAGGACAAGGACCTGCTAAGTTACTAAATTCTGAAGAATGAAGTCAAACTTTCAATCCTCCTGCCTCAGCCTCCCAGAGTGGCATGAACCACCTTCCCTGGCTCATATTTTTTAATCATTACGAAATCTAGAAAATGAATTTGGCGAAAGAACCAAACCAAATATGGAGAATGACAGCTGAAGCGAACTCAGTACTGTCTGGGTTTTCTAGGGAAAGTCAGTGTCATCTTAAAAACTTATAATTATGTGCAGGTGGGAATCCACAGTCACTATCTTTGAAAGTCTTCCAAGTACACTGAAAGCCACAGCTTGAAAATGAAACACCTTTAGGATCCTTGTTCAATATACACATATTTAAAATTCTAAAGCACATTCATTTAGAGTCTGATGTTAAGTTTTCACTTTTCCCCTAAGAACTCAAAAGGTTTCAATATTACTTTCCACTGTGGGAGCCACAGATGCCATAGCAAGACCCAGATGCCCAAGTCCACAGCAAGCGAGGCAGGTGGTTTTCCATGGACATTCTATTTATTACCATTTTCAGGGTTTTAGAAAGTATAAACCATTCATTTGCTTAACTATCCAGCCTGAGAGGGAGCCAAACACATCAAGATTCTCTCTTAATACCAGAGTGCTAAGATCACAATCACTGAAATTCAAGCTTCTCTCTAGAAGAAGAGGTTAAAAATTCAAACTTTCAGGACAATTTTGACTCAGAGTGATCCAGGATTTGAGTCACTGCTGGGAAAAGTCGACTAGCTTCAGAATATTAAGCTAGGAAGAATTTTCTGGAGGGCCTGGTTCAGCAGGTCTTGTACAGCACCTAAGGACACCAGTGCTGCGCCTTCCCAGGCACCCTGCTCTCCACCCTTCTCTTCCCAGCATCCTCTCTGAGTTCCATCAGCCTACTCCAGCTCCATTTCTACCTTCCCTGCAGGCTGTATCCCTGGCTCTGAACTGTCTTTCCCACCTCACATTATCTCAGCTTCCCATAAGCCCACTTCTGCCCCCGGCCCCCGACCATGCCATGTCATGCCATTCTCCATGCCCACGAAACCTTTGCAAATGCCCCAGCTACCACTCACCACCTCTCTCCATTCTGGTGCAGCCCTTGCCACCCCTGGGACCCACAGCACATGTGCGACAGTCCCCTGTGTTGTCTCCTGTGCCTGTGGCACCCACACCCTTCAGAGAGCCTTTCTGTTCTCGCAGGAGTACCTAGTAGAGCTGTATACAGAAACCTCCAAAGCAATACCTGATTCAAGCTGATTATAAATATCAGTGGCAGCTAACGTTGAATTATAGCACAAAGATTATTTATTTTCCCCATTTCCTTCTATATTTGCTGATTTCCACCTCCACACATTATTTTAATGGGAAAATAAACCACTTTCTTCTTGTAAAACTTGAAATGAATATTATTCAGCAGAGACTAGGGAATGTTGCCCTATTTTGCAGTGGATAAATTAGGAAACAAAAGTGATGAGTGGCTTTATCAGGCCCTGCGCTTTGAGATTTGCCATTTAACTCCTCCGAGAATAGTCAAGGGCTATCCGTCTCAGACCCTGTAAAGGGAGCTCGTTTATTATTTCCACATATGCATAATTCATAAAAGAAGGGATTCCACAACATTGGTGTCCTTAATTTCCTACTTAAAACTTTCTCAACATCAAAGTTTAACATATGATCTCTTAAGTTAAACCTGTCATTGTTCTTAAAAACACTTAAGTATTAGCCAAAGGGATAAAAGGCCATGTAACTAATAGTCTGACATGGATCTCCTCTCTTTAAAATTCTATAGGCAATTCTGTTGACTTTGTTAAAATCCAGTGCTTAAGTTCCTTAATGGCTTGGTATTTCTTCATTCAGCCTCCTTCCCTACATTATTCACTTATTAATTAAGCACGTTTTCCATTCATAGGGATTCATTCACCAAGCCCGAGTGCTAACCGCAATGCCAAGGCCACCCTCTTAGAAACTCATTCAAGTAGCTCCCAGGCCATTTTCATGAGAATTATCTGAAAACCTAACCTAGCGTAGAAAGAGTTGGAGAGAAGAAGGCATTCAGACAAGAGCAGCACACTCTGAAGCTTGAAAATTCATAGCTAATTGACTTTAAAAATTAACCGAAATGTCAATTTCACATTAAAAGTGCATTGAAAAAGCTATGCACAAGAAATAATGACCTGCAAAGGATGGATGGAAGGATGGATGGATGGATGTCTAATCCTGTGTCACAGAAATGTAGCACAAACACTTAACATCAAATCAGTAGTGAATCAAAAGAAAAATGAGATTTCTTTACCCATTCCTTCTTATCTCTACTTGCAGAGATGGCAAAAGTTCCCAAATATTTGCTTCAAGGAATAAAAGGTAACTTTTCTACAGAAAATAGAAATATAGAAAAGAAAAACCGGCTGGATGAGCTCCTCCTTAAGAAAAAAAAAAAAAAAAAAAAAAAGCATGTATCTTTCTAAGGGTAAAAATTACTCTAGAACTGTTTGAATTCATTGTCGGCTTTAAGATTTTTACTCCCGTGTCCACTTTTCCTGACATACCCTCCCTGATCTCGTCTCCCACCTTCATATGGTCTCTGCTGTCCCTGAGCTCACTCACAACTGAAGGTAATGCATTTAATTTAAGCAATGGCTTCCATTGGAGAAAAAAACAAAAAAAATCTCGGCATTCTAACATGCCACAGAAGCTGACTTCAAGTAAAAACAAGTGACTCCTTCATCTGGATTCAAAACTCAGGGACAATCTCCAAATAAAAATGACATGGGAAAGTTATGGCCACAGAGCACTGAAGATAATCTCATGAGCTTCCAATTATTTGAGTTCAGATTATGGACAATCCAATAAGGCTGTATGTTCTGGTTCATAAAAATATAAAAAGAAATTTATCACTCTGAAACCCGAATGCAAAATAAGAGCCTGACACTTTATTAAGCACACTCTCTCATAATAGCCTAAGGATGCTGATGGAAGATGAAACTGAAGCAATATCAGAGGAGCAATGACATCATTTCGGTTTTAGGAAGATGCTTGGCAACTCACAGGTCACTCACTTGCCCTCCCCACCTGTCTCCCCTGAACAGCTTCCACTGGAGCCACCAATGGTGGAAAGCAAACTGGAAAAATGTTTGTCACAAAAATGGGGCACGCATTCACAAACACCAAGAAGGCCTGAATGGAAAGAGGACTTCAACTAATCTATCCCAGAGATTCCTACACTAAAGTATCTGAACATCCTGTGGGAAGCCTTTGAGTACCCCAGTATTGCAGGCGAATATGCACTTAGAATCTTCTTTGTGGGATTGCTCAAGAGTTTCCACAGGGCTGTAAAAGGAACCTGTGAGTTGACTTTCCAGAAAACTTTTTCTCTAACTTTGAAATCAGAGTATCATCTTCCTTTTGGAGAACTTTGTCCTCTTTCAAAACACAAACTTGCCCTCATACATGTAGACAAGACAGGTCCACATAACTGGGCGAGGGCACCCATTCCCCAAAGTGTGGCTACCTTAGAAAAAAAAGTACATCAACTCAGTCAGTCAAGGACAGTCTGAGCTAGTTGCAGGACTTTGTGTGAGTAGCTCCAACAATCAATGAGTTGCTTGCTACTAAAGCTGAACCCCGAAAGATATGAGACTGGGGTGCTGGGATCTCAACACGTCAGAGAGGAGTCATGGAGCATAATCTATTCATATTCCTCCTATAGAGGACCCAGGACAAGTGGACTGCTTTGCGTTCATGAGTGAGTGGGAGTGGAGAAGTCAGGGAGAGTTCACATTTCCCAATGCCCTCCAAGAAAGCTGAGTAGCGACTGAAATGTCAGTGGAATCATTGTGCTGAGAAAGTGGCAAAGAAAGAAAGAGTCTTTCAAGGTACAAATGTGGAAGACAGACACTGCCATATGGAATCATGGCAATGTTCGCTCTGTGTAACTTCAGCAGGATGACCTCAAGGTAACCAGCCGTGTACACGTATGCGTACGTACACAGCGTGCCTTATGCAAAGTGCATGGGGCCAGGGATGCTTCACATTTTGGATGTTTTTAGATTTTGGAATACTTAGTTGTCCCTAATGAGAAGTTTTCAGAAAAATGGGACCCAAATCTAAACTAGAAATTCTTCTACATTTCATATATACCTTATACTCCCAGCCTGAGTATAACTTTACACAATATCTTTAGTGGACCTGCATTCTGACTGTGCGACCCATCATGGGAGGGCGTGTGTGGAATTTTCCACTTGTGTCTCCAAGGCGGTGCTCAGCGAGTTCTGATTTGGGGCATTTTGGATTTGCAGATTAGGGATGCCCGGGCTGAACCCGGCCACATGAATACGAATATAAACATAAGCACACATATATTTTTTTCTCATCAGAGAATGATATATACATTAAAGTAGCAATGAGTTCTCACACTAGGTGCCTGCACACAGACCCTGTGGAGCCCAGAGAGGCAGCATCAATGAGCAAACTCGGCTATGCAGAGAACCACGGCCAGTGGTAGGAACTGAAGGAGCTGAGAGGTAATGTCATGTCACCATGCATGGTTCAAGTGTTCTCCAGGCAGCTGGCCTAATGAGTGACATAAGCCATGTGGCCTCATCTTTGCATCTGAAGAAAAGCTAGGAATGCATACCAGGAAGTGAAAAATTTTCCAGTGTCCTAAACAGTTAAGGATCAGACCTAGCAACTCTGAGAAAAGGGACTCAGGTTGCATCTCCTGTCATAGATCACAATAACTAAAGTTACAGTGAACCATCCCATTGCATTGCTAGAGCAGGGCCTCCCCATGCCCATTTTTAGCAAAAAATAAATAAATAAATAAATAAATAATAATAGTAATAAAAAACAGATCCCTATGGCTCCACTAAGTAGATCTCTTCTGATTAAAACAAGTAGTTCTTGCTTCTGAAATAGAATGGCTTTTCATTCGATTTGCTAAAGAATTCTGCCCCCTGAACTCCCGTTGTAGTCAAGCTTGTTTTGCTCCCAGACCCTTGGCAGCTGATACGGTAAGTGGAGGGAGAAAGGGGGAAAGCATCTGGTCTCAGACGCAAGAGTGGAGGTGGTACGCATTGCACAGCAAGAGGCTGTCCGCAGACAGCGAGCCCAGCGGAGACACAGAGAAAATCCTCTGGTGCCCACCTGTTCTCAGCTGGGTGTCCCAGGGCACTCAATTCAATCAGAAGCTGTAAGCTTTAGTAGTGGGTTACAACCAATTAACCATGCAGGAAACAAAACATCTGACTCTGATGCCTCCCTCCCTGGTTGCAAGGCATCTGTGGCCTCAAAATTGAGCAACTTAGAGCACTCTGTGCTGAAGAAGACCCCACAAGCAAGCTTGTCACCTTCTTTCACTCGCTGAGAAGACACGTGCATCAAGCCTGGCTTGGGAACCATTTCCTCTTCCTATAGAGAGTACTTATGTCACCTGGTATGCACCAGGCCCTGGGCATTCACTAGAATTATCCCAACAAATCCTTACCAAGACCTTAGGGTCTATTACTATCCCTACTTCACAGAGGAATAAAGAGAGGCCACCAAAACTGGGGTAAGCGCCTAAGTTCACACATGCCAGGAGTGGACCAACCAGGATTTCAAGCCAGTGTATACAGTTCACAACAGAGAACAGAATTTTACTGCAGAGCTCACTGCCTACCCTTGGAGACTACGTGATAAATAGGGGCTTCTGGTATTGCAGAGTGACATATCCTTACACATTAAATAGGTATTCAAACTTATGTTAAGTTCTATTTGCCGTAACTCGCCACTAAGCTAGGAATAATTTTAGAGGACTCTACTTTGAAACTACATATAACTTTTCAAAAATAGAAATCTTCTTCCTCTCCATCTTTAACACTGATCCTCACAGAACTCTTGAAGGAAACACAGGAGCTGAATAAAGTCAGCTCCACATCATCGACCAGCCCAGTGTGACTCAAACAATCAAGTGTGAAGGCCACAGTCACCCAACTGAGGAGAGACAGCTTTTGGTCCTGATTTCACAGCACTCCCACCAGGAGGTTGGAAGAATTGTTCTCCACACCCACAAATACCCAAGCCCTTCTTCACACTGGGCTCTGGATGCTGCTCTGACGCTAGGTCTTTCTAATCCTTCAGAGGTTCCCTAAGAGGACCGCTCCTTCCCTAAGAGGGCTACCATCCTTGGTGAACCCCCACTCTACCACACCATTGTCATGGCATATAAAATTTGTGTACGCTCATATGGAAATTTACAAAATTAAAGCAAACACAACACCTCCTTCTGCCTCCAAAGCCATCACAGCTTTTCTTCAAGATCTGAACAAAAACCTCAGCTGCCGGCTTCCTGTTCCATGCCCTGCCCCAGAGTTTACACTGCCCTCCCTCTCTCCGCATCCTCTCTACTCCGCCATCATTGCACCACAGCACAAGCTGTGGATTTGTCCCCTAGCACACTGCTCTGCTGCCTGTTCTATCACCTCTCATCTGAACAATAGCCAAATATCACACACAACCGGGCCCTGGCCCAGCTCTCCCACATGGATACTTCAGACTCTCCTGGGTGCTCCACCACAATTAGATATTGCCAACAATCAAGTTCCAAGTCTCTATTGCTCCCCACAAAAAGAGTTCCCTCTCATTCATATGTCATAAATTTTTATCAAAGTCCTGAAGATCAACATCTTAACAGCATTCGAAGTATATAACCTTTCAGATGTTAATTACGAGCCTAGAATCCTGCACTGGGCTACTAATACTATTTGTATTGCTCACATTCCTCCCATTGGAACTAAGTAGAAGAGTAGTTTTTCCATTCAGAAGCATTTTGACGCATCAAGTTGGAGGCCCTCTCACCAACATTACCATGACGGCATTAGGTGCCAGTTTTCCATACTCAACATGGAGGGGCAAATCCACTTCACACTGACTTCTTGCTTTTTCTGTTAGAAAGCTTTGCGAGCCGCTTCTTAATCTCACCTAGTGGAAGGGTCGCTGCCTTCGCCGGGAATGTGACAAGCCTCTCCAAAATTAGAGTACTTTATTATCACATTAATAGTGGGAAAAGTCACATAATTAACAGAATTTATCCTCATTTACTCTGTAAAAAGCACTAATATTCCATCTCCCTGCCTCTGTTTAATTACTTTCTTTAACACAACTTCTTTTCTTCTGACTTGACCCTTCGTGGGCTCATCTCCAGAAATGTGTTAAAACTTTTTCCCCCCTCCACTCCTCTTAATTCGCTAGACTTTATTCGCTTGAATAAGCATAAGAGGTGTACCAGGGTCTGTCACAGTTCACACAAAGCCTATGAATTAGCAGCAGTGATGGTGTTGCGCTCTTGCCGGAGATCCTTTCTTGAACACGAGTGATGACAGCCACCAGAATTACTGTTAATTGTAATGTGACATGCCATTTCACTGGCTGAATCCAGTGGTAAACTAGCGTTAGTTCAGGTGCCTAAGTACTCAGGGGCTCAGACACTACCATGCTTCCAAGAGAGCTGTGGACTCTCCTGACATGCGCTGCCTTCCTGGGGCTGTTTCTTCAAACCAGTCTGCTCCAGGGGATGAAGGATACACAATGTACACACTCACACACAAAACAGGGGTACCACTATATGCCAGGTCATCGCTGGTAGCACATCTGGACAGCACTGTGCTTTTACTTTCTCTTAAGGCTGCTTTTCTTTCTCTTAGGCAGCCGAGTAGACAGGACAAAAATCCAAGGCTTAAGTGACAAACATGTAAGAGAGGCTGACTTTCTCCCACTCATTTTTAGAAACACAGACTTCAAAACAATGCCTCCAGCCAAGGACAGTGGCACGAGCCTGTAACACAGGCCCTACCGGAGGCTGAGGCCCAGGGATTGCAAGCCTGGAGTCCAGCCTCAGCAACAGACTGACGTAGTAAGAATCTGTCTCAAAATAAAAAGTAAAGGGCAGGAGTGTTGCTCTGAGACAGGCCCTGGGTTCAATCTTCAGTACAACAACAACAACAAAAAAAAAAAAAAAAGCCTCCATAGAACATAAACGGTCAGGAGGAGGGGGAATGGAAGGTCCAGGTCTTCATCGGAAACAGGCCTTTTGGTCTTGAGGTACCAGTTCACTTGTAATGGAAGGTGAATCCCTCCTGCCGAGCCCAGGAGTGGCAGCGCGGAGCGGATAAAGCTCTTCTGGATCCTGAGATGGTGAGAAGAAAGGGTTCAGATAGTCTCCTCCTGCCTAGGACACACACATGACCTAAGAGGCATTTGGATAATTGTCACGCTTTTGCATTTTCTATCAATGGAAGACTCAGCTGCCTTCCTCTTCCCCCCTAAAACACATGCATCTGAGTTGGAATGTGGAGGTGGAGATGTTTATTTTCTCCATGGGACAAATAAGAAACTGCGTGTGTCTTTGGCTCCACTTGGTACAACCCTGTAGGCCTTCCTATATTACACAACCCATGCTCACTAGAAAGTGACGGCCTCTCCATTCTCCAAGTTCTAGCACTACTGTTCTTTTCGCCTGCATGCTCCTTCTTTCCCTCTCCAAGTCCCTCCATCCTCTAAGGTTTGGTTAAGATTCCTTCAGCTGTACCAGAGGAATGGTACTCCCAAGGCTGATCTCCACTCAGGAGCTCTACGCATGGCTCTGGTCGCTTGACTGTAAACACTGAAAGGGAACTGTAGAAGCTGCCTCTGCCTAACCTCAGCTGCCACCACAGGGGTCACTTCCAGCTCACACAAATTCATTTCCTCTTCCGAAACTGTGCTTCATTTAAGCCTTGATCAGATATCTCCTTCTCAGAGAGTCTGCCGTGTCTCATCTCTGAGCCTCTGAATACCAATATGGAATGCTATCTGTCTTCTAGAAGAAGAGCAAGTTCATTCTTGGAAGCCAAATCCCAAACCACCTTGGTCACGTTGGCCAAAGCAGCACTACCTAAAGCCTCTCAGCTCTGTCTGCGCATCACCTGCCTCTTGTTACTTGATAGACACATATTAACATTTATATTTCTTTTCCAGCCAATGAGACCGTAAGAATCAAAGTGCAGACAACACATTTTGCAAAATCATCTCTGCTCCTCATGCTCAATAGAACACTATTTCCCACTGTATAAACAAATGGCACTGTTCAAATATTTTATTTTGTGATCTGTAGGAAAATAAAGCAAATGCTAACTCCATCTGCTGCTGTTCCTCATGGTGACGGCATCATGCTTACTCGCACCCTTATAAGTATTACTGCCGAGAGCTTACTATGAGCAAGGTATTTGCTAAGCATTCAACTACTACTATCCCAATCCACATAGCAGCTTTGGAGGGGCAGCCGTTGAGCGAGATATTGTTCACAGCCCAGTTGCCTGAGGTCAGAAATCAGGCACATAGGAAAGACTGGATTCATGTCCAGGTCTGAAGAAAGCCCAAATCTAAGATCTTGTTCAGAGCACTGTTTGCATCCAGCCCTAGGAAGGTTCCTAGCCCATTGCCAGCACACACACACAACCTGAATCTCAGACATAGGAAGGAATAGCTGGAGGACATAAATGGCCCCCATTTGGAGTCTGAGACAAGCTATGATTAGAATGAAAAGAACCACATCCATGGTCTCCATGGGCAGTCAGGGTGGCAGCCATTTTGGCAGGTTTTGTTCAGGACAACTAAATCTTCTTTTACGGAAAAGGACAGGAAAATTTTCTCAGTCACTGGACTCTCCGCCCTGCTTGCTCCTCCTAAGCTCACATGGTCCTCTTGAACTTGAAAGGACTGTGATTTAAGGAAGGTAAACAAGTGGCATTTCTGTTGCCAGGTCTTCCTCTCCGCCTCAGTCTGGAGTACATCCCGCGACTCTGTGGCCACAAGCACCTTCTGCCTCTGAGCTCCGGTGCTGTCATCATGACATCCACCTCTAATGCCCCAGAGGCAAACTCAGGATTCACAGCTCCACCTGTCCCGCCACGTCAGTCCAACAGCAGGCAAGGCACTCATTCCACCACGCGGTGGATTAACCTCCAAGATGACACTCAGGTTTAGCTTTAGCCTCCCTAAATCCTCAACAAAAACTTTAACAGCCAGATCTGATTTAGGACTTTAACAGTAAATCTCTTCTCTCCTCATGTACTCACTAAAGGGTTCAGTAGAATCAATCTGTACTCCTTCCAGTCACTTGTGCCCTGCACTGCCCGAAGGACTCAAGGTGCTGTCATCAGGCTCCTCACTCAAAGATGGCCCAAAAACAAAAAACAAAGAAAGGAAGAGAAACTGGAAAGTGGAGAGAAGCATTATTAATATCTTCTATCACGTGAGAATCAGAGTATAAACATAGCTGGGAATTTCTGAAATTATTCAAGGGCAACTCATTCATTTATAGAAAGAAAGCCAACCTGGCACAACTTTTGAAACAGCAGTAACTGATCTTATGCTCAGTTCTTAAAGCCATGTTGATCAGCAACTGAGCCCTTGCGAACACATTGCTTTTCACTCAAGCGAGGATCTGCAGGGGTATTTTCAAAAGTAAATAAATAGGCACCGAGAAGAAAAAGGATCAGTGAAGGATTGAGCCTCTCAAGAACATCCCTGACAAAATAAAACCCCATGTTTATGTACACTCTGTCAGCTGGCCTCAGCCAGAAATCTTCCCTGCAACTTAAAACCAACTGCACAGGAGTTGAGAGAAATGTCCCGAATTAGCTTAGTCAAATGCCACCCTAAACAAATGCTCCTCTGGTGCTTAATGACATCCTTGTACTACCAGGGCAGTTCAGTTTGATGTTAGCAGCTCTCACTCTTTCAGACAAAATACATCACAGGTTTCTCCTCTGGCTATACAGCATCTCAAATAGACCTCCATCTATCTGTCTGTCTGTCTGTCTGTCTGTCTGTCGTCTGTCTGTCTCTCTCTCTCTCTCTCTCTCTCTCTCTCTCTCTCTCTCTCTCTCTCTCTCTGGCAAGTGCTCTACCACTGACTGACCCATGAGGTATGATCAAAATATATGTTGAAAATTTAACTTTTTAAAAATGATTTAAAGTAAGAGACACATTGCTGCCAGGGAGATAGCTCAGTACATTAAGCTTAATGTACATTAAGTACATTAAGCGACCACCTGGCAAGTGCAAGGTCCTGAGTTCAATCCCTGGTACCACAAAAAGAGAGAAACAAAAGACACATTGCCATGAATGCTACTCAAAATACTCCCCTTGCACTGAACCCACTTATCCCATCCTCTTGCCACTTGCAGAAGCAGTCCTGGGAAGTCCTCTTTGGTGAATGTCTTTACAGGTGGTGATCACAAGCTATGGTGAATTTTGCTGCTGTATGTCACTGAAGGGAAAGTCAGCCTGATGGAATGGGGTGTCCTTACCACCCCTTTCACCCGCCCTGGCACCATGTGACTTCTGGATCTTTCTGAAGTCAAAATGATTGTGAAAAGTAAGTAGCTTGAATCTGTTCTGGACCTCCAGGCAGACATGGTTAGGGTGACTAAAGGCACAAAAGAAGACTTCATGAGCAGTTTCTGAAAGTCACATGAACAAAAGGGCAAGCCTGGGGAATATTTTCATTGTGATTACTGACAATGGCCTTTACTCTCACCAACTTTTAAAATTTAAACATTCATCATAATTTCCCTCATTTCTTATGCATGCTTGACCCCAACTAGTAATTTCTAAGCAGTGTTTAGATTATTATTGATTCCAAATGTTAATTCATTATTTAAAAAAAAAAAAAAAAAGATTTAAAGCTGGGGAGATAGCTCCGAGGCACAAGTGCCTGCTGGGCAAGTGCAAGGTCGTGAGTTTGAACCCCGGTCCCAAGGAAAAAAAGAAAAAAAAAAAAAAAAGATTTAAGACCCAAAAGCAGCAAGTAAATGCTGCTCACACTATATTTCTTTCTCATCCTTTTACAGGTTTTATATTGTTTGTCTCATGCCATCAAGTCACCTTCAAATAGTGACTTCCCTTTTATTACACAAGCTTGTCACATACAGTAGATAGACAACCAACAACCTTGTTGATTACTTCCAAGGTTTTGCTGTTATAGTGTTTCATGAATACTTGTGTAGGCTATATTTATAAACATATCTAATTATTTCTGTAGAATAGTTACCTAGGGCAAGAATTATATTACTGGGTAGGGAGTAGAAAATTGGTTCATTTGCAATCTTGGCATAGGTCAAGTTAATCTGATATCCCACATAGATGGATAAAACTTCAAAAGGTAGATCTTGCTGCACCCTATGGCACTGGGGTTTGCTGACTTAGATTTCAGGGACATGGAAGGTTTGTAAAAGGCAAAACAGAGGGGAAGCCCACAGTGAATCACCCAGCACATATTGCATAACCGTAGGTCACTTGCAGTTGGATAGTGTCTCAGTACCGTGACAGCATAGCAGTGTCTTGTGTTACAACTGGACACCAATGGAAGCTGTGGTGAGAAGCCCTCATGTGCTTGATTCACTGTGCCTGCTACAGTGCTGACCCAGGAACTCATTCTCAGCAAAGCAAACCATAAACTGGACATGGCCTGCTACCATCAAGATGCCATGTTCAGGAGCCAGTCAGAGAGCCAGCCCTTTGATCAGAGCCTGAGAAGCTGCCCGCTATAGGAAGGGATTCCACACAAAGGACCCAAATAATATGGTTATTATTATTTTCTTAAGTTATACCTGAAAATCATTCAACAGGATTATTCTGTCAGAAACAGTTGCTCTTTGTTAGACTAACATTCTCAAACAAGTGGATGCCAGAGTCCCTAACTCTGATTCCTGATGATATTCTGTTTTTTCCTAAGACATCATTGCCCCCAATAAAACTGTCTCCTCAGCCCTCTGAGCTCTCTGAGAGCTCTTTATTTCCCCAGAAGTAGACACTTTACTCTGCCATAAAAAAAAAAAATTCTCTGTATTTCAAGAATCATCACACTGTGACTTCTCACTGTAAGAAGCCTTCCCAAGTCACTCCAAGCACACACAGACCCTCTTACCCGAAGACTTCTTTAGCACATGGCTGAGAGCCATATCTGTCCTGCAGCTCTTGTACTCTCGAACTTCTTAAAGATATCTCCAACTGGAAAGCAAATCCTCAAAGATAAAACCCACACGTCTTTTTAGCTTTGTGTGTTCAGTACCTGAACTACAGCTTATAAAATCTACTTGATTCCAACAAAAGATAATGATAAAGTACTAGCTGTAATTGAGAAAGAACTGAGAATCCAAAACAAAGTGGGAAGAAGTACCAAGAGTCCCAAGATGCTCTTAGTAGGGCAGCATGATGTACTGGAAAGTCTCCTGTACTGAAACACCTGAGAAACCCAAGTGTACTAATAAGAACCAACACCAGTTTTATACTACAAGGCCATCGTCTTGCTATTTTCATAAAGTGCAGAATATCACTGTAGTAAAAATATATATAAGCTCTAGAGAGTTGCACAAGTATAATTAAACTTTTCACTTGGCTCAAACTAAATATATTTGACATAAACAATGCCAAGGTCTCATGCAAATATACATGAAGCCAAAGATGAATCCCGGAATAACTGAGGGGCAAATCAATTCTAATAACGCAGTCATTTTAGATATAAAGAGCACTGAGTGTTGTTGCTATGTTTATTGTTGTTATTGTTGTTGTTCTTGAGACAAGGTCTTACCGTGTACATCAGGCTACCCCTTAACTCACTTTGTATCCCTGACCAGTCTCAAACTTGTGGCAATTTCCTGACTCAGCCTCCAGAGCGCTGGAATTATAGGTATGCACTACCACACATCAGGTAAGAGCACTGATTTTTTTTTTTTTTAAGAGCACTGATTTTTAAAACAATCAAGGAATAATATTGAAATGCCTTAAAAACTCAAGTAGTCTCTTGTCTTTCTAGCAAGGCAAAGGCCCTGTGGCAATGAAACCCTTGTAGGATGCAGGAATGAAGAACAGACACAGGTGTTCTTGCATATCCTCCCACCCAAAGACGCAGTCCTTCTCCAGTGTCCCTGGTCAAGGCTGTGGCTCTAAGCCTCTTCTAAGAGTGTCTGAGTGGAAAAGGTAAGAAAGCTCTCCCTGCAGAAGCCTTCCATTTATTCAAGGGGGAAGACAGAGAAAAAGGCATAAGTATATGAGTTGATATTAGTGATTGATTAAAGCTACCGGAAAGTGAATGCTACTAGAAAATGAAGAATTTTCAAGAGAGTAATCAAGGAAGATCTTGCAAATCTTCATCTTAGAAATGATAGCATTTGGCCTGAGTCTGGAAGAAGGAGGAGAAGGAAGAGGAGGAGGAGGAAGAGGAGGAGGAGAAGGAGGAGGAGGAAGAGGAGGAGGAGGAGGAGGAGGAAGAGGAGGAGGAGGAGAAGGAGGAGACAGCCGCACCAAGATCCAGAAATGCTTTCCAGCTGGTGCAAAGACCAGTGTGGCCACAATATAGTGAGCCACGTGGAGAGTGAGGTAAAAGAAATCCCAGTGGGAGGAAGGATTATCTCAGCTGTCCCATGAAGCAGCCCAGCCTATGGGAGGAAGCAGTCTTTTCTACCCAAACTGGATGGCTCTGCCAGGAAGCTCCTCCCCTTGAGCCCTGAATCCTGCCCCCTTGTCACTTATCCTCCGAAATTCCTATTTTCACCCTTGGCACAAAAAATATTCCCTCTTCCCCAGTGAAAATACTATAAAAATGTATTGCAATATTATGAAAACGGGCAGCTTCTCTACCTCAGGACAAGATTCTCAGACCCTTCTCCAACCTGTCCCGCCATTTTCAAAAACTCTTCAATTAGATAACAGCTCTCCTGAATTATATCAGAACCGAGCCAGCCCTCAGAACACCAGAGGCAGCACAGTAGGTTGGTTAAGACGTTCGTCATACCCAACTCCCACGTAGGCTCTACAACTTGACAGCTAAGCTTCTGCATCCTTATCAGGGAAGCTGGAACCCTAAAACTCATCAGAGAAGCTTATTTTGAAGATTCAATAAGAAATGATACGTAGAATCAAAGAACCTTGGATGGCACAACCTATATCTGTTCAAATACAAGTTAAAGGTCTACTTTGGTTGTGTAGGGTCGCAAGAGTGGAACTGGGAGAACGGATTAGAGCTTAGCAGCCATGTGAATGACCACAGACTTCTTTGTCCTTCTAGGTCCTTTGCCATATAATAACCCTAAACTAATCACAATAACAGAGAAAGATCAATTAACAATTAAACTATGACCGCCAGGCATTGCGGCGCACGCCTGAACTCCCAGCACTTGGGAGGCTGAGGCAGGAGGATCAGTGTGAGTTCGAGACAAGCCTGGGCTACCAAAGTGAGCTCAAGGCCAGCCTGACTGCATAGCGACACCCTGTCTCAAAAAAAATAAAAGACCAAAAAAAAAAAAAAAAAAAAAAAAAAAAAAAAAAAAAAAAAAAAAAAAAAAAAAAAAAAAAAAAAAAAAAAAAAAAAAAAAAAAAAAAAAAAAAAAAAAAAAAAAAAAAAAAAAAAAAAAAAAAAA